>CM052884.1:89130938-89197077 GCA_028534135.1 Potos flavus | reverse complement strand
TTAAAAAACTGTAAGGCAGGGGCGCCTGGGTGGCTCAGTGGGTTAAAGCCTCTGCCTTCGGGTCGGGTCATGATCTCAGGGTCCTGGGATCGAGCTCCGCATCGGGCTCTCTGCTCAGCGGGGAGCCTGCTTCCCTCTCTCTCTCTCTCTGCCTACTTGTGATCTCTCTCTGTTAAATAAATAAATAAAATCTTCTAAAAAAATGGGGCGCCTGGGTGACTCAGTGGGTTAAAGCTTCTGCCTTCTGCTCAGGTCGTGATCTCAGGGTCCTGGGATCGAGCCCCGCATCGGGCTCTCTGCTCAGCAGGGAGCCTGCTTCTCCCTGTCTCTCTGCCTGCCTCTCTGCCTACTTGTGATCTCTCTCTGTCAAATAAATAAATAAAATCTTAAAAAAAAAAAAATCTTAAAAAAAAACAAAACTGTAAGGCAGGGGCGCCTGGGTGGCTCAGTGGGTTAAAGCCTCTGCCTTCGGCTCGGGTCATGATCTCAGGGTCCTGGGATTGAGACCCAAAAGTTATAGGGCTTCCCTGCTCAGTGCGGAGTCCACTTCTCCCTCTGTCCCTCCCCCTGCTTGTGTGCGTGTGCGTGCTCTCTCCCTCTCAAAATCTTTAAAAAAAACGAATGTGGATTTTTTGCTCATTAAATGGTTAACCACAAAGATGGAAGAGCTCCGTGGGGAGCCTGCTTCTCCCTCTCTGCCTGCTGCTCCCCCTGCTTGTGTTCTCAAAATCTTAAAAAATAAAATCTAAAATTAAAATATTTTAAGTTAAAAGGGGGATGTAAAATGAGTGGGGGAAATGTCATAAGCCTTAGAATGTTATGTGACAATTTTTACGCTGTACCGGTTTCATGAAAATAAAACATCAAATTTAAAATGTATGCACATGGAAAGAATATTCTTCCCCTGGCCTCACTTTGTCATCAGAGCCAGTGATTCTCTGTGAACTCCCCCACATCCCTCCACCTCTGCCATCAGAGCCACCCCTGCCCAAGTCCCCTCCAGCTCTTACCTGGAGGATCCCAGGGTTCTTCTCCCTCTTTTCCCAAGTAGACTATGAATATCATGAAGGCCAGGGCCACATCTGATTTTATCATTGTAGAGTGTGTTCTCAATAAGCATAAACAAATGAACAGATAGCCTCCCAAGAGAGAATGTAATTCTGAGTTCTTATGGCACCTGTGCTCTCAGTCTCCCCTACTTGGATAGGAAGAGCTAGGGGTAACAGCAGACAGGGGGAAGGAGCCACTCCCCACTTGCCTTGGCTTCAGAAGAGGAACAGGGCTGTTGCTGTTGCAGCCTCGCCTGGGGAACTGCCCCCCCCAACCCCAAAATGTACCCTCTGGGCCCCTTGGCTGTAGCCTGGGCAGAAAGTGAAGGCTACTCAGGGGACTGCGGCCTGCCCCAGGTTGGGTCTTGCAGAATTTGGAGAAGGTTGATATTGAAAGAAACATAATTTTGCTTTCACTCCTGTATTTTTACTGCTGTTGTAACAAATTACCACAAACTCTTAAAACAACTTGTTATCTTACAGTCGTGGAGGTTAGATGTCCAAAACGGGTCTCACAGGGCTAAAATCAAGCTGTGTTGGCAGGGCTGCATTCCATTCTGGAGGCTCAAAAAGAATCTGTTTCCTTGCCATTTCCAGCTCCTGGAAGGCCGCCCGCATTCATCCGATGACCCCCTTCCATCTTCAAAGCCAGCAATGGCTCATCCATCTTTTGCATGCTGTGTCACTCTGACGCTGGCTCCTGCCTCCCTCTAGCCCTGATAAGGACCTTTGCGATCACAGGCACCCACCAGATAATCCAGCATAACCTCTCCTTCCCCAAACCTTAATTTAACCATATCTGCAAAGTACTTTTTGCCATGCAAGGTAACACATTGCGAGGTCGTGAAAATCAGGACCTGGGCCTCTGGGGTGGGGGTACTGTTCTACTGGCCATGCCCTCTTAATGCAGCCCCTCCTTGGAGGCTCTGGGTTTACTTATGGGGACCCCTAGAAACTGCCTGTTTATTAACATCGGGGACACACTGCTCAGAACCCTGTTCTCTAAAATCCTCCATCACAGACATTTTGCTAACTAAAAGCCTATCAGTGAGAATGTAAGTTCCCACCCGGTCACTTTGACTAGGAGACTCGGCCTCTATTTCCAGCCCGGGTGTAGAGTTTGTTAAGTAGGTTTCGGATAGAACGTTCCACATTTATGTTAATATGGTTTCTAAGGAAACGGGACCCCAGGTCCCCTCTCAGCCCCGACCTGATCTCAATCGCTTTCATACAGCCGGATTCTGCTTACAGAATCTACAAAAGAACTGCTTCATTTACGTTTTAACCACGCTGGCCGCACCCCCTCTCTCCCACTGGGGGTTAGGAATTGGGAACGTCCGAAAGGCCTTTCTCGGGGCCGCTTTTCCCCTCTGCGAAGGGCCCACGGTGGGTGACGGACGGCGCAGACCGCAAGGTTTGGAAGTGGGTTGGGGGTGGCAGTTGCAATCGCTGGAGTCGTAACTAGTTCCCATTCAACAGGCCTCACGTCATTAACTCACGAACTAGCGAGCAGGGATCCCAACCCGGTTCTTCGATCTCCAAAGCCTGTACTTGGGAGTAGCAGCCTCACCAAATAAAGGCCCGGGAGAGGCGAGCCGGCACCTGCCACGCTGTCTTTCACAGACTAAGGGAGACCGCCTCCCCACACCCCCGGGAAACCGGCTCCGACACTGACGCGGTAGTCTGGGGGAGAAAAAGAGGCCACGCCCACGTTGCCACCCGACTTGCATGTGGACCAATCCCAAAAAAGTGAAAACAGTGGAGGGGCGGGCTTATGTAAAACACACCGAGGGCGAACGGGAAGGCGAAGCAGTAAAGAGCACTATTTTAGGCCTTTTTTAAAAAAATTTAGTTATTATTATAAAGTAAGAATAATAGGAAATTGAATTTTAGAAGTACTGCACATTGCAAAGTAACCTAATCATTACGCCATCAAAGTCACCACAAACGTAAAAGCTATACTAAAGGTAAGGCTTGCGGGGACCGCAACTGAGCAGTATCGCTTCTCGGCCTTTTGGCTAAGATCAAGTGTAGTATCTGTTCTTATCAGTTTAATATCTGATACGTCCTCTATCCGAGGACAATATATTAAATGGATTTTTGGAATTAGGAGATGGAATAGGAGCTTGCTCCGTCCACTCCACGCATCGACCTGGTATTGCAGTACTTCCAGGAACGGTGCACCCCCTTCGGGGGGAATTAACTGTTGTACTAAAATTAGATTTCAAAGTTTTAGATGTTTATATATGTCAGCCTTACTGTTAGTTCGCTTATTAGTCAGTTGAGGTACTTGGGAAAAGCTCTCATGTTTTTTTTCGTGTAATACTACGAGAATTTTGCATTTATTGTTTCAGCAATTTTCCAAGGTGAGGTTTACAGTAAGGGTTTTCGCGGTATTCCAGCTTAGGAAGTTTTACTAAGGTAATAAAAGCTTTGGAAGTTTTGGGATATGTAAAATTGAGAGGGGTTCTGTAGGTAAGAAGAGCAGTAGTTAGAACTCCACCGTTTCACACCTTAGGTTCGTATTTTTTTGTCACGTTTGAGGTGTTCTTATCGCAGGACGGTTATTAGAAAAGGGATTTTCTAATCAGAAATGAAACAGCATTTTCTTGCATTTTACGCACCGGAATTGCTCTACTTTTAGAAGAAGTGTACTGTTTAGGACTATCTGATGCCTTCGTGGGGAGTGCTTCGTTTGTCTTAACGTTAGGTCTCCGTTTCGCCCTGTAACAGATCACTGGGTCGCCCCGTCTAGCCTAAGCTCCAGGTGTGCCTCCAACCTGACGGGAGAAACTGCGCAACAGAGGATGTCTCACAAAATAAATGATTTAAATGTAGGATTTTATGTTTTTAAAGATTTTATCTGTCAGAGCGAACGCACAAGCAGGGGTGAGGAGCAGAGGCAGAGAGAGAACCAGACTCTCTGCTGAACAAGGAGCTCGATGGGGAGCCGATTACAGGACTCTGAGATCATGACCCAAGCCGAAGGCAGACGCTTAACTGAGCCACCCAGGTGTCCCTAAATGTAGGGTTTTAAAGATAAAGGATAATTTAGGTTTAATTTAATGTGATAGGCTGCGGGGATAGGGGGGCGCAAGTAGGTCAATCTCAGGTGTAGACTGTGAAGTAGACCCAGGGCGCTTGTTTCCTTGGTAATACAACGTTAAGATAAATGTAGAATGTGATGCTCGGAACTCTCACCAACAGCTCTGCAGCTGAGCTCCGAACCAAGGCTGCTTCTCTGTGGAGGCCTGTGCAGACAAGAGTGGGATGTTCTTATTCTTACTGACAGAATTTCAAACAGTTTCTGATTCTCTAATTTCACGGAACAAAAATCTCGCTGTAACGAAACAGTAGTCACTCAACGAAGGGACTGTTATGACATTGTACAGTAGCAGTTTGTCCCTGGGAAAAATACTGTTTTAATTTTGCAGACTTTCAGTTGGAGCTGATTTTTACCATCACCAAACCTCAACAGGAGGAAAGAACGACGCCCCCACCTCCACTTTCCAGATTTGTTTTAAGATCGTCGGTTTCAAAAAAAAAAAAATTGTCGGTTTCAATTTCCCCATCTTTCTTACCTTTTGTCTTTCATACTCGAGGCTGAAGCCATGAGCCTCATTAGTGATTGAATTGTTTCTGAAGTGCGCTCTTCCTTCTTGTCATGTACAGAACACAAGATGTACATGATGCTTTGGAGCAGGGAGACGCACTAGGCCTGGCTCCATCAGGCGACGCGGTCCGGTTAGGATGACTTCCACTCCAAGAGCAAAACTGTCGAGTTAGTCTTCAGATCACAAGCAAGTATCTCCAGATTTCGTCTTGTAAAACAAAACCAGCTGTCGAAGTTAGGGGATCTTTACCCTTCCGGGTTTTTGTTTTGTTTTGTTGAGTCATCTCTACATGCAACCGGGAATCTCAAACTCACGACCGCGAGATCAAAAGTCTCAAACTCTTCCCACGGAACCAGCCAGGTTCTCTTCTTCCGGCTCCTTAAACTCCGGGAGAGGGCGTTCCTCCCCACACGGTTCGGCGCGCGCTGATGACGCGAAAACTGCGCCGGAAGTCCGAGCCGTGGGCTGCCGGGCTCCGTTATGGCGGCTGCAGGAGCACGCTGGAACCATGTGTGGGTGGGCACCGAGACCGGGATCCTGAAAGGTGGGTGGCTGGGCCCGGCGTCGGGAACTGGGGGGTATCCCCCGCTCGCGACGGCGGCGCGACTGACACCCGCCTCCCGCAGGGGTGAACCTCCAGCGCAAACAGGCGGCGAACTTCACGGCGGCAGGACAGCCGCGGCGCGAGGAGGCGGTGAGCGCCCTGTGCTGGGGCGCGGGCGGCGAGACTCAGGTGAGCAGCCGCTGTTCGGTCCCGAGCTGGGGGGCCAAGTGCGGCAGCCTCGCTTTCATTGCCATCCTGCTCTCCTTTGCTCGCAGATCCTGGTGGGTTGCGCTGACAGAACGGTAAGGTACTTCAGCACCGAGAAGGGCCAATTCCAGGGCCAGAAGCACTGCCCTGGCGGAGAGGGCACGTTCCGAGGCCTCGCCCAGGTCGACGGGTAAGACTGAGCCCCTCGCTGAACGCTTAGGTCGCAGGGAAAGCGTGGAGGCTCCCGCAGGAAGGCCGAATAATGATCAACCCATAGTGACATGGGCCGGGGCCCGGTGACAGGGACCTGCGTCCTGCCTATAACAAGCATTTATTGAACACCTCCTGAGTGACAGTCATTGGGCGAAATGCAAGGGCTGCAGGTAAACCAGATACATGAAGTACCTACCTTCATGGAGTTTGCATCCGCAAGGGTTTTGCATCCTGGCTCCGTAACCTTTTGGATGACCCTGAGCAAGTCATTTAATAGTTTAGAGTATGTTTGAAAGCGGACCCTAACAACCACCAACAATATGGTGGAGGTCTCAAAGTAAAGGATAGGAAACTGCTGGCAGTTAGGTAACTGGCCTGGCTTTTTTTTTTTTTTTAAGATTTTATTTATTTATTTGACAGAGAGAGACACAGTGAAAGAGGGAACACAGAGGGTGTGGGAGAGGGAGAAGCAGGCTTCCCACGGAGCAGGGAGCCCAATGCAGGGCTCCATCCCAGGACTCTGGGATCTAAACTCAAGCAAAAGGCAAACGCCCAAGGAGTGAGCCACCCAGGTGCCCCCTGGCCTAGCTTTTTTCCAAAGATGGAGAAGGCTGGGCATAGGCTGTGTAGGTTTGGTGGTGGTCTGACAAGTGAGATCTAGAAGTGTCTGTGGGTGAGACATTTGCACTGGGGCATGAAGGATGTGCAGAATTTTGACAGGATGAGAAAGGGGTAAGAGCATTCTAGAAAGAGGCTACTGCCTGGGCAGAGGCCAAGGATTGGTGCCAGGCTACACCGTATTTTGGGAAAGATAAACAGCATTTGAGGGTTGAAGCCGAGGATGCATTTTAATACAAATGGGCAAGGTAGGTAGAGATTATATGTAAAAGGCTTTCAGAGCCAGGCTGAGAGATTTGCACTTGTGATTTGCAGGTGGTGGGGGGTATTGGGTTTTGAGCAAGGAGGGGTATGGAGAATGGATTGCAAAGGGCAGTCGGGAGGCTGTTACCACAGCCCAGGCAAATGACACAGCCTGAACCGAGGTGGAGAAGGTGGGCAGATGTGAGAAAGAACATAGGCTTGGGTTCTACAGATCCTGGAAAGAACTTGCATGGGCTTCATGGGAGGGGTGTGTACTTTGAGGGAGAGATCGACATTTAGTGTCTGGAACCCTGAACTGGGAACTGGAGAGAAGAAGCTGGTGTTTGAGTTTGGGCAGACCCTAAATTTAGACCAGTCCCACTTCAGTCCTTTCAGAACTACTGATCCTGACTCCTGGTGACCCACTCAAGATTGAGAAAGACCAGCAGAGCCAGGTGCCCCCAGATGTAGCTGCAGAATAGCGAAGGCCCTCTGCTTTGGAGTGTCACAGACTTGATTTCCAGCTCTGGTTCTGACGTTTAGTTGTGTGGGCAAATCTTGTCATTTCTCAGAGCTTCGGTCTCCTCACTTCCAAAACTGGTAACCCCTCCCCTCGTCGAGGATATTAAATAACAGACCTGAAAGGAGAAAGTCTCGTTAATGTGAATCTGGGGGTGGGTCGGTCGACCGGGGCCCAGAGAAGACTTTTACACCTTTTCTTTTTTTTTTTCTTTAACCTGACTCTATCCTCCCTTTGCCTGCAGCACCCTTATCACATGTGTGGATTCTGGGATTGTCCGAGTCTGGCGTGACAGTGACAAGGAGGCATCCTCTGACCCAGTAAGGCTCCCATGCCTTGCTGGTGATGGTTGGGGAAGATGGGGGCCAGGGTAGGAACCAAATGAGGGCTTTAGGGGAAGAGGATTAAAGACCCTGGAACCGCTTCTCATCTCCCCTCTCATCTCCTGTTCTTTTCAGCTCCTGGAACTGAGTGTGGGTCCTGGCGTGTGTAGGATGCGCCAAGACCCGGCACACCCCCACATGGTTGCCACGGGTGGGAAAGAGAATGCTTTGAAGGTGTGGGACCTACAGGGGTCTGAGGAGCCTGTGTTCAGGGCCAAGAATGTAAGTGATGGGGTGGGAAGGGCTGGGGCTGAGGTCCAGGGAGGCTGAGGCCACTGACTGAGTCAGAGACCAGATGGGCTTTAGAAGATGATGCTGAAGGGCTGAAGGGAAGGGCCTATGAGCCTCCCACAACCTGTCTCCCGTCTACCCACCCCCCCACCAGGTACGGAACGACTGGCTTGACCTGCGGGTTCCCATCTGGGATCAGGACATACAGTTCCTCCCTGAGTCTCAGAAGCTCGTTACCTGCACAGGGTACCACCAGGTGAGGCATCATCTCACCGCTGCCCCCTCCTGGGCTCCAGCAGCCTCTTGGAGAAACAGCCTCCCTGCACAGCCACAGCTTCCGTCCTCACCAGGCTCTGTCCCTGAGTTCTCAGAGGGAGCATTTCCTCCATCCATCCCAGCCCTGTGGCTGAGCCAGTGACCTTCTGGTGCATCCTAGGATGTGTGTTCTGGAGTGCGGGCCTTCCTTTGCTTCTCAGCTGGAAAGGAGGAGAGGAGAGAGCGCCCCTTTCACTGCAGGAGCACAGGGTACAGGTGTGATGAGAGGACATTGGGCATCAAGAGAACTGGATTCTGGTCTTGATGCAGCCTCTGGTTTGCTTTGGGACCCAGGCCTGACCCTTTCCTCTCCAGCCTCAGTTCCTGGGCCTTAGAGGAGGGATGAAGGGAGTGAGGGTCTGACTGGGGATCTTTACAGTTGGCCTCACTTGAAGTCCTAAGACCCAGGCAGGACTGGGTATTTGCCCCATTGTCTTTACTCCTGCATAGTGAAATCTGATCTTGGTGACATGCGTCTGTTCAAAACACACCCAGAGGGCTTCCTCTCTCCTCTGTTCAGGCTAAATTTCTCTGAAATTCACTACTCTCTGACAGTCGGACTGGCTTACGTTGTCATCCCAAGATGGGAGTCTAGAGGGATGGAATGCTCACACGTGCGGACCAGGGGAATGCTGCCCCCCATCCCAGCCTGGGGGTCCTCTTCCCTCAGCCCTGTCCATTCATGCTCCCAAGTAGGTCTCCTCTGCCCACTCCCTCCTGACCCTCAGAGAAGGGGGGTACATTTCAAATGAGAAAGTTTCTCTAAAAGTAGGTCATAAACAAGAAAGCGGTGTGTGAAGGAGGGGGTAAAGATGTGGAGAAGCCGGAGGGCAGTGCTCTTGTGATGCCCTCGTGTTTTCCAGGTCCGTGTCTATGATCCAGCCTCCCCTCAGCGCCGGCCAGTCCTAGAGGCCACCTATGGAGAGTACCCACTTACAGCCATGACCCTCACTCCTGGGGCCAAGTAAGTGTTGAGAGGACAAGAGGGGGTGCTCAGAGAGGACTCCAGGAGGTGCCTGCTGACCCCACCTGCCTCTGGTCTCCTCCTCAGTTCAGTGATCGTGGGGAACACTCACGGGCAGCTGGCAGAAATCGACCTTCGGCAAGGTAAGTGGACCAGGGAGCCTTGCAGGAGGGCAAGGGGTGGGAGGAAAGGCAGGATTCCGTCTGAGGGGGTGCAGTGGAGTGGTCGAGCCCTCATTCAGGTGCCTGTTGCCTGGGTTCAACTCCTGGTGACTTCTAGCTCCTTCACATGTAAAATGGAGATATCAATGATAACTGCTGTCCCAGCGTTATGTTGAGGAATAAATATTGAAACATAACGTGATTGAGACAGTAAACAATTGGGGTGCCTAGGTGGCTCGATTGGTTAAGCATCCAACTCTTGATTTCGGCTCAGGTCATAATCTCAGGGTTGTGTGATGGAGCCTCAGGCCCCACTGGACGTAGAGCCTAAGATTCTCTCTCTCTCCCTCTCTCTCTCTCTGCCCCTCCTGCACATGAGCACTCACTCTCTTTCTCTCTCTCCCAAAAAAAAGAAAGAAACATTTAATGGGTGTTGTCTGGCCAGCTCGTGCTGATGCCTGCCCCCTTCCCTAGGGCGCTTACTGGGCTGTCTGAAGGGGCTGGCGGGCAGTGTCCGAGGACTACAATGCCACCCTTCGAAGCCCCTACTAGCCTCCTGTGGCTTGGACAGAGTCTTGAGGGTACACAGGATCCAGAATCCACGGGGCCTGGAGCATAAGGTGAGAGCTGGCTGCCTCGTGTGTCCCCTTCCATGTTTCTGTTTCAGCGTGCTCGGCTCAAGGCCCCTGATCTTTTGCAGGTTTATCTCAAGTCTCAACTGAACTGCCTTCTCCTGTCAGGCAGGGATAACTGGGAGGTAAGCAGCTGGGTCTAGGAATGTGGGAGCCAGGGCACAGATGTGAGCATTTCCCTGGGGAGAGAAAAAAACAGCAGCTGGAACACAGACCTGGCGCTGTCTGCTTGTCTTAAGTTCGGGGGGGGGGGGGGGGGAGGGTGTTAACGCTTACAGTCCTGACAGGGTTACTGCCAAGGGTCGACATAGGAACGTGGATGGGAACAGTGCCTGGGAACGGGAAATAAAAGTGATTATTTCCCAGCTAAATCCTCCTTCCTGTGCATCTGTTACCGTGCCCCTGATTCCTCTAAGTTTTCTCCCACTCACCAGGATGAGCCCCAAGAGTCCCAGGAGCCCAAAAAGGAGCCCCCAGAAGACACAGAGACAGATGAACTTTGGGCCTCCTTGGAGGCAGCTGCCAAGCGGAAGCTCCCTGATTTGGAGCAGACCCAAGGGGCTCTCCAAACCAGACGGAGAAAAAAGCAGCGGCCTGCGTCCACCAGCCCCTGAAAAGCGTGCCCTCACTTTGTAAATAAACAGCTCAACACCCACCGGGACCCTGAGCCTTTTGTGATGGGAGAAAGGAAAGAGGGGTGGCTGCTCCCAGCGCTGGTGCAGTGGGATATCTGACGTCACAAAAGCCAGGCCCGGGGGCTGGCGGGCTGGCGTGGGTGGCACGGAGTTCTGGGCCGCTCGAGGCTATGGGCTGCTGCCAAGACAAGGACTTTCAGACCTCCGATGAGCCGGCCAAGGAGGCCGAGTCGGAGGAAGGTGAAGATGGGACCCAAGACACACCAACGGGGCCCGGGGAGCGGGAGAAGGGGTTGCCCTGATGGGGAGCGCCCAGGAGGTTGGACCAGGGAGGGTAGAGCAGAGCTCAGTGGCCTCGTCATCCCCGCAGGCTACGAAGGGGTCGATGAGGACCCGCAGGACCGCGGGAATCGCAGGTCGAATGAAAGCCTTTTGATCACCGTGCTGTGGCGGCGGCTATCCCTGTTCAGCCGTCGGGAGTCAAACAAGAGGCAATCAGCCCAGAGTCAAAAGCCGGGGTTAGAGGAGAGCAACCGGGAGGGGATCCTGGAAGAGCCGGAGAAGGGGTGACCCCAGCCCTGTTCTCAGTCTGCCCCAGCCTCCAGAGAATAAAGTTTCTAACGTGTACCTGCCCGAGTGCAAGTGCCTCAGCTGCCGGTTCTGGGCACACCGGGCACCGGCACTCCTAGTGCTGCGGGCTCTTTAAGGCTCCTCCCCTGGGGTTGGCCCAGCCCCCCGGGCCCCGGCTCTAGTTCCTCGGGGGCGGGGTCACGGGCAGCCTAGCCAATGGAGGGGCGGAGTCGCTCTGGCGTTTGAGTGGGAGGGCGTGTCTCTCGGGTCGCTGTGCTCCAAAAGGCGTGGCACCGCCCTCTCGTCACCGGGGGTGGGGTTACGTGTGGGTGACGTGGCGGCTTCTAGTCTTTGGTCGGATTTCGGCGGCTACAGCGCTTGGGGAGGAGGCGGTGACCACCCGGGAGACTGTGGCAGTGGTGGCGGCGGCAGGCGGCAGAGAGGAGGTAGGACTAGCTCTAGGAGGGGTCTGGCCACCGTGTCCGCTCCGGGCAGCGGCTTTCCGGGGGCGGCGACGGGAGGGGGGAAGGGAACCTGGGGCGAGCGGGCAAGTCCTGCCGGCCCGGCTCGGGGTGAGGGAATACTTCGTCGCCCAATCAGGAAAGCCCCTGTTGAGAAAGACGTCGGCGTTACCTAATCAGTGGTTGCAGTCCTCCAAAAGGCGGGACTTGGGCGGGGGTGGGACTTCCTGTTTCAAATAAACACCCAGAGATATTTTTTCGCCCCCCTCCGCCCACCGATGTGAGTCCCTCTCAGGAGGTCCGTCACCGTTTCTCCCTCAGGAGTCGAAGGGATCAGCGGATACGAGAGGGCCCGGCTAGGATCTGGGGCAGTTGCACAGGCCGGGCTGGCGCCTCGGTGCCACGGGACCTGCCTCTGGCCCTGTCCCTGCTTCAAGGCCCCCGGCCCGCGCTCTGGCCGCCGGAGCCAAGTTGGTAGAGTCTGAGGAGCGGGACCAATTGGGCCGAAGAGCGGGGCCCTGCCCGCCGCGGGCCGGCCCCAGGATCTGCGGGTGGCTTTGGGCGCGAAAGTCCGTGCCAAGTGCAGAAGGGGCCCGAGGATTTACTGGTGTGTGTGTTGGGGGCGGGGGATTTGTGGGGAAGGAGGCTGCCTGGGGAATGACACTCTCCCCTCCACAACAGTCCGAGGTTATGCGTCTCAATGATCCCGCGGAAACGCTACGGGTCTAAGAACACGGATCAGGGTGTCTACCTGGGTCTCTCAAAGACACAGGTCCTGTCCCCTGCAACTGCTGGCAGTAGCAGCAGCGACATCGCCCCTCTGCCCCCCCCAGTGGCCCTGGTCCCTCCCCCTCCCAACACCATGTCGTGCCGGGATCGGACCCAGGAGTTCCTGTCTGCCTGCAAGTCCCTGCAGAGCCGTCAGGTAAGGACCAGGAGTGGGAAAGGCAGGAGTGAGCCATCCTGAAATCTGGGAGAGGCTGTGCTCCAGCACTGTCGATTGACATAATTTAGGGGGGTGACCTGATGGAGAATTGATCCAGGGGGCTGTAGGATCTACTAAGCAACAGAAAAGGGGTGGGTCAGCTATCTAGAGGCAAGGACCTAGACTGTTTTGTGAGAAATTCCCCCAGAGGGTAGGGTTGCCAATCTTCGAAGAAATATCTCAGGATGAGAGGTGGCTACAGTATATTTGGTTTGGATAAGGAAGAGGTTCTAGGAAGAACCTTTAGCTCAGAGACAGGGACTTTGAATTCTAGTTCCGAAATAGTCCTACTATAAGTTTGTGGCCACAGGGAAGTTAGTCTAGTTGGGCTTCAGGGTGTTTTTTGGCAGGGGGAGGTGTGGGGGCTTTTTTGTTTTTGTTTTAAAGTAGGCTCCATGTTCAGTGTGGAGCCCAATGCGCAGCTTGAACTCATGACCCTAAGATCAAGACCTGAACTGCGATCGAGAGAGGCTTACCCAACTGATGCCCCAGGCCTCAGTTTTTTATATCTATAAAATGAAAGCAGTTTTTTTGACAAGTAGTTTTTATCAAAATTACTTTGGAGTGCTTTTTTACAAACTAGATTCCATTGTTTCAGTCCACACATCCTGAATCAAAGTGGGACCTGAGTGACTGTAATTTTAAATATTTTTACTGCTCAGGTCTTAACAATTGATTTTCTGTATGATCTCCAAGAGCTTTCCAGTTATCCTCTTTGATTTCCTGACTGGAGGAATAAAATGGTAATAGTGCCTATCATTTATTTAGTGCTTACGATGTATGAGGTATCTAACTAAAATACTTTATGGCCCTATGCAGTTTAATTTTAGCAACAACAATAGGATGTGTGTGGATTGTCTTCTTTTTATGCAAGAGGAAACGGAGATTCAGAATGGTTTAAGTCACTTGCTCCCAACCCCCCAGCTCATAAGTGGTGGAGTCAAGATTTGAACCTCGGTCTACCCGTGTTCAAATCTGAGCTCTAAATGACCACTACTGATAAAACCAGACCATCTGGTGGAGGTACTAGGGAGAATTTAGTGGAGACCTGAGAAACATTGAAAGCTGGAAATGGGGAGGGGGAACTAAAGTGTCACGTCTTGATGTTGCATTTCAGAATGGAATCCAGACAAACAAGCCGGCTCTGCGTGCTGTCCGGCAGCGTAGTGAATTTACCCTCATGGCCAAGTAAGTTGAGAGAAGTTACATGGCGGGGTGCTGCAGTATCTGCAGGGCAGTAGGCTTGCCTCGGGTGGCCTTGGCTGTGAGGGAGGGCCGCGTCGGTTGTGCTGGAGCTAGTGTGGGAATAGGCCCTGTCCTGCCCTTTCCTGTGGTGCCCTCACTGATGCTCGTTTCCAGGCGCATTGGGAAAGACCTCAGCAACACATTTGCCAAGCTGGAGAAGCTGACAATCTGTGAGTGTTCTTGGGGTCTTTCAGAGATGGGGCAGTGAACCAGAGAGGGCTGAGGAACAGTACTCCCCGAGCCTTGTCTTTGACCTCCCCCATCGTGGCCTCCTTTGTCTCTGCAGTGGCAAAGCGCAAGTCCCTCTTCGATGATAAAGCAGTGGAAATTGAAGAGCTAACTTACATCATCAAACAGGTGAGCTGCTAGCCATCAGGAGCTAGCAGTCCCGTCAGATCACGTCGATGAGTCCCCATTATCACGGAGGTCCAGAGCAAGTTTCTAGAGCCAGCCCCAGACATCCTGCTCAGCCGCTGAGTCAGTGGACACTTACTGGTCATCAGCTGTGTACAAAGCACAGTACAAAAACTCGAGGCAAGATTTCCGCCTTCAGGGCTTGTTGTCTACAAGAGGCATCCAGTCCCGCAAACTCAGACTTACAGTGAGGAGAAGGCAAGTGGTCTAGACCTTACAAAAAGATGAATGAGATGGTCTGGGGACACTGGGGCAGATTTTATAGAGGGAGTGAAATCTGAGCTGGTTTCAAGACTCGCATACAGGCAGCGGAAGGACATTCCAGACGGAGGAAACAGCGTGTGCAGTGGCCCAGCTTATGAAAGAGAAGGTCGAAGTCTTTGTTGAGATGTTGTTTGCTCAGGGAGGCCTACCCCAAGCACGCTGTGGAGTACCTCAGTGCTTAGAACTGCGATCTCCATTACCTTGCTCTGTTTTCTCCTTAAAGCACTTGATACTTTCTAATGTTCTCTGTCATTGACTTACTTACGTTTATTGGTTTTGTTTCCTCCCATCTACCTCATCCCCCCCACCCCCAAACAAAGAAAAAAAATTGTAAGTGCCACAAGAGCAGAGATTTTTTTTTTTCTTTCTGATTGTTCACAGATGTATCCCAAATATCTCTAATAGTGTCTAGTGTAGCGGAGGTACTCACTGTTTGTTGATTGGATGGCTGGTCGGCAGGAGATGAGGCTGGGAAGGTAGATCGGTGGCTGGTTGGGAAGCTCATCGTGGGCCTGGGTAAGGAGTGTGGAATCACTGACCGCCATAGGCTGCAAGTACGATAAGAATCTAGAGTCTAAGTCTGTCCGAAAGACCCCCGGCTAGCAGAATCTGTACAGTTGTGATTCCTTCCTCTCCCCGCACAATGTCACGAGCATGAAACGTGGAGTTGAATGACCCTAGGGGGAAAAAAAAAACAGCCTGGAGCATGGATGGGCAGAGAGGCTAGGGAGGAGGCTCTGCTGCCGTCCAGCGCGAAGGTGACTGTGGCAGAGGCCAGGGCATCTGTGTTCAGGAGGTGCCATGCAGGGTGGAAGAGAGAGGATGCCATCAACTATTGGAGCGCTCTTGCGTAGGCTTTGAAGAACCACTGCCTGGATTCAGACAGACGAGTTCAAATCCCACGTCCACCAACTATGGTGTAACGTTGGGTAAGCCGCCTAAGTACTCTGAGCTTCGGTTCCCTTGTGATAGTCACAGCACCTACCTCAGAGGGTGGTTGCTGGGATTTAGTTGTTTATTTTTGGAGTCACATTATTGAGTGACTTATAGCTGCCTGGTTCTGGGGGAGTTCAGCAGTGAACAGGACAGATGTGGTACCTGCCCTGGGGGATTTCCTTCCTCCCTCCCTCCCTCCCTTCCTTCCTTCCTTCTTTCTTTCTCTCTTTTTTTCTTTATTTACTTATTGAGGGGGGGAGGGGAGGGGCAGAGACAGAGGGAGAGAGAGAATCTCAAGCAGGCTCCATGCTCGTCACGGAGCCCGATGCGGGGCTCAGTCCCGACCCTGAGAATCATGACCTGAGCCAAAATCAAGAGTTTGCCGCCCAACCGACTGAGCCACCCTGGTGCCCTGGGAATTTCCTCTCTGAATCAGTGAACAAGCACTAGACAAGTAGATAGAAAAAAGCAATTTCAGGGTGGTGAATCTTATTAAAAGAAATGAAGTGAGTTCCTCGGGGTGGGGGCTTAGTAGATGGGGTGTGATCCAGGATAGCCCGTGAGAAGGGACATTGAGACCCTTGGTGAAGGGTGAAGAAAAAGCGTCATCCAGAGATCTGGTGGGAGCACTTTCCAGAAAGTGGGAATAGCAAAGGGAAAGGCCCTGAAGGGTGGACCACCTTGGTGCATCTGATCAACACGAAGGCCAGTGTGGTTGCCGCATAGCAAGTGCGAAGGAGACTGGGAGGGGATGAGGTCAGGGAACTGGGCAGGGCCAGACCCTGTGCAGTCTGCGGTCAGCCAGGTAAGGAATTCGGCTTGTGTTCTAAATTTAGTGGAAAGCTCTTGGAAGATTTTAAGCAGAGGGATGATGTGCTCCGTTTCTGGTTCAAAAGCTCACTCTGGTTGTCGTGTCCAGGGCGAGTGGTCGAGGGCAGGCTGTAAGAGGAAGGTCGTCTAGGAGGCTCTTGGCGAATGTTGAGAGGTGACGATATGGTCTAGGGCAGGTTTAGGAGAGAAGGAGGGAGCGGCCCGATTCGGAGCATCTGTTGGAATCGGCTAGGTCCTCTGTGGGCTCCCACTGGGCTCCATATGGATCAAGGGGAAGGAGAGGACTTGCGGATGGCTCTCCCGTGTCTGGTCTGAGCAGCTGGCGACTGGTGGTGCCATTTACCAAAAGGGAAAAGGAGGGAGAAAGGGGAACAACTTTTGGCGGGGAATTAGGAGTTGTCTTCTGTGGTAAGTGTAAGGACGAAGAAAGTCGTAAGCTGCTCAGCGTGCTGTGTACCACACAGAGACACATACAAGGTGCCTGGGTCCTGGTAAGTTTTCCGTAGCCCGTGGTTGTGTTGTGGCATTGAGATGGGTTTAGAAGGTATGAGTATGTGACTTAGAAACTTCTAGCTTGGGCACCTCAGTGGGAAGTGGTACCGTTTTCTGAGCTAGAACTCTGGGGGGGGAGATTTTATGGGGAGAAGCCGTGGAATGCAGTTTTGGACGTGGGGCTGTAAGGAGGCTGAGACAGCTCCAAAGGGCCAGACCAGTCAGCAGTGGATATTGTCCATGGATCTCGAGTGCTTGTGGCTGGAATGCTAACTGGGGGGACTATTGGAGGAATTGTAGAAGTTGCCTAATCTAGTTTGTCTTCAGCCTGTTCCTTGAACTCACTATTCCTGACCTTTTCTCCCTCTCCCCCTCATCCCCTGGGCAAACTTTCTCTGCCACTCCCTGGCCACCTCCTTTGTCTCTCTTGTCTTCCGTGGCCCTTGGCAAGCCAGATCGGGGAGCGGAGGATGCCTTGGTCTGGTGTAGAAAGCCTGGCTGTGCTACTTTACCTCATCATGTGTGACCTTGGACAAGTCACAGCTTTGATTCTTTTGCAGTAATGATCTTTGAAAGGAGTTCTGTATATAAGAGGCATTTCGTTGATGCTTCCGGGAAACACAGAGACTTTGACTCTTCCCTTCTCCTGGCTGCTACACAGGTGCTTTGCTGGCCAGCATGCTCTGGGTGTGAGATTTTGGCCTTCGAAGTAGTTCTCTGGCCACGTGCCTGGCCTCATAGGGTGGAGTCGAGCTGAAGAGTGAAGGGGGTAAATAAGTCATTTATTTAGAAATGAATGAGACCAGATTTCGCCTCTTCTGGCTTTACTCCGCAGGGACTGAGCTGGAGCAAAGTCCGGAGCCTGGACCATCCCAGAAGGCCCTTCTGGTCTCACTTTGAAATACCCTCACCACCGTTCATAACTTCCACCCTGTCGTCCTTGCTAGAGCTGTCCGTGTGGGAGAGACGGTGGCTGAGGACCCCTCTGTTAACAGTTTTTCTGTTGGCTCTCCGTAGGACATCAATAGCCTCAACAAACAAATTGCCCAGCTTCAGGACTTTGTAAGGGCCAAGGGCAGCCAGAGCGGCCGGCACCTGCAAACCCATTCCAACACCATCGTGGTCTCCCTGCAGGTGGGACCTGGAGTCAGTGGAGGGGGAGGCAGAAGGGAGAAAGGTATTGTCTTCTTTGGCCAACACTCTCTCCTTTTGTTCTAGTCAAAACTGGCCTCGATGTCCAATGACTTCAAATCAGTTTTAGAAGTGAGGACAGAGGTAAGAAGAATCTGTGTAGGAGGGGTAGGAATCGGGGTAAGGGCCCGAGGGGAAAATGGGGAAGGAACAAGTGGAGGGGTGAGGGTAACAGCGTCATAGGCCAACAGGAAGGTCTCTCTAACATGCCTGCTTCCCAGAGGCCTCAGGACCTTTGCATTTCTTCCCCAACCCCAGAACCTGAAGCAGCAGAGGAACCGGCGGGAACAGTTCTCCCGGGCACCTGTGTCAGCCCTGCCCCTGGCCCCCAACCACCTGGGTAAGTTACCGGCAATGCAGGGAGCCCTGGGGGGTAAGACTCAGTTACTCTGGCTGTGTTGGCGTCCTCTAACCCTGCGAGGGCAGGGCGCGCGTAGGAGAATGGACAGGCATCCTTGAGATGCCAGGATTCCTCTCTCAGAGGTCAAACCTGATCGCTGGCTTTCACGACCCACACTTAGTCTTCCACGTTCTCTCTGTCGGGGCCGAATTCAGTCATGTGCACTAGAATGACTCTTTCTAACGTTTTTATTACTCGTTCACATTCTCTCATTTAATTTTCACCACCAGCTCAGAGAAAGCCACTGTCATTATGCCTCGTTTAAAGGGGAGGAAACTGAGGCCCAGCGAGGTTAAATGACTTGTCCAGGGTCACAAGGCTAGTAGGTGCCAGAGCTGGGATTCAAATCCAGAGCATGTGGGCTTTGAACCTGCTTTCTTTTTTCTTTTTTTTTTTTTTTTTTAAAGATTTTATTTATTCATTTGACAGAGAAAGAGAGAGATCACAAGTAGGCAGAGAGAGGGAGAGAAGGAGGCTCCCCGATGAGCAGAGAGCCCGATGCGGGGCTTGATCCCAGGACCCTGAGATCATGACCTGAGCTGAAGGCAGAGGCTTTAACCCACTGAGCCACCCAGGCGCCCCTGAACCTGCTTTCAAGCACTAAGAAGTGCCTTTTCTTTCTTTCCCCAGGGGGCAGTGCTGTGGTTTTGGGGGCGGAGTCTCGTGCCTCTGGGGATGTGGCCATTGACATGATGGACTCTCGGACCAGCCAGCAGCTGCAGCTCATCGATGAGCAGGTACCTGAGCCCTGGGCCCGGAACTGGGGAGGAGGTGCTCCTCTGCCCTCCCCAGCGGGCCGCTAGCAAGCGTTTGAAATGTGCCTTGAGTAGAGTGGCAAGCGGGGAGGGGGTCTTAAAGAGACAGGCCCTCCGCTGAGGAAGCTCCTAGAGCTCAGGGGCGCTCTCTCTCCTCTGAAGGATTCCTACATCCAGAGCCGGGCAGACACCATGCAGAACATCGAGTCCACAATTGTCGAGCTGGGCTCCATCTTTCAGCAGTTGGCGCACATGGTTAAGGAGCAGGAAGAAACCATTCAGAGGTGAGACTCTCTTTCACCCCGGACAGAAGAGCCTTCTCTTCCTGGGGGGGGGGGGGGGTGACATCCTAAAGGTCCCCAGGGACAGCTTGCTGCCCTTTGAAAGAGTAGAGGGACTCCAGCCTGCCCACAGGTTTCCTTCGACAAGTGTTTATGGAGTGCTTGTTTCTTGTCAGGCACTGTTCTAGGTGCTGGGGATACAGCGATGAGTAGAACCGTGAAATCTCTATAGCGTACGGGTGGGATTCAGGAGGGCAGGTGAGCACAGCTGTTTAAAAGAGTTGATGAGAAGTTTCCAGGTAGTGATAAGGCCTACGCGGAGAATTATGCTGGGATGACATGTTAGGAAAGGGATCGAGGGGCACCTGGGTGGCTCAGTCGGTTAAGCGGCTGCCTTTGGCTCGGGTGGTCCCGGGATCAAGCCCTGCATTGAGCTCTCTGCTCAGCGGAGAGCCTGCTTCTCCCTCTCCCTCTGCCTGCTGCTCTGCCTACTTGTGCTCTCTCTCTATCTCTCTGTCAAATAAGTAAATAAAATCTTAAAAAAAAAAAACACGGGGGGATCAAGTAGTTCTATGGATGGACTCCCACGCTTCTTCCGTATTTTGGCTGTTGTAGATAATGCTGCAGTGAACGTAGGGGTGCATATTATCTTCCCGAGTTAGTGTTTTCTTTTCCTTTGGATAAATGCCCAGAAATGGAATTACTAGATCATGTGGTAGCTATATTTTTCATTTTTTTTTAAAGATTTTATTCATTTATTCGACAGAGAGAGAGAGATCACAAGTAGGCAGAGAGGCAGGCAGAGAGAGAGAGGGGGAAGCAGGCTTCCCGCTGAGCAGAGAGCCCGATGTGGGGCTCGATCCCAGGACCCTGAGATCATGACCTGAGCCGAAGGCAGAGGCTTAACCCACTGAGCCACCCAGGCGCCCCTATCCCATTGTAGTTTCGATTTGTATTTCCCTGATGATGAGTGGCGTTGAGCATCTTTCATGTGCTTCTTGGCCATGTGGATGTCTTGGGAAAAATGTCTATTCAGACCTTCTGCTCATTTTTTAATTAGATTGTGTATTTTATTTATTTATTTGCTGTTGGGTTATATGAGGTCTTTATATATTTTGGATATTCACCCTGTATCAGATAAATGATTTGCAAACTTTTCTCCTTCAGTAGGAAAGAATTTAGTTGATAGTTTTCTTCTCTGTGCAAAAACTTTTTAGTTTGATGCACTCCCATTTGTTATTTTTGCTTTTGTTGCTCTTGCCTGTGGAGTCAGATCCAAAAAATATTGCTAAGTGACGTCAAGGAGCCTGCCACCTGTGTTCTCTTCTAGAATTTTTAGGATTTCAGGTCTTACATTCAAGTCTTTCATCCATTGTGAGTTAATTTTTGCGTGCGGCAAAAGAAAGTGGTCCAGTTTCATTCTTCACGTGTAGCTGTCCAGTGTCCCCCACACCATTTGTTGACGAGACTGTCTTCCCCATTGATGTTCTTGCCTCCTTTGTTGTAGATTAATTGATCGTATATGCGTGGATTTATGTCTGGGCTGTCTCTCCAGTTGCACTGATCTATGTGTCTGTATTTGTGCCCGGACTGTGCTGTCCTGGTGTCTATAGTTTTGTTGTACAGGTTGAAATCAGGGCGTGCGATATCTCCAGCTTTGCTCTTTCTCAGGATTGCCTTGGCTACTCAGGGTCTTCTGGGATTCCATAAAAATAGTGTACTTTTTTAACAAGGTTGGATTTAGGCTTACCATTTTACTATTTGCTTTCTCTTTCTGTTCCCTATTTTTTGTCCCTTTGTTCCTCCTTCCCTATCGTCTTTTGAACAACTGAAATTTTTTTCAAAATTCCATCAAAAATTTTTTGGTTGCTATTTTAGCTAAATGTCATTGCCTTTTTTTTTTTTTTAAAGTGGCTGATCTAGGGATTACAGCATGCATCATTAGCGCTCACAGCCTACTTCATATAAAATGCAAGAACTTTAGGGGTGCCTGGGTGGCTCAGTCAGTTGGGCGTCCAACTCTTGAATTCAGATCAAGTCATGACGTTAGTTCATGATACCAAGCCCTTTGTCAGGCTCCGTGCTGAGTGTGGAGGCTGCTTGAGATTGTCTCTCTCCCCCTCTCTCTGCCCCTCCCACTGTTTGTGCATGTGTGCTCTCTCTCTCAAAAACAATTTTAAAAACCAAAAAATAAAATGTAAGAACTGTGCAACTCTGTCATCTAGGCTTTATGTTCTAGCTGTCCTCTTTGTTGTTCCTACATACCTTTGAAATCCCACAATCCAGTATTACAGTTTTTGTTTTACATAAATTAAGAGAAAAAATTGTCTTTCATATTTATTTCTATGTTTACCATTTCTTTTTTTTTCTTCCAAATTATTATTTAAATTCTAGTTAGTGGGGCGCTTGGGTGGCTCAGTCAGTTAAGTGTCTGCCTTTAGCTTGGGTCGTGATCCCAGGGTCCTGGGATTGAGCCCCGATAGGCCTTTCTACTCAGTAGAGAGTCCTCTTCACCCTCCCCCTCTGGCACTCCCCCTGCTTGTGTGCGCGCGTGTTCTCTCTCTCTAATGAATAAATCTTTTTTAAAAAATATTTTATTTAGGGGCACCTGGGTGGCTCAGTGGGTTAAAGCCTCTGCCTTCAGCTCCGGTCATGATCTCAGGGTCCTGGGATTGAGCCCCGCATCGGGCTCTCTGCTCAGCAGGGAGCCTGCTTCCCCCTCTCTCTCTGCCTGCCTCTCTGCCTGCTTGTGATCTCTCTCTCTGTCAAATAAATAAATAAAATCTTTAAAAAAAAAAAAAAGAGCAGCTTCTCCAACTGAGCCAGCCAGGCACCCCAGATCTGCTGTTTTACTTGCCTTTTATCTGAACGTTTCTTTATTTCACTTTCATTCTCTCTTTCTCTTTTTTGTTTTGTGTGTGTGTAAGATTTTATTTATTTGACAGAGAGAGCGCACAAGCGGTGGGAAGGGGCAGAGGGAGAGGGAGAAGCAGACTCCCCCTGCTGAGCAGGCAGCCCCAATACAGGGCTCAGGGTTCAGGGCTCGATCTCCGGACCCTGAGATCATGACCTGAGCCAAAGGCAGACGCTTAACAACTAAGCTACGTGGGCGCTGCCCCACCCCCGCACAGCTTATTTCTTTTAGTGGGCTCTATGCCCAACATGGGGCCTGAACTCAACCCCTAGATCAAGAGTCCCACACTCTACTGACTGAGCCAGCCAGGTGTCCTCACCTTCATTCTTGAAGGATATTTTCCCTGGATATAGAATTCTGGGTTTTCAGGTTCACTCTTCAGGCACTTTAGATGTATCACTCTACTGTCTTTTGGTCTTTCTTGTTCTTAATGAGAAGGCGGTGATAGCTTCAACTGTGTACGTAATGTGTTTTTGTCTGGCTACTTTTCAGTTCTTTTTGTTTCTGTTTTGTTTTTTGTCTCTGGTTTTCAGCGGTTGACTATTATGTCTCCAGATGTCATTTTCTTTGAATTTCCCTTTCTTGGGGTTCTCTGAGCTTCTTCTTCTTCTTCTTTTTTTTTTTTAATTAAAAAAAAAATTTTTTTTTAAGATTTTATTTATTTGTCAGAGAGAGAGAGAGAGCACAAGCAGGGGGAGCAGCAGGCAGAGCAGGCAGAGGGAGAAGCAGGCAACTGAGCCACCCAGGTGTCCCTTCTTTTTTTTTTTAAGATTTATTTTTTTGACAGAGAGAGAGAGACAGTGAGAGAAGGAACACAAGAAGGGCTTACTGCTGAGCAGGGAGCCCGACGCGGGGCTCGATCCCAGGACCCCGGGATCATGACCCAAGCTGAAGGCAGACACCCAGCGACTGGGCCACCCAGGCACCCCTCTGAGTTTCTTGAATCTGTACATTTACATCTTTTACAAAGTTTCGGAAACGTTTCACCGTTACTTACTCAGACTGTGCCCAATTCCTCAGACTGTTTCAGTGTTCTCAGTTCAGGAGGAGGGAGGAATAGTAGCGGAGCGAGGGGGAGGAGGTGTGGGAGGGAGAGGAATCCACACAACCGCGTGTTCCTGCCCACTTGCTCTTGGGCCTTTGAGCAATGGCAACGTCCTATCTTGGTTGATGTTTATTCCCCACAGCGCCCAGCAGAGCGCTTTCAGCCCAGGTAATTGATGTGTGAGATGGGGTGAGCACGTGCATTTGCATAGAGCGGGTTTCCCAGTACCAGCCCGTTAAGCAGCCTCACCTATTTAATGGGGCAAGGTAAAGAAAATAGGCCCCTGGCCTCACACTTGGAGATTCTGATTCCACAGATGTGAGTGGACTGGACCTCCAGGAATTTCCATTTTCTATAAGCTCAAAGGGGGTTCTCATGAGCATCCACATTTGAGAACCACTAGTTAAAGGATGTCTGTTTACTTATTCATTGGCTAGAATACCAGCCATTCATAAGGTGCTATGACTCTAGCCGTCATGGTCCTGGAGTCAAGAGACATCAAAAGACTGATTCTTCCCTGGTTCAACTGAGGCTTAGAGAACTCCTTCCTGGGTTGGTTCCGTAAACTTGGCTCCTCAGGCTGTGATGTATTTTGAATATTAAAATATTATTATAGATTCAGCAAAACAGAATTATAAAAGATACTTGGGTTTGGGACACCTGGGTGGCTTAGTCGGTTGGGCATCTGCCTTTGGCTCGGGTCATGATCCCGGGGTCCTGGGATCGAGTCCCACATGGGGCTCCTTGCTCAGCGAGGAGCCTGCTTCTCCCTCTGCCTGCCGCTCACCCTGCTTGTGCTCTCTCTCTCTCCCTCTCTCTCTGATGGATAAATTAGTAAAATCTTAAAAAAAAAAAAAAGAAAGATATTTGGGTTCTTTCTCCATCGCGTATGTATTTTAAATAGTTAACATTAGGGGCACCTGAGTGGCTCAGTCGGTTAAGCGTCAGGTCATGATCTCAGGGTCCTGGGATCGAGCCCCCCACATCGGGCTCCGTGCTCACCAGTGAGTCTGCTTCTCTGTCTTCCTCTCCCTCTGTGATCTCTCTCACTCTCGCTTATTCTCAATTAAATAAAATCTTAAAAAAAAAAAAAATAGCTAACATTCTATGCGTCTACATGCAACCTTACGTTCTAGTCTTCCTTGAAAGAGTGTCTGAAATATTTTTCAGTGTTAGTGTTCACTTCTTTATTGGTTTAGCAAACAGCTGTTGTTGCTGTGAGCTAGTCCGGCTGGATCTGGGGATAGGAAGGTGAAAGACCGTTCCGGTCCTTGTGGCGCTCATGTCTAGTAGGAGAGATGTATACTGACAGTTACACTTCAGTATGGTAAGGGCAGGAAGAGAAGGAGATAAGGGAATTGAGATCAGGTACCTCACCTAGAAATAAAAGATACCCACCTACGTCCTGAGGAGGAATGCCAGCCAAAGGAAAGGAAAGGCCATTCCACGTAGGGGGCAAAACAGCTCAGAAATGAAAAAGGGCTTGAGTGGCTTCCAGGAATGCGGACTCACTGCACGCGGCAGGGGAAGTGGGGAGGGAGGAAGCTGGAGAGGCAGGGCCAGATCACAAAGGACCTGTGTGCTGCATTCTCAGGGAGAGAACGGGGAGAAGTAGATGGATGCTGGGGGAGGGGAATGAGCTTTGTTCTGGACATGCTGACTCTCAGACTCGCTGGGCCCTCCAAGTGGCATTTGATGTGTGGTCTGAGGCTCAGCAGAGAGGGCTGGGCTAGAGATAAGGACTTGGGGGAATCAGTGGCCTCCTGGTGAAACCTTGGACATAAACAAGACCACCCCCAAGACAGTGGGTCAAGTGAGAAAAAGGACAGGGCAGATCCCCATGGGTCCAGGAGTACCGGGGAGAAGGGAAGGATTTGTCCAGGAGGCTTAGGAGGACGGCTAAGGGAGATGAGAAAAGAAAGCAGAGAGAAATGTGTCCTTGGATGCTGAGGCAGTAGGGATTTTAGGAAGAAAAGAGTGCTTATTTCTCAGTGCCCCTGAAAAAGGAAGTGTGAGGTGAGGCTCCAGGGGGTGGCAGGGCTGGGATTGATTGGATCAGTGCAGCAACTTCTGTTGAATGGTTCAGAAGCAATTTTACAGGGGATCAAAACACAAAACGGAAATAACAAAAGAGAAAAATTGTAGGTAACTACATATACAAGAAATTGAGGTTTCGAAAGGATGAAATTTTTTTAAGATTTTATTTGAGAGAGAGAGAGAGAGAATGTGCATGTGCGTGCACATGAGTGGGAGGAGCAGGGAGCGGAGAGAGGGAGAGGGAGGAGCAGGCTTCCCGTGGAGCGGGGAGCTGGATGCGGGGCTCGATCCCAGGACCCTGGGATCATGACCTGAGCCGAAGGCAGCCGCTTAATGACTGAGCCACCCAGGTGCCCTAGGAGGAAACCTTTTAAATAGACGGACATTCTTCTGTTTGCTTCCTGCATGCCAGAGGATCCGAATTTGAACACCCTCTTTAGAAACCACTAATTTAGTCCAAAGGTCTTCAGTATGTAGATTCCTGGGCTCCATCCTAGACTTTATGAATATGAGACATGAGAATCTACATTTTGGGGATGCTCAGCGATGATTCTTATTTTTTCTGAGGTATGAAAACTGCTGATCTGTTACTCCGTTTCCCTTTGCACCCCAATTTGTAACTTACAGGATTTCTAACTAGTAGAAAAGTTGGGAGGATCATACAAATGAACACCTATGTTCCTTTACTCAGATTTCTCCACTTTATATTTTCTCACGTTTGCTTTCCCTCTTTTTTTTTTTTCTGTGAACCATTTGAAAGTGCAAAGATCATGACATTTTTATCCCTTAAGACTTCAGCAGGCTCCCGCCCAGAATTGGTATTCTCCTGAACAGCCACGATGCCATGATCATACCTAAGACAATTCTCTGTCATTACCTGGTATTTAGTCCATATTGAAATTTCCCCAGCTGTTCTAAAAACAAGTGCTTTTAGCTTTTTTCCTTGAATTTAAGACCTGGGCAGTGGTCACGCATGGCATTTGATATGTCTCTTTAGTCTGCCTTCTGTTTTGCTTCTCGTGACATTGACTTTTCTTTGAAGAGGCCAGTGCCTCTTGTAGGAAGTCCTGCATGTGTATTTGCCCAGTGTTCCCTCGTGATCAGATCTAGGTTATAGATTGCCGGCTGGCTACATAGGTGATTATTACCAGTAGGCATGTGATGAGGTTATCCCTTTATTGGCGATGCCAAGTTTGGTCACTTGTTTAATGTGGTGACCATCTGACTAAGTCATCTGTGGAGTGACGCTTCGAGTGCATGTGAACGTCCAGCCTCTTAGCCCCAAGATGGTCCTTGCCTGATACATTCGTGACTGCGTGTGTGGCCAAGTGGCAGTTTTCTAATTCATCCCTTCTACATTTATTAGCTGCATCCTTCTATAAAGCAGGAGCCTTCTCTCTTTAAACATTACTAGGAATAATGGATTTCTTTTTCATATCCGTTGTACTGTAATCCATTACCATCATCGTTTTTCATTAGAGTCAGATTTTCTAAACCTGGCCACGCGGAGCTCTTTTTTTTTTTTTTTAAGATTTTATTTTTTTTATTTGAGAGAGAGAGAGCACAGGCAGAGGGAGCTCCAGGCAGAGGGAGAAGCAGGCTTCCCACTGAGCAAGGAGCCCAACGCGGGACTCAATCCGAGGACCCTAGGATCATCACCTGAGCCTAAAGCAGACGCTGAACCGACTGAGGCACCCAGGTGTCCCAACGTGGAGCTCCTTAAAAGCAGCTTCCATATCCTCTGACTGACCCAACTCCTGTCGGTCATTATGAAGCTTTTGGGAAACTTATACTCCAAAAGCTAAAATCTCAGATCTCCTAATCATAGTCAAATAGTCCTTCCAGTTCCTGGGCTTACTGTTATCCTCCGTTCAACCTCCTTTTTGTTGTCTTCCCCAACTTACACTCACCTTCTCATCCTCTGGGTTTTTCATGCCCCTCCATCAGTCTGGTCATGTATCCTTGCTGTTCAGTCCAACTCCAGCTCTTTTTTTTTTTTTTTAAGATTTATTTATTAGAGAGCTCACGCATGTGCGCAAATGCAGGGGAGGTGGGGAGGTGCTGAGAGGGAGGGAGAGGGAGAAGCAGACTCCAGGCTGAGTGGGGAGCCCGATTCAGGGCTCAGTGTCACAACCCTGAGATCATGACCTGAACAGAAGTAAGGACTTGGACACCTAACCAACTGCGCCACCTAGACACCCTGAGACTCCAGCTTTTTTTTTTTTTTTATAAGATTTTATTTGAGAGCGAGAGCATGAGCAGTGAGAGGCAGAGGGAGAGAGAAAGGGAGAAGCAGACTTTCCAGTGAGCAGGGAGCCCGATGCAGGGGCTCAATCCCAGGATCCTGGGATTATGACCTGGGCCAAAGGCAGATGCTTAACCAACTGAGCCACTCAGGTGCCCCGAGACTCCAGCTTCTTAATGCTTGATTCCTTCCTTCTGTAGTTTTACTTTCTCTCCATAAGACATTCCTTCATCCTCCTCACTGTGCTTTTTCCCTGTTTTCTGCACCCTTTTCCTTTCCAAGCCACATTTTCTGCCCCCCTCATTTCTGTCTTCTGCTCACCACTGCTGTCTCTGAGTATCCCACGGATCCCTAGTTTTGCCCCCTAGAGTTCCCTCCCGTTAGTTTTCATTCATGGACTCTCATTTAAAATCTTTCTTATGCCAGACTGCATTTACAGTGTATGCGTTTTTGTTAAACAAAGCCATTCATGATTGCCAAGATGAGCTTTCTGGGATATGAAATGACAGTTGCACCCACACTGAGAAATGAAATTACAGCCTAAAGGTAGGAAACCTGATACTTTAGTTAGCCACTCTGATACAAATAGGGAATCACGCACAGTCCAGGCTCCTGTATTTGGGACTTTTTTAAAGTTTATTTACTTATTTAAGTAATCTCTGTATCTGACGTGGGGCTCGAACTCATGACCCCGAGATCAAGAGTCGCATGCTCTTCCGTTTTTTTCTTTTTAAAGATTTATTTATTTGGGGCGCCCGGGTGGCTCAGTCAGTTAAGCGTCTGACTCTCCGTTTCAGCTCAGGTCATGATCTTGTGTTGTGAGATCAAGTCCTGCATCAGGCTCCACACTCAGTGGGGAGCCTGCTTCAGATTCTTTCTCTCCCTCTCCCCCCACCATCTCTCTAAAATAAATAAAATCTTAAAAAAAAAAAGGATTAATTCATGAGAGAGAGAGAATGCGAGCAGGGGGAGGGGCACAGGGAGAGAGAGAATCCCAGCAGACACCCCGCCAAGCGTGGAGCCTGACCCAGGGCTCGACCCCAGGACCTGGAGATCATGACCTGACCTGTAGCCAAGAGTCAGAAGCTCAACCGACTGAGCCAGCCAGGCGCCCCCGGAGAGGCATGCTCTTCCGACTGAGCCAGCCAGGCGCCCTTGGGCTCCTGTGTTTGGACAGAGAGTAGTTCGCAGGCCTCATGACTACCTTCCGAGGCCCTGGGGCTTGCAGCCACTGGCTCGGGCTTTCCTTTCCCATTCCAGCTGGATTACCAGGCTCACAGCTCACCGCGGTCTCTGCTCCTGGGGCCTCCCTTTGCAAAGGCCGGGGTTTGTATTGGGTTTTCAGGATTGTTGCATAGGCCGGGTGGCCAGGAAATGTTTTATTTTCCTCAGGAGTCTCTCAAGAGATGGCTGTTCCTGGGAGAGACATGTTCTCTTAATAGTAGGGCTTTTCTTATCTCCTGACGTCCTGTCCGTATCATGAAGTTTTTCTTCCGGTCTCAGAACCAGCCTTTCCTGACTACAATGGTCTGTGAGCGTTTTCTCCCGTATTGCAAATGCAGTATTATTAATTAGACAAAAATCAATAAATACCGACAAGCGAAGATTTATAATAGCTAACATTTTGGGGGCTCTTGGTGTGGGCTGGGCACTTTATGTTCATTAACCATCTGAGGCCGACAACAACCGGAGATGCAGGGTTGGGGTTATCCTCATTTTCCCTCCTTTGCAGTGGAAGGAAATGAGTCTGGAGGTTAAATGACTGGCTCAGAATCACAAGCTAGTAAGTTGCAGAGCTGATCTTCACACCAGAGCCAAGACTCGTTTGCATTACCCTTCCAGAGCTTTTCCTATATACAAGCATATATACACAAAAATGGATCATATTGTATGTAAATACTTTTCACTCCCACCTATTGTGACCATCTTTCCATGTTGGTAAATCTTCAACAGCAATCTTTTTTTTTTTTTTTAAGATTTTATTTATTTATTTGACAGAGGGAGAGAGATCACAAGTAGGCAGAGGCAGGCAGAGAGAGAGGGGGAAGCAGGCTCCCTGCTGGGCAGAGAGCCCGATGCGGGGCTCGATCCCCGGACCCTGAGATCATGACCTGAGCCGAAGGCAAAGGCTTTAACCCACTGAGCCACTCAGGCGCCCCTACAGCATTTTTAATCCAGCATCCTCCTCTTTGCTCTTCTCTCCACCCTATCCCCAGGATCGACGAGAACGTGCTGGGAGCTCAGCTGGATGTTGAGGCCGCCCATTCAGAGATCCTCAAGTACTTCCAGTCCGTCACCTCGAACCGGTGGCTTATGGTCAAAATCTTCCTTATCCTCATTGTCTTCTTCATCATCTTTGTGGTCTTCCTTGCCTGAACCTTCTCCGCTCTGAGGCACTCCATGGGGGTTTGGAACCCCTCTGGGAGGGCAGGTGGCCAGTGCTGCCACTGAGCCTTGTGCAGGGTGCTTGGGAGAAAGGCCCTATTTCCCTGGAACTGCTGAGAATGGCCACTGCCCCTGCCCCCTGCCCCTTCGCCTCTGGCCACCCTGTCCTCCCCTCACCACCCTCAGGCCCTCGAAACACACGGTTCTGGATTTGTACTCTGCTGTGAAGTGGCTGGAAGGGAGCAGAGGCCAACTGGGGGGCCGGTGGGGGAGGTTGTCTCCACGAGGTAGGAGATTTTTAGAAACTCCCCAGCCTCTTCCAAAGGAAACTTGGGCAGCAAGGGGAGATGATGCCCTTCCCCACCTTCCTGAAAGTGAGGAGAGGAAGTGAAGCTGCCCTGCGGGACCAACTTTCCCATCTGGGTTAGAATTTGACCTCTTTCTTCTTCCTCTCCCCACCATGTGAGGCAGGGGGCCCTGGGCCCCTCGGCTGTCTGCACAACCCCAACTTTGGCTGCTGGTGACTCTCAATCTGCCAAACGTGCTGCAGCCCATTTTCTCCCAATTACAGCAAGACTGTCAGCCTCACTAGCCATGTCGTCATTTGTGGGTGGGAGCGTCGAAGGGCCTTCGCAGCAAGTGGAGTGAGCGCGCTGCCTGGCACCAGAACTGAAAGGCTGGGCTGATGGCTCCGAGGGCCAAGCTTTGGGCCCTGTGCACACAGCTGCCTCCGGGCAGGGAACACCCAGGTGCAGCAGCACTTCATGAGCCTGGAAACTTCCCTCCAGAGGGGGAAGCACGACCCCAGAATGGGGCCCTGATTGGTGGCAACCTCCACGATCATCTCCAGCAGTATCTGTACCCATTTCTGCTGCATGCTCCAGCCAGCTGGCCCCCGTTTTTCCTTGAGCTGGATGACACAGGAGCTCTGCCTGCTGCCAGGAGTTAAAGGTGAAGAACTTGTTCCAGGCTCCAGCTGAGGCTCTTGGTCCCCTCCAAGCCCCTCACCAAATCCAAGCCAGTCACAGGAGAGTGGAGGAGAAACCTGCCCAGAACAACCCAGCCTCCAGGGAGGTTAATACACTCCTTGGTCAGGAGCCACAGCCACATCATTCTGAAGTTACTGGGGTCCCCCCACACCTCACACACCCCAAAGGAAGTTCAAGCTACAGAGAGAACCATCACCATACTCTGAGAGCTGACCCTAGAACTTTGGGGAGGGGCACCGGGGCAGTCGAGGAGAACTTTGTCTTTTCCAGCCCAGACATTGTACTATTTCCTCTCTCCCTGGTCTCTGTTCAGCAGGTGGTCTTGCTTGCATCTTCAGTGCCCAGGTGGTCTTGCTTGCATCTTCAGTGCCCGACTGACACGAGCTGTAGGGCTCGCACAGCACCTCGGTGGCGGGTGGTAGGTGGTGAGTGGGGAGGTTGTGAAGATAACTGCTTGCCAAAGCCGGGAAAATGGTCTGTTCATTTGACTCGGTAACTCTTCTTGGGAGGATGCATAGATCGGAAATTCATTTATTTCACAAGTGTTTGTTGAGTTCTTGGTACATACCAGGCAGGGTACTGAGCCAGGAGCTGGAGGAAAAAAGTCACGAATTAGTCAAGGTCCCTGCTCTCTTGGGGTTTACGTTCTAGTTTTCTGTTGCCTGATAATCATCCTGTAGACGAGCCCATACAGGCTGCTGGCAAAGGGCTGGGCTAAGACTTCAATACTGCTGTACACCGCTAGGGGTCTCAGAACCATCACACCCGCTCCAAGGCCCGGGACTCCCCTTCCTCGGAAGCCCTTCGTGCGAACCCTTTCCTGTTCCTCTGGGAGACCTGGGCTGCAGCAGCTTGCTCTTTGCTCCAGCGCTAGCCCGGAGGTGCTGGCGTAGCGACGGGCCGAAGAAAGCAGACGGCGGGGCGGGCCGGCCCCAACGCTAGGGTGGCCGGGCGAGCGCAGGTCTCGGGCGGGACCGGGACGGCCGGCCCCGCCCCCAGCGCGGCTGCCCGCCGAGTGCGCACGCGCAGCGGGCCGCGCTCGTCCGGCGGCACCGCCCACCACAGGGGGACGTCGGCGGCGCGCGACGCAGTTCGCAGAATAAATGCGGTGGCGCCGGGCGTAGGAGCGCTTCGGCCGGGGCGCTTTGGGGCGTTCGGTCGTTTGGCGGCGTTGCGGCCCGCTGCTGAGCCGGCCCTGCTTTCTCGCTGCGCCATGGCGGACGAGGGGAAGTCCTACAACGGTCAGTGCTGGCCCTCAGGGCGGGGAGCGAGGCGATCTGGGGCCCCGGCGGGGGGCGCCGGCCTAGGCCGCAGCCCCGGGGCGGGAGGCCGCGAGAGGCCGGGCGTCCGCGGGGGGTGGCGGCGGCGGCGCGGGCCGGGGGCGAGGCCACCCGCGGGCCCGGCCGCACTCGAGGCTGGGAGCCCGACGCGTTGACGCGGGAATCCTGGCGTTGCGAGGAGCTTCGGCTAGGAGCCGGCGGCCGGGCGGTGGGGCGGCGAGATTCCTTTGAACTTTGTGGGTGGTTGATGCCTGTCAGTTCAGTTTGGCGGCCCGACTCTTCCTTTAATGTGAGTCGGTGCCGTGCTCATCGGCTACCTGTGTCCTATTTTCCACCGCGTCCAGTCTCTTGCCCCGCCTCCCCTGCGGCCTTGGCTTTGGCTTTAATATTTTAAACCTCCACACCCACTCGCTATGCTACTCTGAACGCTACGCAGGGTTTTAGGCCAGAGGAGTGGTGAGGAGCACATGACAGCTGAGGTTTGAGTCCTGAGTTGTCTTCACCACCCAGGCCTCATTTTTCTATCTCCCTAAGAAGGTAGCGACTATACTTACTTCCTGAGTTTGCCCTTGTGTATGCTAAATGAGATCATTCATATGAAGTGCCTGGAGCATAGTGCCTGACCCTGGAGAAAGTTGTCAGTGAATATTAGCCGTGCCTGCTATTCAGTTGTGTTTTGTTTTTTCTTCCTGTGGTCATTTCTTAAGGTTCATTGTTTGCAGAGTCCAAGGCATGAAGCAGACCTTCTTGGGAGTCATGGACTTTTTTTTTTTTTTTTTAAGATTTTATTTATTTATTTGAGAGAGATAGAGAGCCCTTGTAGGCAGACGGAGAGGGAGAAGCAGGCTCTGCTGAGCAGGTAGCCCGATGCGGGGCTGGATCCCACGACCCTGGGATCATGACCTGAACTGAAGGCAGCTGCTTAACCGACTGAGCCACCCAGGCGCCCCTCATGGACTTTTTTTTTGAGAAGCTATTCCTACACACCAGGATTCAGGGGGTCCTGTTCCTGGAGAGCAGTCAAGGACCCTTGGCTAAGCTCCCTAGTTGCCACTAGAACCTGAAGCTTAGGAGTTGTGTCCGGAGTGAAAAGGCATTTCTGGGGGGGCCTGGGTGGCTCAGTTGGTTCAGCGTCTGCCTTTGGCTCAGGTTGCGATCCCAGGGTCCTGGAATAGAGCCCCATGTTGGGCTCTCTGCTCAGTGGGGAGCTTGCTTCTCCCTCTTTCTGCTGTCCCACCCCACCTACTTGTGCGTGTGCTCGCTCACGCTCTCTCTCAAATAAATAAATAAATAAGTAAATAAATAAATTTTTTAGCTTGCTTCTCCCTCTTCCTGCTGTCTCACCCCACCTACTTGTGCGTGCGCTCGCTCACGCTCTCTCTCAAATTAATTAATTAATTAATTAATTAATTTTTTAAAGCATTTCTGGTCAAGGAAATAAAGAGCTCACTCCCAAAACTTCAATGTGGCAGTTTGAGAACAAGAATTTTAAAGAAGCCAAAAAAATAAGTTTTAAAGAAGCTCTTAAATTGATTATAACTGTATGACATTTGTACTCTGTAGACAAAGGAAGCGTTGTTTACTGAAAGCTGATGTGATCATTGTGATTGATTGATTGTAAGAGATGTGAGAGAGGTCACCATCCAGATTTCGAGAGGGGTGTTAATAGATTTGGGAGGCCAAGAGCAAGCAAATTTCAAGTGACTTTCCAGTTCCACACCGAGTCCACATTCTGCTCACACTTCCACATTGTGCTTCTCCTCTTCTTAGGTTCCAATTTGACTCATTTTTCTAAAGCTCCACGCTGCCTTCCTGTAATGTTTCCTTCCCGCTGCCATGCCATAGAAAGGATTCTCTCAACAGACAGAAGTTTGGGATGCCTGTGTGGCTCAGTCGGTTAAGCGTCTGCCTTCGGCTCAGGTCGTGATCTCAGGGCTCCCAGCTCAACGGGGAGCCTGCTTCTTCTGCCTGCTGCTCTCCCTGCTTGTGCTCACTCGCTCTTTCTCTCTCTCTGACAAATAAATAAATAAAATCTTAGAAAAAAAAAACAAAAAACAAAAAAAACAGACGTTTGCGTGGAAGTGGGCTTCGTAGTTGGTGTATATGTCATTCGATAACACAGGCTCCTGGATGCTGTGATCACCACAGCAGGGTAGCTGGACCAGCAACGTGTTTTCTAATTGATGTCGTTTTTAACCCCAGAGCACGATGACCGCGTTAGTTTCCCTCAAAGAAGAAAGAAAGGCCGGGGTCCTTTCCGGTGGAAGTATGGTGAGGGGAACCGTAGGTCTGGAAGAGGAGGGTCTGGCATTCGATCTTCCCGCCTGGAGGAAGATGATAGAGATGTGGCAATGAGCGATGCCCAGGATGTTCCTCGAATACGACAGTAAGTGACCAGTTGATCTGGTTTGATTTTAGCGACCTACTTATTTATCTGGTTCTCTACTGCCCATACCATTTCTCTTCCCACGTGTAAAAGTGAGAGATGCCAGGGCCAGCTTACTGGTTGAACAGTCTTAGCTGCAGTCCTGACAACAGTGTGGGAAGCCTTTGAGAAGACATTCCTAGTGTTTGTGGACATTTTATTCTCTGCTTCCCCACAGCAACCCCTATCCTTCCCGACCCAACCGTCGAGGTGACAGTTGGCATGATCGAGATCGCATTCATGTTACTGTGCGAAGAGACAGAACTCTTCCAGAGAGAGGAGGGGCTGGCACCAGCCAGGATGGGACCTCGAGAAACTGGTTTAAGATTACAGTGAGTGTTTGGGGCGCCTGGGTGGCTCAGCCGGTTAAGCGTCTGTCCGACCCCTGATTTCAGCTCAGGTCATGATCTCAAGGTCATGAGATTGAGTCCTGTGTCGTTGTCTCCGTGCTGGGCATGGAGCCAGCTTGAGACTCTCTCTCTCTCCCTCTGCACCTCCCCCCTCTAAAAAAAAAAGAGATTACAGCGAGTGTCTGGGGAAGTAGATGCTGCAAGGGAGAGAGGGGGCTGGGCTCCGAGTGAAGGTCTTTACTTTTCACATGACAAAGTCAATCATCTCTGCTCTTTTCTCCACAATCACTAGTCCATCCTTTCTCCTAGAACACCTAAGAGCAGGCTCGGGAAAGGAGTAGAAGGGACAAGCAGGATGGGGGGTGGGGGGCTGGGGACACCATCTAAAGGAAAACAGGATTAACCCGTTGGGAGGTGGAGGGACTGCTCCGAATGTCTCCACGTGGCTCAAGCCGAGTGTGGGGCTTGGGGTCTCTTAAGTCCTCAGAGGGGTGAGCCGGGTCTAAATCCTATCCTGGACCTGTTATTTTCTTGAGGAATAGTGAGTTTAAACGGACAGAAAGGAAGGTAAGCAATCTGCGTCTGACTTGAGTAAAAAACTTGTAACTGGCCCTTTCTTCAGGAAATCTTGCGAACGTTGGCAGGTGTGAAAGGAGCACTGGTTGGGTCTACTGGTCAGCCTTCGTTACATGTCGTTCCCGTGTCGTTCCCTTCTCTCTCCGTCCTCTAGATTCCCTATGGCAGAAAGTATGACAAGTCGTGGCTCCTGAGCGCGATTCAGAGCAAGTGCAATGTCCCTTTCACCCCCATTGAGGTGAGTGAGATTAGGCCTGAGCGGCTGTGCGGGCACCAAGGAAGGCGAGGGGCCAGCTGGACCAGGGAGGGGCCCTGGGCTCCAAGTCTCATGCTCTTGTTTCCTCTTCGTGCAGTTTCACTATGAAAACACACGGGCCCAGTTTTTTGTTGAGGATGCCAGTACCGCCTCTGCGTTGAAGGCCGTCAACTATAAGATTTTGGATCAGGAAAACCGAAGGGTGTGTATAAAGGGCCTGGCTTGCCTGGGGGTGGGTCTTGTGGCCCCCCCCCCCCGCCTTGGGCCTTTCTGGAATTCACCCTGCCCTCCGTGTCTTCCCTGCAGATATCAATCATCATCAACTCCTCTGCCCCACCCCATTCGGTACAGAACGAACTGAAGCCGGAACAAGTCGAGCAGCTAAAGGTGAGGCAGGCTCTTGTCACGCGTTTCCACTGCAGTCCTCCCACTTCTCACATCCACGACCCTCCACGCGACCCGAGTGAGCCCCTGACCCCTTTTCCTTCCCCTGCAGCTGATCATGAGCAAACGATACGATGGCTCCCAGCTAGCGCTTGACCTCAAGGGCCTCCGTTCAGACCCAGGTAGGGCCAGTGGCGGTCATGCTCAGGGAGGTGGAGGCACGGGGGGATCTGTCGGGCGGGGAAAGTCTGACAGTGTTTTGGTACAAACTTCGACCTGGGAAAGCCCGCTCAGACTTGCCTTTCCTTCCTTTCTGCTTCCTGAAGACTTGGTGGCCCAGAACATCGATGTCGTCCTGAACCGCAGGAACTGCATGGCGGCTATCCTGCGAATCATTGAGGAGAACATCGCTGAGGTGAGGCCCTTGTCCGGTGTTGAGACGGGAGGCAGCAGGGTGGGGTAGGCAGGACGGGCCGGGAGGCAGGTGTGTCTCCGCGTCCTTTGTTGGCGGTGCTTCCTCTCCACTTTTCCCTGCCCACAGCTTTTGTCCTTAAACTTGAGCAACAACAGGCTGTACAGGCTGGATGACATGTCCAGCCTTGTGCAGAAAGCACCCAGCCTGAAGATCCTGAACCTGTCCGGAAATGAGGTGAGACCCGAGGGCCTGGTTGTGTTGTGGGCAGGGTGAGCAGGGGGCGCGGAGGGCCCCCCGGCTGACGGCACGAGGCCCCGGACGCTCGGGGAGGGACTTTCGGGGATGGCCATCTCGCTGGCTCTCCTTACCCGAGTCTCCTGCCCGCTTTTTCTCCCCCGCGCTCTGCAGTTGAAGTCTGAGAGGGAGTTGGACAAGGTAAAAGGGCTGAAGCTGGAAGAGTTGTGGCTCGACGGAAACCCGCTGTGCGACACCTTCCGAGACCAGTCCACCTACATCAGGTCAGTTGTGGCCTCTGTCTCCCCTCCCGGGACCTTCACCCCCCGGGAGGCTGAGCTAATGCACCCTGACCAGTGCCCGTCTGCAGGAGATGTGCAGCCCTGAGCTGGAGCCACCTGTCCTTTGGGAGGATCACGTGCTCCTCCCTTCGTCTGTCCGTGTGTCCCAGCTTGGCCCGAGGTCTCCTTCCCTTTCCTCTCACCTGACTACCTGTCTGCTGTTCTGTGGTGTTCGCTCTTCCCAAACACAGCCTTTTCTAGAGTCTCCCCACCCTGCTGTTCCAGGAAGGGCACCTCCCGCTTTCTCCCACGACCCGGGGGTGCCTCGCGTACGTATCACGTACGTGGAGCTGCCTTGTGCCAAGAGCCTGGTAGCCCTGGGCCGAGAACGGCCTCCCTCCCTGGGACTTCCTGTTGATGGGCCTTCCCTTCTTTGTCTGGCACTGGGCCCTCTTGTCATTTTGCCAAGAGGGACTCTTCTCAATGTCCACGTGCCTAAGGCCGTTGCCCGGGCTTTCCCCCTCGTGCTGAGGTTGAGGCCTCCTCGGAGCTGGTGCCGTGCACTCTTGTCTCTCTTGCCCGGAGCTGTGAGCTGGGCCCTCCCTGGAGAAGAAACCTGGGTTCCCCAAGCCATGTGACCAGAGCCGGGGCCCCGCCAGCAGGCGAGGGAAGCCCAAGGCAGGCGCTGGGCGTGGAGGCCACGGGGGCGCAGGCTACCGAGGAGACAGAGCACTGACCCTCTCGGGGGGCGCTGCCCCGCCCTCACTCGCACACCTCACATCACCCTGCTTGGCCCCGGAGGATGGCTGGTTAGCCAGAGACGGGTAAGATTCCTCAGGGAAGGAACAACCTAAGACAGGCACAGTCGCAGAGGGGCCATCAGGAGAGAACTTGGGGGCCAACAGAGGTGGGGCGCAGACCCTCACCCCCCCAACTTTGCAGGGGCCTGAACCCTCACCCCTTCCGAGGGAGGTCTCCTGCCCCCATGGCTGCTTCGCTTCCCACGCCCGGCTGAGATCGGGACCCAGGTACCAGACCGAGCCCTGGCCAACAACAACTGCCCTCCAGCTGCAGCGAGAATTCGTTTCCTATCTGTACCTTGGACCACGGGGAAAGGGGCAGCTGAAGGAGAAGGCTGTGTTGGGTGTCTTCTTCCCTCTTTTCTTCTTTGTTTCCCTAAATGCCTCCTTACCGTATAGTTCTTTTGCCTTTGCTTTGCTTTCTCTTTCTTTTTATTCTCTGCCCCCGTCTCCCCACCCTTTGCCCTGGCCCCGTCCTATCTTCTCTCTCTTTCTCTTCTCTTCCTTCCTTGACTTCTTCCTTCACCTCCCCTCTTCCTGAACCCCCCGCCTTGCTCATCTCCCTGCCCCAACATCCTGTGCCATCCCTGTGGTGTGTTCTGGTCTTGGCCACGGCCAGACCGGGCAGAGCTGATGGATACCTGTTGAGGCAGCGGAGCCCCTGGGCTCCCACCCCATTCCCTCCTCCCGGGGCTGCACAGGTGAGTAGGTGGAAGGTAAGGGGGGCAGGGACGGGAAGGAGGTCCTGGCTTAAAGCCTGGGCTGGGAGTGCTGCTCCTGTGGCGCTCGGGTCAGGCAGCAAGAAGAGAGTCCGCCTTCAAGGCAGTCATTTCTGGGTGCCGCGGGTGAGGTGGGGAGCGGGGCCTCTTTCCGCAGAGCTCAGAGGCTGGGGAGGAGTGAGAGGACAAGCAGGATGCGGTGGGCGGTCCCTTGGGCGTTGGAGTATTTGCTCCTAGAGCAGCTCAGGAGGCACGGTGGCTCTGAAGCATCACTCACTTCTGTCCTGTTTTTGACAGCGCCATTCGAGAACGATTTCCCAAATTATTGCGCCTGGTAAGTCTGTAGCTCTTTATGTTCTTTTCTAATGAGCATAGGCTCTCCCACGCAGAAGCTCTTGGCTCGTGTATTTGTAGAACCATGAATTTGGAGACATGGAGCCGTTTGAGAATCTGGCAAAGGCTATAATCCTCAGAAAAAGGCCTGTAGACAAAAGTTGCCTCTCTCTGGATGCTTGGATCTCTCCCACGTGTCCTTGACACTTGATCTCTGACCCCTCATTCCTAGTTTGCCCATCTCATTGCTCATCCAGCCTTTTCTCTCTGGCCACGCTGCCGACTTTCACTTCCTTCCCACAGGACGGCCATGAGTTACCCCCGCCAATTGCCTTTGATGTCGAAGCCCCCACGATGTTACCGCCCTGCAAGGTAAGAAGGGGGCCGAGCTAGAACTCGGGTTGGGAGGAGAGGATTGGTTACGTGGTCCTGATACCCGTGTGTCTCCAGGGAAGCTACTTTGGAACAGAGACCCTGAAGAATCTGGTCCTGCACTTCCTGCAGCAGTGAGTACTGCAGGCCCCGAGGCGGGGAGCGGTGGGCGGGGCGCAGCACAGCTCACCCTAGGGAGCTCTTGGGTCCCTCTGGGGAGCCGGACTGGGGGAGCTCAGACCGTCCCTTCCGTGTTCTCCACAGATACTATGCGGTGTACGACTCTGGGGACCGGCAGCGGCTCCTGGATGCCTACCACGACGGGGCCTGCTGCTCCCTCAGCATTCCTTTCACCCCCCAGAACCCTGCCCGGTGAGTGTCCCCACCCGCCGCCTGCCCGGGACCGCGCGCTCGAGCCCGTGCGAGCCCCTGCCGGCGTGCGTGCTGCTCTGACGCGGCCCTCCTCTTCCGCCTACTCCTCTAGAAGCAACCTGGCCGAGTACTTCAAGGATAGCAGGAATGTGAAGAAGCTCAAAGACCCGAGTAAGTGTGTGATGTGAGCGGAACAGTGTGGGAAAGGGGGCTGGGCGGGACTGCGTCACAGGGCCCAGGAGCGTGCGGCAGCCCCTGACCTTGGGTTCTCCTCTCCCACAGCCCTGCGGTTCCGGCTGCTGAAGCACACCCGTCTCAACGTCGTGGCCTTCCTCAACGAGCTGCCCAAAACTCAGCACGACGTCAACTCCTTCGTGGTAGACATTAGCGCGCAGACGGTAAGCACCTGTTTCTTCCACAAAAACCGGAACTGAGGGAAGGGGCAGTTACGAGGCCTGGGGGCCTCGGGCTCTGGCCGGGAGCCTGCATGGTGACTGATGCCTCTTCTCTTTCAGAGTACGTTGCTGTGTTTTTCTGTCAACGGGGTCTTCAAAGAAGGTAAGAATCTCTTGGGGAGTCCCGAGTTTGCAGAGTGGGCCCTCCCGCAGCGAGATTTTTTTTCTTGGCACTCTCAGCTACCTTCCCTTTCTGTCCTGACCTCCTCCTGTTCTGCCCCCAAGGCACCTTCATGAGGCCTCCCCCCTCCACCTGTCTTTCCTGTCTGGGAAATGGGACCAGCCTGAGGGTTAAGAGGACACAGACTCTGGGGTCAGCAGGTCTGGGCTTCCATTCCAGCCTTGGGCCCATGGATCTGTGGGCAACTTACATTATCGCCGGGCTTCAAATTCTTTCTTCGTGAAAGGGGGTTAGTAAGAGCCATCTCACGGCGCTGCCGTGGGGAGTCGGGGGCGCCTGACACGGGGGCCGGCACACGAGTCCTCCGGGTGGGCTACCTGGTGGCGGTTAGCCCTGGCCTCTGACTCGCCTCTTCCCCTCTTCTCCCCTGTACGCACCTGATCGTCTGTCTGGTCTGCTTCAGTTTAGTGGTATCGAGTAAGACCAGATTGAGAAGCTTTTAGTAAACCTAAGGTGGAGCTGATTCTAAGGGGTCGTCGTTGTTGTTAATGTTACAGTGGACGGAAAGTCTCGGGATTCTTTGCGAGCCTTCACCCGGACGTTTGTCGCTGTTCCTGCCAGTAACTCAGGGTAAGAGTTTGGCTTGCCACGTGGGGTCCGGGTCCCAGTCCGTGGCCAGCATGCGGGAATTGGTGGGGGACGCGAGCCAGTCCTCAGGATGTTTTCAGAATTTCAGAAGGGCAAGGGGGCACCAGGACGAGGCTGCCACGGCGGTGAGCTCGGCTCTGGAGCCAGACCGTCTGGGTGTTTCATCCTGGCTGCACCACTTGGAGCTGAGAGCAGGTTTCCTCATCGGGAAGCCAGCATAAGCTCCTTGCCTCGTTGTTCTGCCGTGAAGACCCGTGGGGATAAGAACTGCCCTGAGCTGGGGGAGAATGTGTTATTCCAGCATGTTTGGCATCTGCCCCTAGACACGGGTTCCGTGGGAAGGGGCGTAGATGATAAAAGGTAATGACCGAGAGCGGGGAGGGGAGCTTTGTGGGTATTGAAAGTGTAAAAGTGTCAAATGTGAGAACAGGAATGATGTTGGGAAGTTGAGGTTGGCTGTTTGTCCAGCTCTCTAAAGTGCTTTTTGTCCCAAAGGCTGTGCATCGTAAACGACGAGCTGTTTGTGCGGAACGCCAGCCCTGATGAGATCCAGAGAGCCTTCGCCATGCCTGCACCCACCCCTTCCTCCAGCCCAGTGCCCACCCTGTCCCCAGAGCAGCAGGAAATGCTGCAGGCGTTCTCTACCCAGTCTGGCATGAACCTCGAGTGGTCCCAGAAGTGAGTGCTGGGCATGGGTAGGAATACGGGTAAATGGAGGTAGAGGGTAGGAGTGAATAATGAGTGCTCCTGACATTTTAAAAGCCAAAATTTATAAATGTGGCCCATAAAAAAATTTGGCCTATGCCTAAATCAGCATAGCAACATTTTTACGGTTCTGCAACTCACTTTTTTGGCTTATCCCATGAATGTCTTACCCTATCATTATAAAAATTACCTTAGTTTTCTAGACCAGTGGTAGACATTTGGATTTTTACTGATTTTTCATTTGTAATACATAGTGCAAGAATGTATGTAACTTTGGCACACATGGGTGAGTGTTTCTCTAGGAAGGATTTTGAAGAGGCGTTTAGTGAGCAGGGTGAGTGCTTTTTGGTTCTGATGGCGGTGCCTATTCTTCCCCCGCTCCAGGTGCCTTCAGGACAACAACTGGGACTATACCAGATCTGCCCAGGCCTTTACTCATCTCAAGGTAGGTTTTGGGAATTCAGTAGCAAAAAGACCAGGGATCTCTGGGCCTTGTTGAGAGGGCCAAGCCAGCCAGGGGGGATGGGGGAAAGGGGTTGGCTCTACTGACCTTTTCTTTTTTTTTTAAGGCCAAGGGCGAGATCCCAGAAGTGGCGTTTATGAAGTGATCCACAGACCTGCCCCAGAAGAAGCCCCTGTAAAATAGCCCTTGGATATTGATGTCTCCTTGTCGTGGCTGTCGTCTCCTCCTCTCTGGCCCCAAGGCCACCCCGTGACTGTGACGGAAAAGGAAGGGCTGCTGGATCCCTCTCCTCACCTGCCTTCTGGAAGACTTCTGGAAGACTTCCAGAAGATTGAGCCTCACTGGTGCCAGGAAGCCAAAGCTTTGTAGAACTGACACTAAACTCCCCCCGAAGGACTTAGGTGCTTTGTGGACTTAACCCCAGAACCCTCCCTACTTTTTAAGATAAAGAGTGATATTGTATTTTGTGTCATGCGCGCTACATTGTTTTTACCTCGCCCCTGCCCTCGCGGGGGGGGGGGGGTTGGGGGGTTGGGGGGGCGGGCCCGGGCTGTTAGCCGCTAAGCTCAGGGGCGGGGCCACAGGCCGGAAGTCCCGCCCCGGAAGCGGCGCCGCGCGAGACCATGGCGGCACTTGGGCGGCTGTACCCTGTGCGGCTGCTCGTCGCCCTGCGGTCCCTGCACGACGCGGCTCCGCCACGAGACGTCCTGCTCTTCGAGCACGAACGGGGCCGCTTCTTCGTCGTCCTCGGGCTGTTCTGCGCGGGCCAGGGCGTCTTCTGGGCCTCCCTGGCCGTGGCAGCCTTGGCCCGACCCCCGGCCCGGGTGCTGCCTCCAGACGCGGAGCCCGCAGACCGCGGCCGCTGGGACCTGCGCTCCACGCTCTGGCGCTACGGCCTGGCCGTCGGCTGCGGCGCCATCGGTAAGGCGTGGGCGGGCTTCCCACCACGGGGACGTGGGGCGGCAGGACACGACCTTCCCTGCCCCGGCAAGGAGAGTGCGGGGCTCCCGACCCACCCGGCCGGGCTGCGCGGGAGTTGGAGGCCCCCGAGCCAAGGCCTCAGACAGGCGTAGGGTGAGGTGTGCCTCTCTGCGAGCTTGAGCAGTTACACCGCTCTGGACCTGTCTCCTTGTCCTTAAAACGGGGGTGTACATGAAGGCTGTTGGGGAGGAAGGATGAACACAAGAGTCGGGTAGAAGAGCTCGGTAAATGTTACTGTCAGCACAGTTTTTTTTAATTCGGGGGCACTGGAAAGGTTGCTGCTTCGCTCTTCAGCAAAAACCCCTCACCCCAAACTTTGGTCTTCCTGCAGGTACCCTGATTCTGGGCGCCGGTCTTCTCTTCTCCCTTCGTTCTGTGCGTTCAGTGATGCTGCGGGCTGGAGGAAAGCAGCTGACCCTCACCACTCATGCCCCCTTTGGCTTGGGTGCTCACTTCACCGTCCCTTTGAACCAGGTATCCTGCATGGCCCACCGCGGTGAAGTCCCTGCTATGTTGCCTCTGAAGATCAAAGGCCGGCGCTTCTACTTCCTCTTGGACAAAGCTGGACACTTCCCCAACACAAAACTGTTTGACAATACTGTGGGTGCCTACCGCAGCTTGTGAAGAAACCACCGTGGGTCGCTCACTCCTCCCAGAGGGGACTAAAAACTGAACCTTAGAGATGAGGTGACAATCAGGGTCATCACACAAAAGCGCCCAAGGTTCATGAACAGCAAATAAAAGAGCAGTCATCCCAAGGGCAACTGACAGAAGGTCTGCCTTTTGTTCCATGTCTGTTGAGCTCTGTCCTCCCATCCACCTGCCTACAGTGCTTTAACACCAAGAACTCAGTACCAAGAGGAAGGAAGAAAGTAATATAATATTCTAGTACAAAAACAGCTGTAGGAAGAGAGGTGGAGGGGGCCTATCAATCATCATGTTTCCCTCGTGGAGGGAAAACAGGCTCCCAGCATAAACAGGGCCACGAGGGGTGGGGGGCAACAGGATTGTAGGCACTTGGGCACCGAGTCTTTGGCTGCAGGAAGCATTCTTTGGTTCCTCTTCAGGAATGGGAAAGGCGTGGCCCAACGAGAGCATCTGTCTCCGAGCTCCACTCCGGGTCGCCCCGCTCCAGAGGCCGGTATGGGGTGGCTTCGGACTTCCACTGCACCACCTGAAGCACCAAGACCACACACCACAATACCAGATTCACCCAAGAAGAGGTCTGTGGGAGACAGGAACAGGAGTGTGAGGAGTGTGGCCTTCTCAAATCCAGTTCCACCCACAAACCACTATTCTCTGTTCCGCTGTCAGGCTGAAAGCCCTTCAGCCCCTCACGGCCTCTCACTGGAGAGCCCCTTACAACTACAGATGCTTATAGGAATCTGTGAATCCCTGTGTTTCCACCCAGTCTTTCATATCCCGGGACCTCACTTCAGCATTATGTAGGTTGGAGTAAAACTGCACGGCGGTTCCAGAGGGTGTCCATGGAATTTTCTGGGCTTCAGAGCAGCTGCGAGGTCAAAGAGACGGTGGTGAGAAAGGGAGGGACATACCCCGAACACACCCGTGCCCAGGTGCCCTTCACGGTGAGAGCGACTGACAGAGCCGGGGGGTGGGGGGGCGGTATAGGCTCCCCTTTGCAGAGGGAAGGCAGTCAGCCCCAGCCAGGGTTCCCTCCCTCTCCCATTACCTAATTGTAACGTTCAGGGAGACGATGGATTTGCAGAGAGAACGGGTGCCAAATCGAAGGATACAGGCAGCCACTAGGACCAGGAAGACGGCTATAGCTGAGACGACCAGTGCTATGCGGAGCCCTATGGGGCCTCTATGAAGAGGGAGAGAACCAGCCTTGTGGTTGAGATGGGACTTCTCCCAGCTCAGCCCCCAGCCCTAGGGTAGGGCAGTCACCTGTGGGAGTCCTCGATGCAGCTGCTGTAGACCCAGAAGAGCAGAAGCAGGAGACAGTAGAGGGCCAGAAGGCCGGAGACCCCAGCCACAAAGTAGCAGAGGGATGGGGCCGAGGGTTGGGCTAAGGCCGGGGAGGAGCCATTCAGGGCAGCCACACCATACAGGGGACAGCGGCCACTGAAGGAGCCCTGTGAAGAGAAGCTGCTGAGTCCTACCTAGATTTCTGGTTAGAGCCTCGGAGCAGGCTCATGGCAGGTGTGAGGGATAACCTAGGAGAGGGCCACCCTAGGAAGTTCTAGATGCACTGTCAGTTCCTGTTTCTGGGCCAGTAGTGCTGGAGAGGGCCTGCTGGGGAAGTCAAACCTGCAGTGGCCAGGAGGATCAGGAAATAGGCGGTGGTTATAAAGGACACTGAGCTTCGGAGATGCCTCACAAGTTCTGGTCTCCCCTCTGCAGAAATCCTAGAGTAAAACCAGAACTCGTGTAACCTTCAGCTATCTCCGAGGTTTTCTCATCCGTTTAAAAAAAAAAGCCCTAGTAGTGCCTACTTTATAGAGTTACATGAGCTTGGATCTATGAACACGACCGCCTGGCTGGGGAAACCCTTGGGCTTTCCGTGGCCGTTTTCTACATGGCTGTTTTGTCATTCACACACACTGGGCTGCAATCCTGCGGTAGCTGGGTCAGCTCCGCCACACTAGGCTTTATTTCCTGGCGGAGCTCGGCACAACAGTCTCTGACTTAAAGGATGAAGGCACGGCCTGAACCGAATTCTGCTGCAGAACTAGGGTAAAGTCATGCGGCCGGAGCCACCCGGCCGGGCTATGTCTGGCGCCGTCAGTCAGTCCTGAGGACTCGTCCTTTCGACGAGGAAACGGCCGTGAAGCAGAACACCTGCGGGCGGAGCCACAGAGCGCGCCGGCGCCCGCCGGGCCTCGCCGGGCCCACCGGCTCCGAGGGGCCGCGCGACGGGACCGGGCCGGCCCGGACAGCAGTGCCAGCACCCCCGCCCCGCCTCACCTCCCCGACCCCCAGGCCAGCCCCGCCCCGCACCTGGGTCCGGGTCAGCGTCGCGGCCGCCACGGCCCCGCACAGGAAGGCGGCGGTAAAGAGCAAGAGCTCGAAGCGCTGCAGCCAGGGCAGCGCCATGGCGCCCCCGCCACCAGGAAGCACGGCCGTGGGAGCCAACCGCCCAAGCCCCGCCTCATCCGGCGCGGCCCGCGAGCGCGGAGACGTCACTTCCGACGCTGGGCTTTATTTACTGGGGGAGGGGGTAGCGCCGCTTCAGAGCGGCAGGTACAGCGAGTAGTCCGAGAGCGCCCAGCGGCGGGCCGGGCGGCCGGTGCGGCCGATCATGGGCAGCTTCTGCACGTAGCGGGAGGCGGGGCTGGGCCCGTACGGCGCGGGGAAGGCGGTCTGGAAGAGGCGCCCGCGGCACCGCCTCCCGGCCTGCCGCCCGGCGATGATGAAGCGGAAGTGGGGGGCGCCGCGCGGGGCGAAGCGGCTCTTCTGGAAGACGTCGCGGGTGCCGGTGCCGGGCCCCTGCTGCCGGGGCGCCCCCCGCGCCCGGTGCACGCGCGGCAGCGGCCGGCTCTCGGAGGCGGCGGGCGCAGAGGCCGCCGCGGGACCGCCGCCGCGGGGGCTCTCGTCGCCCTGCGGGCTGACCATGGCGTTGGCCGTCAGCTGCGGCATCTTCCGCACCGAGTCCGGGGCGGCCGCCGGCTCCTTCTTGTCCCCGGGCGGCCGCGGAGTGCTGGGTGCGGGCTGACCCGTGCCAAAGCGGGTGGCCAGGCTGTCCCCGAAGAAGGCGTACAGCTCCCGGTAGATGTCCGCCAGGGTCACCGATGGGGAAGGGTCCTCCGGCCCAGCGCCTCCTGGCGGCAGCGGCAGGACAGACCCAAAGCCTGGCTCTGTGCTGCCCCCGGAGGGAGACTCCTGCAGAAGAAGACTGTCCCAGGGCAGGTCGTCCGGGCGCCGGCACCCCCTGCCGCTTGGGCCGCCCTTGTTGGGCTCTGCCGCCTGGGCCTTCATCTTCAGCAGTCGCTCCACGGCCACCTGCAAGAGCAGAGGGACCGGGATAGGCAAGAACTAGGAGGAACCGGGCCCATCAAATTTTCCAAAGTAAGGCAGGTGAGCTGCTGAGCTCAAGCAGGGAAGAAGGTAGGCCGGAAGGCGCAGGCTCTCACCAGAATGGCTCCATAAACCTTGTGCCCATCTGCTTTAACCTGGGCGTTAGAGACGGAATAATCATCTAGCACAGCCTGCAGATTTGTCCAGTAAGTGGAAAGGTGTGGGTACAGGACTCGTTCCACGGCCTGGGAGGGAGAGAAGGAACGCAGTAAGCACCTCTTTGTTGCTTATTGCCTCTCAAGTACCCTTTCCCATGGAAGACCTACTTTTATCTCCGATAGGAAGTTCTCAGCTTAGCATATTCAACCAACTTGTATTTGGAACCCCCTCTATACCCAAACCTGTGCTAAGCACTGGGGATAAAGGTCAGGTACAAACAATATAAAGTGACCCAACTATCACTGACCTATATGACAGGGGCTAAGAGGGTGCAAGTAATACACACTAGTAACAACAGACAAATTTAATTTGACAACTATTACCCTATATGGTCAGTAGGAAAGTACTATTCTTGCTGAGATGTAAACTGGGACTCAGTTCAAACCACCTGCACAAAAACAAACAACTGATCACAGACCTGGTCTATCAAATTTTAAATCCTGCTGTTAATTTTCGGGAAAGCAATTAAGACTTCACAGAGGAGGTGACCTCTGTTATATGCTTTGCTGGGTGGGAGTTCTCTGGCTCGTCATCCACAGCCTGAAGATTTGAAAATGTTAACAAATGGGCAGGTTCTGGGGCGCCTGGGTGGCTCAGTGGGTTGAGCCTCTGCCTTCAGCTCAGGTCATGATCCCAGGGTCCTGGGATCCAATCCCGCATCGGCTCCCTGGGCTCAGCGGGAGCCTGCTTCTCGCTCTCCTCCCTGCTCATGCTCTCTGTCACTATCTCTGTGTGTCTCTCTCAAATAAATAAAATCTTAAAAAAAAAAAATGGAAATGATATAAGGATGTTCCTTATCATCATATGGAAAATGATATTAGCAGTCCTAGCAATAAAATAAAAAGAAATTAAAGGCGTTAGGTTTAGAAAAGATGAAATAAACCTGTCATTATGTATACTATATGATCTACATTAAAAACCCAAAAAGAATGAGGGACCTGGCTGGTTCAGTGGGTAGAGTGTGCAACTCTTGATCTTGGGGTCATAAGTTCGAGCCCCATGGTGGGTATAGAGGTTACTAAACATAAATAAGCTTAAAAAAAAAAAAATACAAAAGGAATCGAGGGCTAGTTCCTTAACATGATTAACACAGTATGGGCAGGAATTGATGAAGTAGTGATATATTAGTATCTGCCACGCAGGACTTTTGAAAGGATAAGACACTGATCTACAGAAAGTCAGCCTACGGACTAGCCTGGCCTCAGGCGAGAACTCTATACACGGAAACAGCAAGCACAGACCATTTTCATGAGAAAAGACACACAAATACTGTTTTTCTATTTACAAATGGGAGCTCTATGGTCTGTCTGTGGGAAAGGCCACGGTCCTCACCTTCCAGCCCAGGGCATGCAGCCCCACCACAGCCCCGTAGTGAGAGCAGAGAGGCCGCACGGGGTCTGCCAAGACCTTCTGCAGGGAGAGCAGGATCTGCTGATAAAGGCCACTCACGAGGTCCCCATGGGTCCTACGGGAGCAGCATTCGGTCAGAGAGGAGAATGAGGCACAGGGCCGCCCAACTGGACTCAGAAAATGGCGGTCATTTGGCTCGCTGAGGGAAGCGAACAAGATGGCTCGTTGTTCGGGTGACTGAAGACGACCCGAAGGGCTGAAGGACCAAACCCTTGGCATAGTCGCCATCCATTTATAAATTCCCAGGGTGCCACAGCGCGGCGACCGGAAAGCTCTAATGGAAAGAGGCTCCCTGACCTCGCAACATAGGGCCTCAAAGCCAAGCATTGCCACCACAGCCCCCCAACACAACACAACTCAGCGCTGTGGCGGCCCCCTCTTTGTCGGGCTAGGCCCAGTGGCTACCAGAAGATGTGGCTGAGCAGGAGGGCAGCGCCATCCCGGAGAGTCCAGTGGTCATTCAGAGGGTTGATGGAGGCAGCCAGCGGCTCCAGGACGCAGTAGAGGACGCTGCCTACCAGGGAGCGCACGTATGGCCCCAGGCACAGGTGTGGGTTCCGAACCAGGCTCCGGGCCACTTGCAGGAGCCGGTGCAGCTGCTCCAGGTCGTGGCTGACAGATTTCACCTGTGTGCAGAAGACGCCGGCTGAGGGGCACACGAGGGGGCAGGGAGGGGCCGGCGGCTCTGCGGGCACCCGCCACCAGCCCTGCCCGGGGCTGGTCACCTCCCCAGCCTGGTCACTCACCCCACTGACCACATAGACAAAGTAAGGCAGGAGGGCTGCGATCTTGGAGTTAGTCTGCAGGTCCTGGAGAGCAATCTGAAAAGGAAGGAGCCAGACTGCCCTGGATCCACCAGCCCCAGGGATAAACGGACATTTTTTAAAGGACGGCTGAGTACTTCTGTAGGAAATTGTAAACGTTCTCACTCTTTGATCCATCAGCTGTACTTCTATAAATTTAGCCCACTGTACGAAATACTCACTCATGGGACACCTGGGTGGCTCAGTCAGTTGGGCATCTGCCTTTAGCTCAGGTCATGATCCCAGGGTCCTGGGACCGAGTGTCGCATCAAGCTCCTTACTCAGCAGGGAGTCTGCTTCTCCCTCTGCCTGCTGCTCCCCCTGCTTGCTCCCTCTCTTTCAGACCAATAAATAAATAAAATCTTAAAAAAAAAGAAAAAAAAGAAATACCCACGCACACACATACCCACTCCTAGCCCTGTCTGTGACAACACGAAATTGAATACAACCTAAATGTCCCAACGGGGCGCCTGGGTGGCTCAGTGGGTTGAGCCTCTGCCTTCGGCTCAGGTCGTGGTCTCAGGGTCCTGGGATCGAGCCCCGCATCGGGCTCTCTGCTCAGTGGGGAGCCTGCTTCCCCCTCTCTCTCTGCCTGCCTCTCTGCCTACTTGTGATCTCTCTGTCAAATAAATAAATAAAATATTTTTAAAAAATAAAAAATAAAAATAAAAAAATAAATGTCCAACACGTTTTTAACTGAGAAAAGCAGCTGTTCTAAAACCAGATGTTTAGTATACTACTACTTTGGTTTATACTAGAGTAATCACATTTAAAACATAAGGGGAAAAAAGATAAGTGTTTCCACTGGAGACTCTCACTTTCCAGTTTGCATGTCTTTATTTCACAATACTTCTGTAATGAACATGCTGGTCTTACTTTTGTAAGCAGAAAAGAGTTAAGTAAATGAGAAAAACCATCTTAGCTCTGAATCTCTGCTACCTGACCTCCAGACTCTTCTGGGTAAAGCTCCTTGGCTCAGGTGCCATGAAGGGGGACAACAGGCTGGCGAGGCAGGAGCTCAGCTCCCAGGCCCTCCATCCAGCCACCTGCCCTGCGCCTGGGGAACCGGAGCCACGCCCGAGGCAGGAATGTACGGGAGCGACATTCCCAATTTCATGGGGCAGTGGTAGCGACAGCCGGACAGGTGGAGAAGTGGGGATGTAAGCCCTCCAGGAGAGGCCACGTGGGTGAGCAGACCACCAAACCAGCGCTGTCCAGATTCTGGACAGGAGGGGACTGACCACAGGTCGCATCTAGCAGGCCCTACGGAGTCCCAGAGGCTAAAGCGGCAGGGTCTCCGAGCTGGCCGGGCACCCTGTCCTGACTGCCTCTACTTCCCGTCTCCCCCTCTGCCATGTGGCTGTCCCCTTCCCCCTGCCGCCCCATGGCCACAGGTCAATAGACACCCTAAAGCGTAGGCTCTGGAATTAAAGGGTGGGGGTACTGACCACCTGAGCCCCCCAAATGCCCCTGCTGAGTTACCCGTTCCAGAAGAACAAGGGTTCCTGCTGGAGTGGAAAGAGGAGCCCGCCCTGGAAGAGGGCCAGCCTCAGAGCACGACACCGCCACCGCCACCGCCAGCAGCCTCCGGCCACATCAGCCGCGTGGGGTGCAGTGGACGGGAAGCAGGCATCTGAAAGGGTTTTCGGGGAACCCGAAAGCTGGACTTTGTGCCCCACTCGCTCACCTTCATCAGCTGTGGATCGTCCCCCAGCACAGCCCGGGTCACTTGCTGGTAGTACTTGAGAAGGTCATCAGTCAGTGAAGACACCGCGCTGGGCACTGTGTGAGGATGGGCAGGAGGTGGTCAGGGCGGGGAGCCCAGCCCTCCCCCTGCCTCCCCTGCCTGCTCTCCCTCACTCCCCCTACCCTCCATCCTCCCCGCCAGGAGCCTCCCCAGACAGGACTCCCAGAGCACGTAGACACCAGGGTCTCCGAGCAGCCTGCTCGGCCCTGACCTTGCAGGCTCTCCGAGCGGCCTGCTCGGCCCTGACCTTGCAGGCTCTCCCCACCTCCATGCTCTGTATTCTGCCTCCCACCCATCGTCTGCCAGGCATATTCCTGCTCCATCCTCCATCCCTCCTGGACCCCTGCCCTCAGGGACCCCAGCTGCCCAGACTTGAGTGCTAGCATCCAACACCCCGCATCGTGACTGGTTCCAGGTCTGGCCTCCTATCTCCAAATCCGAGCCCTCTGGGCAGCGACTGCGCCCACTCAGAACCAGGCATCGGTAAATACTTGTCAGATGAAGAATCGGCGGGCCCCCCCACCGGCTCCCGAGAGAGGAAAGTTCAGAGCCCGCTCCCCATACTGCCCCTTACCTGATCCTTGCGGGGCCAGGTTCCCTTTGCCGTCTAGGTAGGAGACATGAACTAGAACCAGAGCAGAGAGATGGGTCAGCCTGGGGTTCTGCCCGTGGTAGCACCACCCACCCCCGAGTCCTGCCCCATCCACCAGCCAGCCCGTCGCCCCTCCTGTGACAACCCCGTTTCTGTCCCCGCCCCAGGCAGGGCCTGGGCAGTCACCTCGCACAGCCGTCTCGGCACAGCCTTTAGGGATGTTGGTGGCCAAGGCCAGCTCCACCAGGTTCACCTCTCGGTCCTCAGGAAAATAAAGCTCACCCTCTCTGGCAGGGCGCAGGGGCAGCGCCTCCTGGGACCCATAACCGCACACGGCCTGAGCAGAGAGAGGACCAGGGGGCAGGCTGAATCCGGGGAGGGAAGAGGTGCTCTACCGACCAGGCTAGGGAGTCTACAACAAGGCAAGTCCAGAAGTCCCAAGAAAGGGGAGATGCTCGAGGCCTCAAGCCCGTTGCTGGGAATCTGGCTGGAGCATCCAGCACTCGCTGGGTCAGGGAGTAGAACTCATGGTCCCTCCCTGATTCGTATAGGCTCTGAGTCCCACACCCCTATGCTGTAGGTCCCCACACTCACCTAACTTTGAAAACACAACTCTCTCTCTTTTTTTTTAAGTAGGCTCCATGCCCGACGTGAGGCTCGAACTCACAACCCTGAGATTAGGAGCCACGTGCTCTACTGAGCGAGCCAGCCATGTGCCCCAACACTACTCTCTTCTAAACCTGACCTTCTCCCCTCAAGTCCCTGCCCCACAATGACTACGCAGGACATTTTAATACCCGCATTTGTGACCAGGCTCCTCCCTTACCCAGAATGTCCCCCTCTTAGCTGAGTCTAATGCAAGCCTCCCTTCAAAGCCCGCCTCGAGTCCCAGCTCTTCCAAGAAGGCTTTCCAAACCTCCGGGCCCCCAACATCTATCCCGTGGTGGCCATGAGCTTCCCTTGTGTGCACACTGGGTCTTCATGTCTCTCTCCGTGGTACCAGCCCCGAGCAGGGCACAGAGGTGGGTCCTGCCAGCCGAGGCCTCCGCAGGGTCGCAGGTCTCACTCACCTCAACGCTGCTCCATCGGAGAGCTCTGTTGAAATCCTCGACGGTCAGCTTCCGCCGTTTGGTGTGTTTCATGAATTGCGAGCTATTCTGGGAGGGGAGGAACAAAGTCAGGGGACAGGGAGAAGGGGGTGTGGAGTCCCCACAGGGAAGAGAGAGAGCCAGGAGGCAAAAAGGACCCCGGAACAGAGACCAGAACGCCTGGACTCCAGCGCTGGTCTTGTGCAAACAGCCCTCGATGTAATGTTCCTTCGCTGGGACCCAGTTTCTCACATGCAGAATGTGAACATGACCTTGCCTGGCCTGCCCAGCAGGGCTGTCAAGAAGATGGGCACGTGAGACGATGCCCAGCCAGCACTGTGTGCCCGGAAGCCCCGCTGGCTTAAAAGGGAACTCTGGAGAGGGCAGGGATGGCCTCCTCCGTTGGGGTCCCTCAAAGCACAGAGTAGGGGCGGGACCCATACCTGTTTAATACATCCCTGCGGGACGGAGTGGCCACTGGGAGGGACAAGGAGAGCTGGGAGGGTGCCGGGAGGGAAGGGGAGCAGACCTGCGTGGCCTCTCTGAGCCGGTAGCACACATCCTCCGCGAGCAGGGCCGCCACCTCATCGCTCAGCTCCAGGCCCGTGCTCTCCGCCATGAGCCGGACCGACTCCCGAGGGATCTCCACGAACCGCCGCTCTTCCCGCTCTGACATGGCCCCGATGGAGCTGGGAGCCGGGAGAGAAGGCCTGAAAAGCCACCCAGGCCCCCTCCGAGCCCAGGAGCCTGACTCAAGGCCTTCCTTCTGAGCCAGGCTCGCTGATCTTGCTCCAGAAACCCCGAACGAGGAGTCACTGAGGCTCTGAGTGTCTGAGGCGAAGCACAAGAAACAGACGAGCTGGGTCAGACAGGAGTGCTGCCTGACAAAGGCCCCGGCCTCAGGGAGTTCACGGAACTGGGCCCCAGCCGTGCCCTACCACTTCCTGAGTGAATGTGGCCGAGGTCCTCGTCAGCCTGAGCCCTGGTGTCCCAACCTGGGGGACACAGGCAATCGCCCCCGCCCTCCCTAACTCACAGGGTTGCTGTGAGGACCAAATGAGCTGGCGTAGGAGAAAGCCAGGGACTAGAACGCTACCCAGATGGACAACGGAAGATGTAACCATGGTCAGTTACAAGTAAATCTTCATGTCTTCATCTTCCTGTTTCTCGCTACAACCACTACCTACTAAGTCTTGGTGAAAACAGTATTTCCCCCTTGCTCAAAAACCTTCAGTCCTTCCCCACTGGTTCTTTTTTTTTTTTTTTTTTAAGATTTTATTTATTTGTCAGAGAGAGAGTACAAGCAGGCAGAGTGGCAGGCAGAGGCAGAAGGAGAAGCAGGCTCCCCGCTGAGCAAGGAGCCCGATGTGGGACTCGATCCCAGGACCCTGGGATCATGACCTGAGCTGAAGGCAGACGCTGAACCGACTGAGCCACCCAGGCGTCCCGTCCCCACCGGTTCTAAAAGAAACTCTAAACCCCCCAGCTTGACATTCTGTGTTTGGTCCCAAATCCCCACAGCTGTTCAAGCCGATCCCTCCTCCCAGGAAGACCAGGCTAGTGTCTTCCTGCCTGCCTTGTGCTCCTCCACCAGCGCTCAGGCCGGTCTGCCTCCCTCTTTACTCCAAGCCCCCACCCCCTCCTCTTTGCTAAGGCAAAGCCAGGCTGCCCTGTAAGGTCTTCCTGACCGTATGCCACTGGGGACGACTGTCAGGCTTTCAGCAGCTGGGCTTTTTGCCCATGTGTCTGGTCTTCCCCAGTTTGGCTTCGAGGCGTAAAGGCAGAAACCTGCTCTTCCGTTCACAGGATATGACAGAATAAGAATCCAACAAAAACAGCGGCCGATGAATGACTCCGACAACTTATACCACAATTAGAAGGCAGGCCCATAAGGGCCTGATTGAGGCATTGGCACCACGGGCAGCAAGGCCCCAGTTCCAGGGTGACCTACCACTACTCCTCTCTGGCAGGGCTCACTGGGTCACCAGTGATCTCCAGGTCCCTAGATCCACTGGGCATCCCACCCTGGCCTCCCGCATTCCTCCCAGAGGCTCCACACTGGCTCTGGAATAAAGAAAAGACCTGTTCTCAGGTTCTGCATGACCGCCAACTTCTACAAGACCTCTTTCTCTCGTGTTCTGCATTCCCGCCATGGCCTCTTTCCATTTCCCCCAAAACACCTGCTATGAGGACGTTCATACATTGTCTGCTCTACTGGAAACACCCTCCTCTTCCTTCACCCCCAATCTCTATGTCTAGTGGACTCCTAGCGGCTCCTTCAGATCTCAGTTGAAATGTCACTTGCTCAGGGAAATCTCCTCAGACCTCCACAGTGTCCCAACACTTTGCCTTCAAAGCAGTTATCACAGTTTGTAATTATGTATCTGTGTAACTTTGTGATTAACGCCTACCTCCCCACTAGATTGCAAGCTCCACACCAGCTAGGATCATGCCTGTTTGCTCACCTTTGCATCCCCAGCGTCGGGCACACTGTCAGCACATAATACACCCTCAATAAACACTTGCTGCAAAAACGAACAAAGAATAGCTATTTTTTTCCAAACACATGCAATGCCTGAGGCACAGAGCTAAGTGCTTTATATGGCTTATATTTCATTTTATCCTCATTAACAATGAAATAAGTATTATGTAAGTACTACGTCAATTTCACAGTCAAGGAAAACGCTCAGAGTGGTTCAATGTTCAGTGACTTGTCCAAGACCACCCAGCGAGCACTAAGTAGGGAGCAGGGACCAACTCTTGTTCCAAATCATCAGGAGTGGCGGGCTGGGTGGGGAACAAGGCCTGCATCCCCAGGCCGAAGATTTGGATGGAAGATGGCTCTTCCATCCGTTGGAGACCCGCCAATGGATAATTCTTAAGTTTCTGTTTCCCAGTCTGTGAAACGCGAGCATGAAGTCCTGCCCACGCGGAAAGCGCGGATCGAGTTTCCTTACTGGATGCCCACATTAAGACTCACAAAGTCCACGCTCTGACCAAGGTCTCCCCCGCCTCAATCTCCTCTCTGCATCCTCAGAGCCACTAGCCACACTGGGAAAGAGCGTGGGAACTGACCGCCACCGGCCTCGGGGGTGTGCATCCCCCCCACCAAGCCTAGCTTCAAATCCCAGATCCAGAAGTGGCGGGGTGGGGTGGACGAGGTCAGGGGTTACCGAACTTGGGTCACGTGGTCAGAGAAGGGGGCGGGCCCCCAGCGGAGCCGGCCCTAAGACCAGCGAGTGCGCGGCCCCCGGTGGGACGGAGAGTGCGAGGGCCTGCTCACCTCAGAGCTCCGGGCGCAGCGAAGGCGGCTACCCAGACGGCGGCGGGGGCGGCGGCGGCAGCTCCCACTCACCCTGCTCACCCCAATTCCCTCTCTCTGAGCCCAGGCCCCACCCTCCAAGAGCACAGCCAATCGGCGAGCGTCTTGCGAAGTTCCCGCCCTCCCGGAGGCTTCCGGCCAAGCCATTGGCCTCTGTGAAGGCGCTGTAAAAGCATCTGGGCGCGATCGGGTCACGTGACGCCGAGCAGTCAGGCTTCTTAAAGCAACAGCTCCTGGGAGTTTTTGCGAGCAGGTACCTATGGTTTGGTGTTTGGAAAGCGTATTGTCAAGGAAAGCGTCCCTATTCCTTTGGTCTTGTCTGCTCCTGAGTTTCCCGAGCATTTGCGTTTACGCGACTGCAGCGAAGCTTTAAACTTGGATGTCTAATCAAAGTTTTCTTTGCCCGCTTGGTGGGGCTCAGCTAACCTCTCCAACGTCACCGGCACTGCCCTTTCCCGCCGGATGGATGATGCTCCCAGTGGGTATTCTCTTCGGAAAGAAGGGTCTTCCCACTGGCCCAGACTCACGTGCAAGCTGCAGACTCCAGGGCGGTGCTCATTCTGACCCCCTACCTCCTATCCTTCTCATTCCTGTTCAATAAGCCAAACCTAAGCTCTCACCTGCCTCGCTGACTTCCTTAACCATTCTAAGCGCATACACTTTCCCGAACTTGGGCAGTTCTCAATTCAGGACCAAGTGGGGTTAGTGAGTTAAGGATAATATTTGGAGTCAGACCAACCTGGGTTCAAAATCTGCCACCACTTTGGGGCAAATTACCTAACCACATTTCCACCCAACTACAAGATGGGGTAGTAATACCCACTTCACCGGGTTACTGTAGATTAAATGAGATAATGTCTGTGAAAGGACTTGGCAGAGTTGTGGTCGAACCTTCTTTCACACAACAGGAGGCAGTGAATCAATTCCTTCATGTTCATCCAAGATGAGGTAGTTGGCAACAGACTGTTCATTATAGAAAGGAGTATTCCGCGGGGAATCGTGAATGTATTCATTCTAGCCCTTCCTCCCTCTCAGGGTTAGATGCTGCTGCCTCTGGAAAAGATCCTCCCAGGCCAGAGCTGGGAAAGCCAGATGGATGTAGCTGGGGTTGCCATGGCAACACCCCTTAAGGAGACTTCGGCCCTGCTGAGTCTCTTCTAGTTATATTCAGAATGACATTCGCAGTAGTTTCCAGTACTCTGCTTCAACATAGTGTCTGCCCGGGGCGCCTGGGTGGCTCAGTGGGTCAAGCCTCTGCCTTCGGCTGGGGTCATGATCTCAGGGTCCTGTGATCGAGCCCCGCATTGGGCTCTCTGCTCAGCGGGGAGCCTGCTTCCCCCCCCCCTCTGCCTGCCTCTCTGCCTACTTGTGATCTTTCTCTCTCTAATAAATAAAATCTTTAAAAAAAAAAAAAAAAACATAGCGTCTGCCCAATGATGCATAAAGGGAAGGGGCCAGGCCTCCTCGGACGTCTGAGTCCGAGGTCAGCTTAGCAAGATCTGGGCTGCTGGCTGATCTTGCTGAGGTGTTTAATTAGTCTGGAGAGCCATTGGCAACCTTGGAGGCAGGAGACAATGGCGGAAGGCCCCGGGGCCTGTGGGATATGGTGAAACTATATTCAAGCTATCTGGAGCCCATCTGGCCCCAAGCCCGGGTGGAGGCGGGGGCCGAGGGAAGCAGTAGTGAGACCCACATGGCCACAGGTAAGAGAAAGGTGGGTCCCACTCACTCCCCAGCCACCTAGTGCCTGGCAAAAAAAGAGCTAATGATGGCTTTGGAGCCAGATTGACAGTTTAAAAACAAAACAAAAGTCCTTCCACTCACTAGCTGTGTGACCTTAGGTATTCCAGTTTGAGTGTCTCACCTGTTTTGTCAGCTGTAAGTAGAATAATAGAACCTAGTCCATGGAACCGTTGTGAACAAACCGGTAATGTGTGTAAAAGATTTAGCATTAGCAGGCAGGTAACTCCTGTTACCCGTGACCTTTGTAAGAGGCCATAGCTTTCAGTTACAAAACCTTAAAAGATAAGAATCCTGGAGACCATTCCCAGGCCACCTGCACTTGACCTTCCCCCCCCCCCCGACGGCACGTGCCCTCTTCACGGGTGCCACGCCCCACATCCTCACCACCACCTTCGTGCCCATGTCCCACGAGCTGCTTCCGTCCGTCAGTTGCTTCCCTTCCAGGCCTGTGTCCCTTCCCGGTTATCCCCAACACAATTGACAGATGGGTGGTTCCATCTGAGAACCTGAGAGGAATTTTGCTCTCAGTGACACAACTGGTGTTTACAGCTTAGGGGAAGTCCGTACAACCCAGGTGACCGACTCAGAGTACAACGAAATGGTAGCACAACCATAATGTGGTTTCCATGGGAAAATCCATTGCAAATCCAGCCCGGCAACTGTCCCAGATTCAACAAACTTGGAAAACCTGGCCCAGAGCCAAGAGCTGGAGATACAAAAATATAAGGGATACATGTGCATCCACAAATATCTCAAGAAAATAACAAACTTTACGTAATAAAAAATGAGGGGCGCCCGGCTGGCTCAGTCAGTAGAGCAGGCAACTCTTGATCTCAGGGTCGTGAGTTCAAGCCCCACGCTGGGCATAGAGATTACTTAATAGAGGAAACGGTTAGGGGAGCCTTGGTGTCGGCTCAGGTCATGATCTCAGGGTCCTGGGATCCAGCCCCTATCAGGCTCCCCACTCAGCAGGAAGCCTGCTTCTCCCTCTGCCTCTGCCTGCTTCTGTTTGTGCACTTTCTCTCTCTCTGTCAAATAAAAATCTTAAAAAAAAAAAAAGAGAGAGAGAGAAAGGTTATAAAAAGAAATGGGAGACAGTAACAAAACCATTTTGTGACACACTGTAGAGGTATGAATGGAAAAGCCTTGATCTTTCTGTCCAGGAGTGGTGAAGGCAAGGAGAAGGAAACTACATTTAAGTGCCATTTTCTTACCATGTTCCAGCTACTACTCTGGATGCTTCATATCACAGTCTCTGGACCTTGGCATGACTGACATTTGGACTCAGATAATTCTTTGTTGGGGGGCAGGGTCCTAGACATTGGAGGATGTTTAGCAGCATCCCTTGCCTCTTCCCACTAGAAGGCAGTACCATCCACCATTGTCACAACCCAAAAAAACGTCATTGGCAAATGTGCCCTGGGGGCAAAAATCACCTCAGCTGAGTATCACTGCTTTATATGCATTAGAGCACAATAATCACAATTAACAGTTGAGGGCCTATCAGGGGCCAGACTCAGTGCAAGCCACTTGCACACGTGAGCTCACACCAGCAGCAACCGTCCAAAGAGGGATGTAGGCGCATTTCATAATGAGAAAACATAAGGTCACCCAGCTAGGACTGAAACCCAGTTCTCCACCAACCCAAATACCACGCTTTCTATGACACAGTTCTCCTTCCCAAGGAAGTAAAAGAAGCTGAAAAAGAAGAAAAAGGAGGATGGGGAGGAGAATGATTGACTGAGCTTTGCCGGATCAGCAGGCAGCCAGGGGACAGACAGGCTGGGAGAGGGCATTCCAAAGCAGAGAAATTATATGACAAAAGCAGAGTGTGAGCGTCCTGGGAGGGAGGGCGGCATGTTTGTTTAGTCTTCCGGTCATTTCACGGATTTTGGCGTGTCACCCTAAGGACATTTCGAGCCTGCCGCCATCTTCAGTTTAGCTTAGGGATCGATTAGCATAGAAAGGCCTCTGTTGTTTGTGAACCCATCCTAGGAAGGGCTGTGTTGGGACGCCAAAGTCTGGGTCATTACTGTCCTCGTTTCCCTCTCCCTACCCAACTATCTTGTCTCCCCTGGTGTCCAGCTACATCCTTGGTTATGTTTAAGGGTGAGGCAAGCGCGAATATTCTAAAACTAGATCGGGACTTGGATCGGTTCTAATGACACTATCATTTGCTGGAAGCCAGAGACCTGACATTAGTGCCTTCCCTTCAATGAGGTCAACTTCAGCCCTCTGCACAAGGGTTTAGTCAGATCCCTTGGGTCGCTGAGGCTACTGGAGGCATCAGGCCACCAAAAGAGAGGCTAGCAAGCAACCGGGCTCCAGCCTTTTCTAAGAAAGAGTTGTTCTTACCAAAGAAAAGAGGTGACTCTTGCATGAGAACAAGGACCTTTTATGGTTAGAATGCACAGTCAAAAATCTGGGGAGTGGCTGCTAAGCAGCAGAAGAACCCGGTATTTTCTGGGGCCAAGCGGCCTTCTCTGCCTCCCCGCAGAAGCCAGACCGGACCTCTGGACAACATGAGGAGCGTGACTGCCACATCTCCTCGATAAGGACCAAACAGAGCAGCGGGCCCCGGTGCTCAGCTCACGAGCCCTGCAGAGAACAGGAAAAGCACATGAGTTAGGCTCAGAGCTTGGGGGCAGCCATCAACCGGCATCCCCCGTCCCATGAGGCACATGTCCTGGATCTTCCAAGAGGACAGTCATGAGAGTTTTCTTCATCTGCAACTCGGGCATTAAGTCCCACGTCCACCCCCTGCCTTCACACACCCCTTCTCCAGGCAACAAGCCTGGATGCACGATCAGGCACTCACCCAAGTAGTCGTCCATCAGAGAGCCAATGGCGAACTGCAGGAGGGAAGGTAGAAAGGAAATAAAGCCTGAGCAAGCACGGGACTAGCCTCTAACTCCCAGCCCCTGGGCGTCTGCTCACCCATCCCCTCCTCCTGGCAGAAGAGCACAAAATCCCCAGGAACCCTGGGTGCTGAGAAATCAACAGCTCCCACCTCTGCCTGGTACAGGCAGGAAGGCAGGCAAGGGACTCACAATGTCATTCTTGTCCACTCGGGTCCCCACAATCTTCAAGCGGATCTCATCGTCCTGCTGAATCACTATGTCCTGGGGAAGAGGGAACAGGATACTCAAGATACTCCCCCCACACGCCGCAAGCCAAAATCCCTCAGGGGCTCATTCTTTCCCCCTCTCATGGACTTCTTCCCCACTCACCTCGTCCATTGTCTTGTAACACGGTGGGTTGGAGTTGGGGTCAAACTCCATCTCTGATGGGATAGACTGAAAGGAAAGCAAGACTGGGTCAGCGCCTTCCACGGGTGCTTCCAGAGATGACCATGACCGGCGTCTCTCCTCCTTAGCGCCCCCAGCACGCCCAGACTTACATGTCGAGAGATGAAGCAGGACATGGGTCCAATTTCTGTGAAGAGCCCCACCTAGGAGGACAATGAGTGACTTTGCTTTGTCTTTTATCCCCGAACTCTTCTCAGCTTCCCAACTTTATCTGATTCCTCACGATCTTCTTCATGGTTTGAAACCACTCTGAATTTTATCATTTGCTTCCATGTCTCTCCTCTGCCCAAGATTTCACTTTAAGTGAAGCAAATATACTGCAATCAAGGGCCAAGGCCTGGGACTTGTCCGTCCACAGTTTGAACGCTTGTCGATCACATGGCCTTGGCCAGTAGGCTTACCTTCTCCACCTGGAAGCTTCCCTAAAAAGGGATCAAAGCACCCACCTCAGTGGTCATGAGGTTTTGCCCTGGACCCAGCCCCAGTAGTAAGTACTCAACCAATGGAGGCTGCCATTGGCGACTACTCATTCTGACTTACATGACCCCGAGAGAGGCAGCACGAGATTACTGTACCATTTGACAGGTGAGGAAACTGAAGCACAAAGTGACTTAGCCCAAGGACACAGTGACCAAGAGCAATCGGGACCCATCCCCCATCTTCTAAGCAGCCACCCAACTGCCTCCGCTAGGTATGGTCTCACCTTGTTGACTTGAGTGACAACAGCATCCACGACCTCCCCTTTAAAGGGCCGGAAAACAATGGCCTTGTACTTAACTGGATAAAGGACAAAGCCTCGGCCTGGCTGGATCACACCAGCACCAATATTGTCAATGGTGGTGACAGCAATTACAAAGCCATACCTGTGAGGATGGGAGAAAGAAAGGCACTGTGTGGGCAAGAGCCTCTAACACCATCTGCGACAAGACGGTGGGCACAGGGGTTAGGCGACAGCACAAAGGGAAGGAGACAGCATCCCTGCCCCCAGAACTTAATGCCCGAGAGAAGACAGGATACCAATCAGTATCTATAATGCCAAACGCTGCTCTCATAATTTCACAATAAATGTCCAAGGAGGCTGCAGCCCTTGAGCCAAGAGACCTCAATCTGGAGGATGCCTCAGAATTACCTAAGAGGAACTTATTAAAACACAGATTCCCAGGCCTGTCCCCAGTCTTTTTTTTTTAAGATTTTATTTATTTATTTGACACAGAGAGAGAGATCACAAGTAGGCAGAGAGGCAGGCAGAGAGAGAGGCGGAAGCAGGCTCCCCGCTAAGCAGAGAGCCCAATGCGGGGCTCGATCCCAGGACCCTGAGATCATGACCTGAGCTAAAGGCAGAGGCTTAACCCACTGAGCCACCCAGGTGCCCCCTCCTTTTTTTTTTAAGACTTTATTTATTTATTTGACACAGAGAGAGACATCACAAGTAGGCAGAGAGGCAGGCAGAGGGAGAGGGATGTCCCCAGTCTTGATGCTGTCTGGATGAGATGAGGCTCAGGAACTAGCATGTGCATGTTTTTTTTAAGATTTTATTTACTTATTTGAGAGAGAGAGAGAGAGAGAGAGAGCACACAAGCAGGAGGGAGAAGCATACTCCCCACTGAGCATGGAGCCCCACATACAGCTCCATCCCAGGACCCTGAGATCAGGACCTGAGCCGAAGTCAGACACCTAACCTACTGAGCCACCCAGGCCCCCTGCCTGTGCTTATTTCGATGTGGGAGGCCCAAGTACTCCATAGCCCTGGACTCATCCGCGCTCATTCACATCACCATGTGAGAGGCCCTTCTGCGCAGAGCCCAGAGATGTGCCATGCCAGGTCCTTTGGTGTTGTGGGACAGAAAAAAACCAGAAGAGGGGCGCCTGGGTGGCTCAATCTTTAAGTGTCTGCCTTCGGCTCAGGTCATGATCCCACAGTCCTGGGACCCAACCACATCTCAGGCTCCCTGCTCCGTGGGAAACCTGCTTCTCCCTCTCCTACACCCCCTGCTTGTGTTCCCTCTCTCGCTGTCTCTCTCTCAAATAAATAAATAAAATCTTAAGAGAGAAAGAAAGAACCAGAAGAATCACAGAGAGAGAACAGACACAGGAACAATGATTAGGCGGCGAGCCCCATGAGAGCTGGCCTCATTCTATTTCGTTCCCTGCATTGTTCCCAGGGCCCAACACAGAACCTGGCACACAGCAGGAGCTTTAGAAATGTTTGCGGACTAAATGAATGACCAATCCATGCTGAAGTAAGGCAGTCTTGTGATCCAGTTTTGCAGTGGGCACCGCGGGAACCCAAAGCAGGAAGCAAGTGACTGCATGGGATGCCTGAGAGGGTTCCCCAGGGTAGGTGGCAGGTCCTTGCGGGATGAGTAGGAGTTGGGGACAGGCTGCAAGCATCGGGCGCCTCGGCACGAAGGGCGCGGCACTCACTTGCCGGTGCAAGTCCCCTCCACCTCCGTGAAGAGCTTCTGCTTTACGGTGTTGAGCAGGTTGGGGCCGAAGTAGCGCGGGTGCAGCAGGATCTCGTGCTCCAGGGAGATCTGTAGGGAAAGTGGGATGGAGACCAAGCAAGGCGCTGTAGGGACGGGGCCAGGAGCAACTCCTCGACCCGGGGGCCCGCTTCGCTCCTCCTCTCATTCCTACCCTCGCCTCCACTCCGTGCTCCGCTTACGTGATAGAACATCTTCCCGGCGGGGACCCGACAGGGGCTGAATCCACGCCGGCCTCCGGCAGCCGCGCCTCCCGTCCAACCGGAAACACACTTAGCCGCCCCAACCTGGCTTCCGGGCCTGCCCCAGAGAAGTGGGCGGGACTCTGCCCCCTCCGTGGACCCAATTGGGGATGGCTGTCGTGGGCGGGGAATTCGTGAAGCCCCGCCCCTTCCGTCGCGCCCACCAGTGGTCCGACCTCCGGACTCCCAAGTTTAACAGTGCCTGGCCTAGAATGGGTGCTCAATAAATAAGACTTTTATTTTTAATTTTATTTTTTTATTTATCAGAAAGAGAGAGAACAAGCAGGGGGAGCGGTAGGTAGAGGCTGAAGGAGGCTCCCCGATGAGCAAGGAGCCGATGCCGGCACCCTGGGACCACGACCCCAGCCGAAAGCTGATACTTAACGACTCAGCCACCCAGGCGCCCCCCAAATAAGTACTTTTAAATGGAATTAATCAGCTAATAAAAGACAACATAGGGCGCCTGGGTGGCTCAGTCGTTAAGCGTCTGCCTTCCGCTCAGGTCATGATCCTAGGGTCCTGGGATGGAGTCCCGCCGGCGGCTCCTTGCTCAGCGGAGAGCCTGCTTCTCCCTCTCCCACTCCCTCTGTTTGTGCTCTCTCTCTCTCTCTCGCTGTATCTCTGTCAAAAAAAGTAAATAAAGTCTTAAAATAAAATAAAAATTTTTAAAAAGACAACATGAATAAAGCGCTTTAGCAGAGTGCCCTCCTACAGCAAATATTTCAAGGCTGCTTTCACATAGTAAGCATAGTAAGTAGCTGTCTTTTTCCAGTAACCCCACGTTGCCGGAAGCGTTGAGTTACCAATGAGGGCCCAGGCTCGGAGGGTTAAGGTCACTTGAAGATCCCTCAGGGGCGGGATTCAAATTCTCAATGTCTGACCCCAAGACTCAGGCATATGTGGGTATTCCAGATTTTCTTGAAGGCATTCGTTCATTAAACATAGAGTATCCACTCCTTGCCCACAGGTAGTTAGGAGATGAAGCAGCCAAAATCAGGGCCCAGAAGGCAGGTGTGAGAAACCTGGTCACTGCACTCCTCCTTCCCAGTCCTCCTTTCCCCTCCCTCAACACACACACACACACACACACACACACACACACACACACACACCAGGGGCTTAGAGAATTAATGAGCCTTTGTCAATTCCTTCAACTCCGCCCACTTTTTTGTAGACAGTCCCTTTATTAAACTCACTTCAATTAACCAGAGTGAGCATGCCCTCTGTTGTCTGCTGAGACCCTGACTGATGAAAGGGCGGTGCAGAAAGAGGCAGAAACCACAAAGACACAGACCCATGAAGGCTTAGCAAGAGCCTCAGGTTCTAGACCCAGGACAATCCTTGTGGCCTTGAGCCAGTTCCCAGCGCTTAAGCCTTTTTTATGTTGTAAATGAAAGGGCCTGCCCCACCCTCCCGCAAGAACAGAGACTTCTGCTTCCTCAGGGGGATCATACACCAGTTCCCATGGACACTGCCCATTTCCTAAAATGGTTGAGCCCACCAGTCTGCCACTCAGACTCCATGGGGATCCCCTTTGGAGGATCAGGCAAGGAAGCAGATGAATGGGCCTCAGCAGTCCTAACTTATCTTTCCAGCCCGCCTACCCTCAAAGGCAACTTTTGTTTTGTTTTTATTTAAATGCAATTATTTAACATATAGTGTATTACTGGTTTCAGAGGTAGAGGTCAGTGATTCATCAGTCTCATATAGTACCCAGTGCTCATTACATCACATGCCCTCCTCCTTAATGCCCATCACCCAGTTACCCCGTCCCCCACCCCCTGCCCCTCCAGAAACCCTCGATTTGTCTTCTAGAGTTAGAGTCTCTCATGGTTTGTCTCCCTCTCTGATTCTGTCTTGTTTTATTTTTTCCTCTCTTTCCCTACGATCCTTTGTTTTGTTTCTTAAATGTCACATAAGAGTGAGATCATATGATAATTGTCTTTCTCTGATTGACTTATTTTGCTTAGCATAATACCTTCTAATTCCATCCACATCGTTGCAAATGGCAAGATTTCAGTTTTTTGATGGCTGAGTAGTATTACATTGTATATATACACCTCATCTTCTTTATCCATTCATCTGTCCATGGACATCTGGGCTCCTTCCATAGTTTGGCTACTGGAGACCCCTCAAAGGCAACCTTAGGGGCACCTGAGTGGCTCAGTGGTTTAAAGCCTCTGCCTTCGGCTCAGGTCATGATCTCAGGGTCCTGGGATCGAGCCCCACATCGGGCTCTCTGCTCAGCAAGGAGCCTGCTTC
>CM052884.1:89113381-89130438 GCA_028534135.1 Potos flavus | reverse complement strand
CGTGGGGCGACAAAGAATCTGAATGTACATGGAATATTAAGAAAAAGGAATTGATTTAATCAAAATGGTTAATTTCAAATCTTTCCTTTTTAAGTCATGTGGGTCCAATTTATAATTATCTGTTTTCACACAAAAATATGTTTCCCAGTTTGTGGCCTGTGTGACTTTGGCTCTGGGCATCTGAGGAAGCAGAGAAAAAAACTCTTTTGTCATTCTTTTATCCTTTACTAGCTTTCTCCTCTATATACGGATACATGTAACGACATCTATCATTAAAACCTATGCCATAGAGAGGATTAATTGCACCTATAGCTGATTGTATTTCTCAAGGCAAATATCCCCAAGAATCATGTATGGAAAGGTATACAAATACATAGATGGATAGACTCAAAAAACAAAACACGACCACAGAATACCAAAAGACACAGACTGCATAAGTGAAGAGTTTGTGCAGGGCTAGAAACAAAACAGAAAACCACCTGGGTCAGAGAGGTAAGGGGTTAATTTCTCTTGCTGAGGTTCAGGTTTCCCCTGGATGGGTCTTTAACTTTCAAGTTCAAGTGGAGGAGCATCTTTCTTCTTTGTTAACCAAACATGCCCAGGTAGAGCTGTCTCTCTTTCTGATGGTAGCTACTGAGTTCCGACTGTGTTAGCTGGAGGTACCTTCGGACATTGGCATCTTAGAATAGGGCAAAGAAGGCAATCAGAGGCAGTTAGAACACGATCACACTTTGGGGCAGAAAAGCACTGTTCACACTCTTCCTCTTGTTTGTTTGTTTATTTACAACTTTTTCTACTTTTATAGAATCAGATATTTTCTTTTTACCCATGGCCAAAATTAATAAATAAGCCCTTTAAAATATTCAAAGCAAACATATTGATTATAAATACTTAGGGAAAATACCAAGTTACTGTTACTGGCTTCTGCAAGCCAGCATTTGACCCCCACTTTAGGGATGAGGTTATTTTACAAAAACAGGTCAGGGACAACCCCACATGGCATTCCGAATGAATGATATAAACCAGCACTATTACTTCAAATCAAGACTCCAAATCTTTCAAAGGACTTACTATAGAAAGTAGGTTTGAGGAGTATCGGATTTCGGAAACTGGAAAGAATCATTTAGGTTTACTTAGTATTATGCTGGAACAATTTTTTTTTTTGGAGGGTGGGTGGGGGTGTGTGTGTGTGTGTGTGTGTGTGTGTTTAAGTAGCAGAATAAACATATTCTCTGGGAGAATAAGATCTACAAAGTATGCAGAGTATTTTTTACTCTCTAGAGTCCAGGACTCTTCCTGGGAAGAAACACACACAAACATGGGTATAGGACTTTAGCTGCTACTTTAGCCCTTCTTCGATGAGGCTTCTTCTCTACCTTTGGTTGTGGTGTTTGTTCTGCCAGTCTTCAGGTTGATTTCTGGGGTATTTTGGATGATTTGATAGTTATCTAGTTGGATTTGTGGGACGAGGTGAGCCTAGGGTCCCCCGGCTCCACTGCCATCTCCCCCCTCCACATACTTCTGTTTTTAAAAATCTAAGATCTGAATATAAGTATTCTTTGCAATAGTAAATCTCATTCATTAATACCACTGTGAATTTTCTAAAAATCTCTGTACAGGAAGAAAAATCTCTGTACAATCAGGACTGGCTGGTCGTTAATTTGATAAAGAAAAAGAGTTTGAAGAAATAGGTGTCGTCACAGCTACAGAGATTCTAAAGATACTTATATACGTGGCTGGCAATTCATCAATGGACTTGAAGGTAAGAAACACCAACAAATGCCTCATGTTTTAGGTCTTCATTCACACTGGCTTTCCCATTCATTTGTTCTACGATTATTATATTTTATATTTAGATTTTATTTTTAAGTAATCTCTACACTAACGGGGGGCTCGGACTTACAACCCCAAGATCAAGAGTCACAAGTTCTACCGACCGACCGAGCCAGCCAGGCGCCCCTCCACCCCCGCCCCCATTCATTCAGAGAGTTTCTGCTACATCGTTATGTTTGGGGACCCTCTGCTTCAAGCATCTCCTAGCTGCTCTAAGTCAGAATGTAAAATGGGAGACGATTTTCAGTGCTGAACCACCAGCACAGGAATGAGTCTATAATCCACTTCACAATATCCTTGCTTTGGAAACAAAGAACCAAGTCTCAAATTCTCTCAGCAGGCCTGCCCTTTTTCTAGGTCATACCTGGGCCTAGCAGAGCTCAACGACAAAATGACAGATAAAGCAAAGGCCAGACCCAGTGGGGGAGCTGGCAGAAATGAGGATCATCAGGTATATTCGCTGGAATCTAGATCCTATTTCGTTTACAATCTCAGAACTTAAACTTGAAAAACAATGCTTTAAAATCTCATTGGGGGAAGGAGGGGAAATTATATATATGCCTTTTGAAGCATAAATATTTCTAGAGGGTATACAATATTGCTTTCCCGTGGAGACAAGAATACAAAGATAGAAGAAGGCCAGTTTATCAAACACTTCTTTCTATTTTTTTAATTTTGAACTATGTGAATGTATTATTGCCTAGTCAAAAATATTTAATAAACTGAAAAAGTAAAATAAAATAACACCCCCCCCACCACCACCAGATACCACCTCCGCAGGGCAATTTTATTTGTTCTTACCACTCCCATCCCCTTCTCTCTCACCTTTTGGCTGCCTATTGACAGCAGCGAGGAGGTACTGTTGGGCCTGGTCATAGTCCTGCAGATGGAAAAAGGCCACTCCAGCCCGATACAAGGCCTTGGCATTATCAGGTTGTCGTTCCAGGACTTTCTGACTGTATTCTTTCACTCGTTCGTAGTTCACTGGCTCCATCTGAAGGAGACAGGCTAATAGGCCAAATGAAAGGAAGACAGAAGAGGGAGGTGGGGCTTACTACACTTAGTTCCACTGTCCAACTGGAGGCAGCACCAGAGGGCAATACCAACAGTATTCACTCATCTAAAGCACCTAAGTGTCTACTACACGTCAGACATTCTTCTAGACACCGGGGCTGCAACAGCAAACGGAAGCTTTACATACCTTATAAGTGCCTTTAATAGCTACTAAATGCTTACCATGTCCCCTAGTGCTGGGTTAGGCCTAGTTCTAAAACTGATAGGAACATACTTTAAAATGTATTTAAAATTCTTCTTCATTGTTTTTCTTCTATCCCAGGCTCTCTGTCTTGAAGCCCCATTTAACCACAATTATGGTACTGAAGTTTTTTATTTTAAAGATTTTATTTATCTGACAGAGAGAGACACAGCAAGAGAGAGAACACAAGCAGGAGTGGGAGAGGGAGAAGCAGGCTTCCCGCTGAGCAGGGAGCCAGACTCTAGGCTTGATCCCAGGACCCCCGGACCATGACCCGAGCTGAAGGCAGATGCTTAATGACTGAGCCACCCAGGCACCCCTGCAGCTTTTTCTTTAAATAAAAGATTTTATTTATTTGAAAGGCAGAGAGAGGGAGAGAGTGCACGAGCAGGAGGAAAAGGAGAAGGATTCAAGCGGGCTCTCTGCTGAGCAGGAAGCCCAAGAGAGGGCTCAATCCCATGACCCTGGGATCATGACCTGGGCCGAAGTCAGATGCTTAACCTCTTAACCGACTGAACCACCCAGGTGCCCCTGTCCTGCAGCTTTATACACAATGGTTGCCATCAATTATGTGAGGAAATAGCAAGCACTGTGCTTTGTGCTTAATAAAAACATCATCTCAGGGGCACCTGGGTGGCTCAGTGGGTTGAGCCTCTGCCTTCGGCTCAGGTCGTGATCTCAGGATCACGGGATCGAGCCCTGCATCGGGCTCTCTGCTCAGTGGGGAGCCTGCTTCCCCCTCTCTCTGCCTGCTTTTGTGATCTCTCTCTCTCTAATAAATAAATAAAATCTTTAAAAAAACAAAACAAAACATTATCTCGTTTAGGGGCACCTGGGTGGCTCGGTCCGTTAAGCGTCTGCCTTTGGCTCAGGTCATGATCCCAGGGTCCTGGGATCAAGCCCTGTGTCTGGCTCCCTGCTCAGTGAGGAGCCTGCTTTTCCCTCTGCCTGCCTCTCTCCCTCTCACCCTAAAAAATAAATAAATAAAATCTTTAAAAACAAAAACAAAACATTATCTCCTTTACTCTTCTCATCCACTCTATGAAATTGGTAAATGTTACTATTTCCATGTAATGGACAAAGAAATCAAGGCTTGGAGAGACAAAGTAACTTGTCCAAGATCCCACAGCTTCTAGGTGGAATATGAAATTTGAACCAAGGACTCTCTGATTCCCAAAGCATCGTTCTTGATAATATATTACTTCACTATTACCTTGGTATATATAAGGAGACTTCGAAATACAAGTCTGTTTAGGAGGCAATGTTCAGCCTTTCTATAATTAAGAAGGGAAATGTGTTCCCTATTTCATTACTGTAGGAATTAAACACAGTATTATTTAATCACGGTGCTGAGGAGAATCAGGGCTTCTGAGGACATTAAAGGGCCCAAGCTTACATCTGCATGCCTTCTACAATATCCCCACCAAGTGGTCATATGGCTTATACTTAACTAATCCATCCCTGAAGCTTCTTTCATTATTTGACAACTGGTTATGCAGCACTGACCATATGTTAGAGCTAGGAGCAGCAGGGAAGAGGAACGAGACAGACATCTTGATGAGTAAACACCACTTGCATCCTAGCCCCCAAGTAGGAGGAGTATACGATAAACAAATGAATTTTTAGAAGTGTTTTCAGGAAAACAGAACTGTGCTAGGATAGAGTGAATGAGGTCAGAGTGACGCTTGATTACACAAGGCCTCTCGAAGAAAGTGACTTTTGAACTAGGATCTGAATGACTGGGGTCACTCAAGGGACAGGGCATTCTAGCTGAGAGGGAAGAAATCCTACAAAGCTAGAAGGTAGAAATAAATATGCTTTGCAAATTCAGTGTATGGAGGAGCCACACCATGTCAGGCCCTACAGGTGAGAGTCAGAGTTTGGGTTTTTTCCTAAGTGTAATGAGATACCACTGGAGGATTTTCGGCAGTGACACGATTTCATTTCCTTCTCTGCAAAATGGGGATAATCACAAGTACCCGGCAGCATTTTTATGAAGATGAGAAATATTGTAAATAAACCGGCCCTCATGTGGGGACAGGCATTCAATGAGTGAAAATGGTTGAGTCTTTTTTTTTTTTAAGATTTTATTTATTTATTTGACAGAGAGAGAGAGAGAGAGAAATCACAAGTAGGCAGAGAGGCAGGCAGAGAGAGAGGGGGAAGCAGGCTCCCTGCTGAGCAGAGAGCCTGATGCGGGGCTCGATCCCAGGACCCTGAGATCATGACCTGAGCCGAAGGCAGAGGCTTTAACCCACTGAGCCACCCAGGCGCCCCTTGAGTAAGTCTTTACAGAGCATCTCCCAAGCACCTCCAAGCAGAGGCTCTATGGATGGCTAAGCCATAAGTCTTTGCCTTCAGATCCACCCACAAAGCGAAGATATTGGCTGACATCTCTCTTTAAAAGTGAACGTTCCCATGGCTGTGGCACTCACTGTCCCCATTCTCTGCTTTATTCCTTTCCCCAGCACTTAACATCATCTCATATATTATGCATGTTACCTTTGTTAATTGTCCACCTCCTTATTTGAATATAGGTTTCATAAGAGCAGCTCTTTTTATTTGTCTCATTATCCTCCCATATCCTTGGTACCAAATAAATGTTGAATTGAATGACTTGAAACGTTAGCTACTATAATTGCTATTATTGGTACTTGAGTCTAAGAGTAGCTCTGGACACACACTGTAACAAAGCTAGATTTTCATCAAATCATAAGTGAAAACTATTGTAGTGAAATAATCACTTTTAAATAACTGTCATGAAGTATAAAAACTAATCCTAATAATTTTCGTGGCCTCAGCTGGGACCATTAGAATGCTTTAATATATTTCGAAATAATTTCATTAGCACTATGATTATTTTGCCTGCCATAGAACAGACCTGAGAAGTTTACTTTCCACAGATTAATCTTAGTGATACTAACTCTGCCATCTGTCTCTTCATCCAAGGCCATATGGAGATGGATGACACTAGTTATCCAAGACCTGATTTTTTTTTTTTTTAAAGATTGAGAGAGCGAGTGAGCACATAAGTAGGCAAAGGGAGAGGGAGAAACAGGCTCCCCGCCAAGCAGAGAGAGCCCAACGCAAGGCTTGATCCCAGGACTCTGGGATCATGACCTGAGCCAAAGGCAAATGCCCAACTGACTGAGCCACCCACGTGACCTGCTGATTTTTTAAAAAAAGATTTTATTTATTTATTTGAGACAGAGAATGAACGGGGGGAGGCGCAGAGGGAGAAGCAGACTCCAGCTGAGCAGAATCCCAGTTAGGCCCCTGGGATCAAGACCTGAGCTGAAGGCAGATGCTTAACAGACTGAGCCACCCAGGCGCCCCCAAGAGCTGATTTAAAGGACGGAGGAAAACGTGGAAAAGTTGTCCAAAACATCTAATAATGACTGACACCACCAGCTAAAGCAAGTGCCTTCTTTCCTATATTTTACATATGAAAGAAAAAAATGCCATAAACAGTGTTTTCTCCAGAGCGTGGAAAAATTCCCTAAATCTATCAGCATCACCTGGGAGGCTGTTAGAAACGCAAATTGGTAGTTCCCCCCAACACACACACACCTTAGACCCACTAAATTGGAATCTCTGGGGGTGGGGCTCAGTTAACAAACTGTCCAGGTGAAGTTTGATAAGCAAGGGCCCTGTAGAAACTCCTTTAGAGCCCTAGATACTGGAAATACATTTCAATTCATGGCAGAATAATTACATGACAGAAGAACACGCTCGTGCTTTTCCCAATGTTCCCAGATTTTCACGTGCCTGCCTGATACTGTACCCGCCCTTCCGCCCTGTTCTTACCAGCTAGATTGTTGTAGCAGTCTGTCTGCGTGGTCTGCAGTATGTTCTCCTGTTCAGGCGTGAGGGCCGGGCCCTGAGGTTCTAGATTGGGGATCGGGGAGGGCAGACTTGGATCCAGACCCCGCAGCTGAAGCAGGGCTCGATGGTACCTACTTACAGCATCTCGGTACTTCCCTTCTCGGTAACGCTGGTTCCCTTTCTCCTTGTACAGCTGAGCCTCCTGCAGGCGCTTCTCCATAACTCTGCCGCCCAGAGCTCTTGCGGAACTGGGAAGTGAAATAGTACTTGAAGCTCTGGGGACAGGAGCAAATTAACTGATTTAGGTAGCCGATATGAGAAGGCAGGAAATTACCCTTCTCCAGGACGCCCCCCAGGAATGAGCTTTGCTTGTTTCTTCTACAGCCCCTTCCTTTCTTCTCTGCAGTGTTTTTCAATCCCTAGACGTACAGGACTAATCAGGGAGAGGATGTACGAATAGTAAAGCCAGAGATTAAATGATTTTTTAAAGAGACTGCGGGGTGAACAGGCCCTCCCTAAAAATCAAAGGCCGTCCCAAAGACCTGTGGCAGGCGTGGGAATGCCAGCGAATTTGCTTCCTCCTCTCTTTTGGACACACCTCCCTGACCCGGAAGTGGAAGGGAATAGGCGGGGACAACTGAGGAAAGAGGTCTACAGGTGTGGCCTCCACCCTGGCTCTTTATTTGCACGTATTCCAGAAGCATTTGTTTCTATCTGCGTCAGAAGCTGGGAACCGAGCTGAATGCGTTCCGTGCACCCAAAACACAGGCATAAACTGACACGGCAGCAGAGCAGCTCAGTGGCAAGTCCCCCAAACCCCACGACGAACCGCTCGCCCTCCGCAAATGCCCAGGCCACGGAAGTCTCCTCCTCGGCTTCGGTTTACGGGCGGAAGCACCTAGAGTACCCGGTCCAGAACCCCGACAGTTTGGTGTCTAAACGGTGGCGCGCATTGCGCCACGCCGCCCAATCACAAGCGGCCTCGAAAAAGTAATCCCGCAGAAACAACCCCGCCTCTCCAGCCCCCGCCGCGGAACAACCCGAAAAAAAAAAAAAAAATCTCGCGGCAGCTTCACCAATTGGAAGAATCCGGATGATCACACATGACCAATCAGAATTGTAGATGTCGATTCAAGTTGGCCAATAAGAAGGCTAACAGGCGAGGTCCGGGCGTCTGTTGCTGGGTAGAGAAGTTGAAAGATTGAGGGAAGATGGCCAAGGGGTCACTGTATATTCCTTGGTTTGGGGAAGCCCTTTGTGTACTAAACAGAAAGACAATTGCTAGTGGGCTTTCAAGTTGCAACAACTTCCCTCCTGGCTTTTCTTTTTTCTTAAGAAGCTGCCGCACGTACAGGTAGTAGGAAAGAGACTAGCTAGTCCTAAGACGACAGCGCGATCGGAAGCCGGCTGGGAGTAAGGGTGGTGACGGGGTGGGAGGGGAGTCTGGGAAGGGAGCTCCAGGCGGCTGCGCAGAGCCCGCGGCTGGAAGTACGGCAAGGCGGGCGCGCACACCCCTCCGTGCTACGAGGCACTTGAACCGCAGCCAGTCCCCGACTCCGGCTCCAGCTCCGGTGCGGCTGCGCGGTGAAACCACCGGCGGCGATTGGCCGAGGGGTGAGAGGGGGGCGGGAGGTAAGGGGAGGGAAGTCCGTCGTCCTCGGCGCGCGCCCGCCCGCAGCAGGGGAACCGAAGGGCTGTAAGGGAAGCAGTGCCCCGCTGCGTTGTTTGGGGCTCCGTGAGCCGAAGGGGGGAGGGGAGCAGTAGGGAGAAACAAACACTACGTAGCGGAGCCTGCGCGCGGCCTTCCCTGCCTGCGTGCGTACGTGCGTGCGCTCGCTCGCGCGGGCTCAGTGCTGGCGCGTGAGGCGGAGGCGGGCGGCGGCGGCGCCTGCGCGGTCGGGCTCGGTCGACGGTTCGCAGGGGAGGAGGCGGCGGGAGGCGGAGGAGGCGGCGGCGATGGAGGTGAAGCGGCTGAAAGTGACCGAGCTGCGGTCGGAGCTGCAGCGGCGGGGCCTGGACTCGCGCGGCCTCAAGGTGGATCTGGCGCAGCGGCTGCAGGAGGCGCTGGACGCCGAGATGCTCGAGGACGAGGCTGGCGGTGGCGGGGCCGGGCCCGGCGGGGCCTGCAAGGCGGAGCCTCGGCCTGTGGCCGCGTCGGGCGGTGGCCCGGGCGGGGACGAGGAGGACGACGAAGAAGAGGAGGAGGAGGACGAGGAGGCGCTGCTTGAGGACGAGGACGAAGAGCCACCCCCTCCCCAGGCCTCAGGCCAGGCCGCGCAGCCGCCGCCGGAGCCCCCGGAGGCGGCAGCCATGGAGGCCGCGGCCGAGCCTGATGCTTCCGAGAAGCCGGCGGAGGAGGCCACGGCCGGGTCAGGTGGGGTAAATGGTGGCGAAGAGCAGGGCACCGGCAAGGGGGAGGAAGACGAGCCAGAGGAGCGGAGCGGGGACGAGACGCCGGGATCCGAGGCGCCGGGTGACAAGGCCGCAGAGGAACAGGGTGAGGAGCTGGCAGCGGAGCCCGGCTCCAAGCTGCCCCCGACCCAGCACCCAGCCGTGCACCGCGGGGTCCGATTCCTTGTTCTCACTTGCCTGAAAGAGCGAGATTCCCATCGCCTTCTGGTGGGACTCCCCAGGGGAGGTGGTTTTCATTCTCTACCCACCTTTGGGGGGGGGGTTGGCTGCCTCTGGTGGCCCCGCTCTCTGCAGGAGGGAGGTTCCTGCCTAACTTGGTTCCTTGGTGGTAGTGAATGGAAGTGAGCGATTTTGCATGCGAACTGCTTGTGAGCTACCTGTGGAGTAGCCTCCCGCGGTACTGGTTGTCTTTTTCTAAAGCGGGAATGCGCTGAGAAATTGGCGATTACACGGACAGCCAGACCGGACTATTGGAGGCTTTGGCCTTTGGGTTACCTGACTATTGACATTTCCGCCTTAAAAATATTAAGCAATAAGCTAAGTTCGCCAAAGTTCGCTCCATCACATTGCTGGAGCTTGAGCCACACAGTGAATCTGGAAATCTAACCTTGCTCTGCTTTAGCAGCCTAGGGTGTGGAGTTTAATAGTTAACCAGTGAAGCGAAGGTCTTAATCTAGTGCGTTTAGAACTGACCAACCTCTTGGTAGAGGTTTTATCTTGCCTGAATTCTTATGATTAAATTTTAATCTTCCCACTGAGTCCGTGGATGGGCAACTATGTGGATTTGCTGTATACTTGGTCAGCCTTTTACATTTTAGGTCCCTGACTTCCTGAATTGAAAAGATTGAGGTGTTAGTGGGTCCATTTGAGTAACCTCGGAAGGGAATGTGTAGAGTCGCCCCAGGGAGTTAGTGACCTTTCTTCTTTTGAAGTGGTTGGATGGTGAGAGCTGATCCATACCTGTCAGAGTAGGCAGGAAAACTAGAGTTGCTTCCAAGTCTTACTATGAAGTGGGTTGCCTTACTTTTTATAACAGATTTTTTTTTTTAAGCTGCTATTGGTAATCATGGTATAATTGGAACCCATTCTAAGACAGTCACATGCAACTTGCAGATTGTTTGTTCTATGTCCTGGAACAAAAATCCCATTACATAACCTTTGACTTAACGTGTATCCCAAATAGCAGATAAAGGTTGAGAGATAAAGGACTGCTTTAAAGAAATTATTATTAAAAATCTTCGTGTTGCAAACTACCAAAGTCTAAGGAAAAATTCCATTTTTTTTTCCTCTTGCAGAGAATGTTGCTAAATATATGACAACACCTTTCTGCCCCAAATTAAGTGCAGTAAAGATGCAGTATTATTTATGGGTCTCTTGTGACTTAATGGTTTGTTCTTGGCAACTTTCAGTAAAAAGGCATGGTAAAAATACAGCTGTGTATATGCACCTGAGTCTATTTGCTGTATAAGTAAAACCTGTGAATGGCTGTGTATCCTAAGCTAGAAAGGCAAACTCTTTAACACACACACACACATACACACTGAGGCATCTATATCATGAAGCTGTGGAAGAGTATTGGAAAACGTGTATTAACTGTCCAGCTTAACATCCAAATCTAACAATCAAGAATCAAAATTAAATTAACCTACGAAGTTTTTTAAAGACTTAGGGGATTTTTAAAGATGTCATATTGGTGGGAAAATCTGCAAGTTTGACCTGATTTAAGCAGATAAATTTAGAATGCAAAAATTGTCCAATTTTTATCTACTGCTTGACTCTAATTAGCCCATAATGTCCGCCCTTTATTTTTTCGAAGATAAAATACCATCCAATGACAGGAAGATGGTCTTTAGAAATAAAACATTCTGTGGATGCAGTGGGAATAACCTGGCTGTTCTGATGAGACGGATTCTCAGCTCCCCCTTTGGTTGCTATTGATTCTGAGCTTATTCTACATTCCAAAATGAAAACTGCTGATTTTCTTTCCCTCCTTTTTGTAGGAGATGACCAAGATAGTGAAAAGTCAAAACCAGCAGGCTCAGATGGTGAGCGGCGGGGGGTAAAGAGACAGCGGGATGAGAAGGATGAACATGGCCGAGCTTACTATGAATTCCGAGAGGAGGCTTACCACAGCCGGTGAGGGAAACAGTCCCTTTCGTTGAAAGGAGTGTCTGCTCTGATTTTGGCATACTTGATGTTGATTGGAGAGTTTGGAAAGAGGGGTGGATTAAAAACGGAATAGGTTGTTATAGGCACAAGTTTTAGATTGAATCTGCTCTGAAAGCTACTATTTGTTGTTTTCTCATTTGTTGAAAGAAGCTGTCTCCTGGAATTTTATATTCACTGATAATTTAAAACATTTTACAGACACCCCTCAAAGAAGAGGGCTTTGGATACACTATTTGCTTTTCTCTCATACCTACAGCTCAAAGTCTCCACCACCCCCTGAAGAAGAGGCAAAAGATGAGGAGGAGGATCAGACTCTTGTGAACCTGGACACGTGTATGTATAAGGCAGATAGGTTGGGGTTTTCCACCAGTCAAATGTGATTTGGGATATTAAAATTTCATGGCCGGCAATTTTTAAGAGATTTAGCGATGGGAGACTTTGTATCCATTCTTGACAACTAGGTGTATTTGTGTTCTGTTGGTGGCTTTCAAGTGTTGAGCTTTGGAATAAACAGATTGCTTCTTTCTAACAGATACCTCGGATCTCCATTTTCAAGTGAGCAAAGACCGCTATGGAGGGCAGCCACTTTTCTCAGAGAAGTTCCCCACCCTTTGGTCTGGGGCAAGGAGTACTTATGGCGTGACAAAGGGGAAAGTCTGCTTTGAGGCCAAGGTAGTATATGCAGCTCATTAAGACCATTCATTTATTAAATATTCATCAAACTACTCTGTATTGGGTTCCTGCCCACCAGTATTTTATTAATGCAGTAAAAAGCACCATGTTTTAATGATAACTTTAGCTCCAGTAACCAAGGAATTGATTCCTACGGTTTTGGTTTAAGTTCATTGACAGCTGTTATTCTGATGTTGAGTTGTGATAGTAGTTTGCAGTTTATATAAAAGTCTTGTCTTTCTAACTCAGACTTTGCTCTGAGTCGGTCAGAGTATCTGAGAGTTCCTTTTCTGACTTGGCCAGGTAACCCAGAATCTCCCAATGAAAGAAGGCTGCACAGAGGTTTCTCTCCTTCGAGTTGGATGGTCTGTTGATTTTTCCCATCCACAGCTTGGTAATGTTATTTTTAACTTAATCGTTGTGCTCGCTGCCATGTTGCTTACTCCATGGGAAGTTTGGGTGTAGGTAACTAATTTGTTCACTGTTCCAGGTGAGGATGAATTCTCTTATGGTTTCGATGGACGAGGACTCAAGGCAGAGAATGGGCAGTTTGAAGAATTTGGCCAGACTTTCGGGGAGAATGATGTCATTGGCTGCTTTGCTGTAAGTGTTCCTAAAAGTTGTGGATTTATAGCAAGGAGTGGATAGAGGGCACTGGCTATTCAATTTGCTTCCTTCCCCCCCCCCCGCCCCAAGTAGGCTCCATGCTAGGCGGGAGCCTACTTCCTTTGCTGTGTTGTCAAATTTCTGAAAGCAGGTAAAGTCTGGAATGTATCAATGAGTTCAGCGTGGGGCTCGAACTCACGACTGATATTAAGACCTGAGCTAAGAGTCGGACGCTCAACCCACTCAACTACCCAAGCGCCCCTCAGTTTGCTTCTTGTCAGCTCTTGTCCTTTGTGCATTTGACGCAGTTTGCTTAGTTATGTTCAGCAGTCTGAGTTTTAAAAAAATATTGTAAGATTTAATCAGTCTCAAACCCATTAAGGTCACAAATACTCTTTTGTGTGTTGTCATTGTAGAATTTTGAGACTGAAGAAGTAGAACTTTCCTTTTCCAAGAACGGAGAAGACCTAGGTGTGGCTTTCCGGATCAACAAGGAATCCCTGGCAGAACGGGCCCTCCTACCCCATGTCCTCTGCAAAAATTGTGTTGTCGAATTAAACTTTGGTCAGAAGGAGGAGCCCTTCTTCCCACCACTGGAAGAGTTTGTGTTCATTCATGCCGTGCCTGTTGAGGAGCGTGTGCGCACCGCAGTCCCTCCCAAAACCATAGAGGAGTGTGAGGTATGTCAGGCAACATGCAGAAACGTTACTACTTGTGCTTTAGAACAGTTGGTCTTTTTTTTTTAAGATTTTATTTATTTATTTGTCAGAGAGAGAGAGAGCGCACAAGCAGTCAGAGTGGCAGGCAGAGGCAGAGGGAGAAACAGGGTCCCTGCTGAGCAAGGAGCCCGATGTGGGACTCAATCCCAGGACCCTGGGATCATGACCCGAGCTGAAGGCAGCCGCTTAACCAACTGAGCCACCCAGGCGTCCCTGGAACAGTTGGTTTTAAGGCTTTTCTTAAAGCTTTTTCTTAAAGCTTCACCGAACTGGGGCAGATGATGATGTTCTGAAATCGGGCTTTGTAAACATGACCCTCTCTTAGTTTTCGTGGTACTCTTGGTTCTGTTTTCTTACAGGTGATTCTGATGGTAGGACTGCCTGGATCTGGAAAGACCCAGTGGGCACTGAAATACGCAAAAGAAAACCCCGAGAAAAGATACAATGTCCTGGGAGCTGAGAGTGTGCTCAATCAAATGAGGGTGAGTTGCTGGGGGAGGTTAGCCATGGTATTTTTCTGGAGGCACCAAGAAATGCCTGTAACCTTTTCGTGGTGGAGTTGGGTCTTTTAAGTGTCTGAGAACAAGGATCCCACAAATAGAGAAATGAATTTCAGTATATGTTTAGGTTTTTTTTTTTTTTTCCTTTGCTGTGTTGTCAAATTTCTGAAAGCAGGTGAAATCTGGACTATATCCAGATCAAGACTGGAAACGACTCTTAGAAAATGGACAACATACATTCACAGCATTGAGGAATAGGAGTGAACTGCTGTGGTAGCTTTGGTGGCATTTGAAGAGATGGCTTTTACCTGTGACTCTTGGGTTTTAGCTTGCTGCATAACTTCTTGTGTTTCTCTTCACTTCCTCTCAAATTCACCAGATGAAGGGGCTTGAGGAGCCAGAGATGGACCCCAAAAGCAGAGACCTTCTCGTTCAGCAAGCCTCCCAGTGCCTTAGTAAGCTGGTCCAGATTGCTTCCCGGACAAAGAGGAACTTCATTCTTGATCAGGTATTCTTCAAACATTGGGGAAAAAAAAAAAACAAAAAAAACCCGGAGGCACCTGGCTGGCTAAGTCAGTGGTATGTGCAACTCTTGATCTTGGGGTTGTGTGTTCAAGCCCCACATTGAGCGTAGAGGTTACTTAAAGAACGAAAGAAGGAAAGAAAAAAATCTGATTTTACAGAAGGTCCAAAGATGAAAAATTATCTGATAGAATTGCTTACAGTCCCAGGTGTGGGGTGCATATGTAGAGAGAGACTGAATTAACACTCAGAACCAGATTCCCTAATTATGACCAAGTGGTTATATTGTGGTCGTAATGGTTTTTGAACTCAGAGATGCCTTTTATTAGTGTTTTTACCAGACAGTGGAGGGGCCCAGACTATAAAACACGTAATAGAGGTAATGGGAAGAGCTTGTTTGGATTCCTGGCTCCACCACTTACTAAGTTTGGGACTTCAGACAAGCCTTGTTCTCCGAGTCTCAATTTTTCTGATGTGCAAAACAGGATAATATCTGGTAGGTAGAATTTGAAGAATTAGAGGAAATTGTGTCCGTAAGACCCCTAATCTCTTGCTTCACTTGTAAAAGATGTTCAGTAAGTGTTTTGGTTGCATATGAGTGGTGATTTTTATTCCTAAAACATGTTATCCTTCCTGTCCCTAGTGTAACGTGTACAACTCTGGCCAACGGCGGAAGCTGTTGCTGTTCAAGACTTTCTCACGGAAAGTGGTGGTGGTTGTTCCTAATGAGGAAGATTGGAAGAAGAGGCTGGAGTTGAGGAAGGAAGTGGAGGGAGATGATGTGCCTGAGTCTATAATGCTGGAGATGAAAGGTGGGCCAACATGATACAAGTTAGGGAGCCTGTCCTTGGGTCAGTGCACACCTTTTCAGGACCTCTTAGCATCTGGAGTACTTCTCCACATCTAAAGAGTAAATCTGGGGGCGCTGGGCTGGCTCAGTCAGTAGAGCATGTGACTCTTGATCTCAGTGTCATGAGTTCAAGCTCCAGGTTGGGCATAGAGCTTACTTAAAAAAAAAGGCTGTGTGTGTGTGTGTAAATCTGGAGAGTAAATGAATGGGTATGAGCACTTGCAGATGAATAAATGAGGCGGTAACTGGAGAGACGCAGTAACTACTTGACTCATTCCAGAGAAGATACAGAAAGGGAGATAGTGATGTGATAGACCATTGGGTGATTAAAACTCAAAGCAGAGGCTTTGCTGAGTCAGTTATTCATTTAGTAAAAGCTTCAGGGGTGTTTACTGTTTGTTCAGTACTATTCTAGGCATAGGGAATAAATAGCCAGTGAAATGAGGCTTTACCCTCATTGAAGTTATCTTCTAGATGGGGGAGGTTATTACAGTTCAAATGAAACTGGTGTTTGGTGTGAACAGTCTCATCGGTATACCTTGCTTTCTAGTGTCACATTAGGATTGTTCTTTCGTTTTGGTTTTTGGTATGTGCCTGAAATTTTTAATGCAATACAGAGCCTTATAGCACCATCTCCATATCGATTGATCCCACTTCTAGTTGTTCCCTTCAGAGTGACTTTTTTCCCCTCTGTGGCTGCTTTCACTTTCCGGCATCCCACCTGTCTCATCAACTACTGGCTCTTTGAATTGTGGTAATGCCCAGACACGGGAGCTAATGACCCACCTGAGAGCCAGACTCTCCGAGTTAACTCAGAATGAGCTCTGCCAGCCATAACTGATACTCAGGCACTTGGAGGAATGTAGTTCCGTTTCGTAAAATGGAGGGCTAACTGGATTCATCTAAGAATCAAGAGAGCCCTACTGAGCTGAATTCCACTGAGACTCAGCCCTTGAACTTGACCTCTAGAGACTGGCTCATGTGCTGGCCCATCGTGCATAGGTGGTAAATGAGCTAGCTCCCTTGTACCCTTATTTCCTGTTCTCATCTAGATGAGTAAGTGCATTTTGGTTTGGGTCAGCTTCTCATGGAGTCTCTCTTAAAAGTGTATTTTTCAGCATCTTAGCGACACCAAAGCTTTCTCAGGTATTTTTAGCCTCTGGCTACCTGCATCTGTCCTGATAGGAAACTTTAACCCAATTCACTGTTAATTCTTTATGGATCACTTGAGAACTTGTAAATCTACTTTGCAGGTAGCCCTTGGCCTGGGGCTGATACAATTTAGGGGAAAACTTTCGGTATGGGAAGTGCATCATTCATTTAAACGTGAGTGGGTATGAACCCAGCACCTTTGTGGGCATCGGTAGATGAGGCTTAGAAAATCCCGTTCCTCCTACAGTGGGCTTTTCGAGGTGAGATCTTGTGCATATATGCACTTTTCAGGTCTCGCGAGCTTCTCTCTTCCTCTTACAGCCAACTTCTCTCTGCCTGAAAAATGCGACTATATGGATGAGGTGACATACGGGGAGCTGGAGAAGGAGGAAGCTCAGCCCATTGTCACTAAGTACAAGGAGGAGGCAAGGAAGCTGCTGCCCCCCTCCGAGAAGCGGACAAACCGCCGAAACAATCGAAACAAGCGTAACCGGCAGAACCGAAGCCGAGGCCAAGGCTACGGTGAGTCCTGGGGACCTGCC
>CM052884.1:89057697-89113281 GCA_028534135.1 Potos flavus | reverse complement strand
TGCAGCAGAAATGTTTGTTTCCTTGAAAAGCAGTGCTCGAGCTTCTCCTCTGTCCCGTTTCCATTGTTACATACAAGTGCCCCACTTTGTTTCCTGCTCACTGTTGAAGTAGCTTCAGGATGTGTGCAGTGAAATGGGATTCTCAGCCAAAAGTTTCTTGCTGCTTTGTCTGTTGGATCAACCTGGCTGTGTAGACCAGAAAGTGAATGCATTATTTAGTAATTTGGGGGGCTTAGAAAGTAAGTTAGGCTAGTAGTAGAATTAATTTCCCTCCCGAATGTCTTTTTTTTTTTCCTCCTGAATGTCTTGTCAGTGAACCCCACAGTGTGCATTCATTGCCCTTTAAAAATGTTTGTGTGTGTGTGTGTATAAGTCAACAAAATTTTCGAGTGCTGTGTGCCAGGCACTGGGAATACCAGCTTCCTCTCCTAGATGAGCTTAGTATTTAGACTTTGTGTCATTGGCGTAGAATAACGGGTCTGGGTTATAGGATATCTGGAGTCCCTTCCAAGACTGAAAGTCCGTGATCCTACGAATGGCAGTTTTTACTCCTGTTTCTAACTCTGCCATCTATCCTTTTGCCATCTTAGATGTTTTGCAGGAATTGGGGAACTTCAAAAGCAAGGTGGCTTGGTTTTCTTGTGTCTCTATTCCTCTGCCCTCCCCCTTCAGACTCTTTAAAAAGCTCCTGGCTGGTGCTTTAATTACCATTGTGTAAGCCTGACAGAAGCAGGCTTCCTATTCCCCCAGAATTGCCTTTGGCTCCGACTTTTTGATTTCCACCCAGACGTGGAGCCAGGACCCCATGCCAGCTGTCTGAGCGCGCTCTCCATTTCTCTTCCAGTGGGCGGGCAGCGCCGAGGCTACGACAACCGGGCCTACGGGCAGCAGTACTGGGGGCAGTCTGGAAACAGAGGGGTGAGTGCAGCTCTCCTTCTGCTCCTCCCTCTGGGTCGTGATGGCCATTCCTATTGGCTTGGGGGAGCAGAGCGGTTTGGGCTGTTTTCTCAGGGCTTAGGGTTTTGCCCATTGAACGTGTTCCTCTGGAAGAATTTATTCTGGGAGGATTAAACCTATTGATCATGTCAAGCTATGACGTGTGTCTCGTTTAAAATGGGATGGCAGTGGCTCGTGATGCCGACAACCCGTAAATCTTCGTTCCTCCTTTCTCAGGGTTACCGTAACTTCTACGATCGATACAGGGGAGACTATGATCGATTCTACGGGCGAGATTATGAGTACAACAGATACAGAGACTATTACAGACAGTACAGTCGGGATGTGAGTATCTTCCGGGGAGAGCGCGTGGGGGTGGCAGGCCTAGAGGAGTGAGCGTCATGCCCCTCCGTCCTCGGCCAGCTGTGGCGCCCAGTGACGGGGTTTCCCCTCTCTTCCAGTGGCAGAATTACTACTACCACCACCCCCAGGACAGAGACCGATACTACAGGAACTACTACGGTTACCAAGGGTATCGGTGAAGCCCCTGTCATTCTCGCCTGTCAGCCATGAAGCTGAATCTCTAGGGGTGCCAGGCACCCCCCAAAACACAACCAAGGAAAACAGGGGCTGTTCGGGTGGGGCTGAGCTGCCGGGGAGGGGCGGTGGGGGGGGAGGGTGCGCAAGCAGGGGCAGGGGAGGGGGGAGGCGGAAACAACAAAACTGTACATTTTTTTTAAAAGTTTGTTGAAAAGAATATTGTCTTATTCTATAAAACATTTCAAACCTAGTTAGATATTTGTAATCAAAAAACATTTGCGCAGAAAGCAGCACTTAGGGCTGCCTGTCCTGTATCCTGCGGTTGGACAGGAAAAGAACTGAAAATGTCACCCTTCTGACATTCTAAGGCAGCTGGAGTGGCAGCCGAGGAAGGGAGAGTGACGAGGTGGTGCGGAGAGGGTGGGCACGCATGTGAGCGCAGTCTCTCCGGAGCAGGCAGGAGTGGGGACAGAGGGAGAGCTTGTGACTGGGGCAGTGAAAATAAACGATTGGCTCGTATCAATCACTTGCACCAACTAACCGTTTGTATTTTCTTTACCGACCTTTCCCTCTCGGGATATCTGGTCTGGTGGGCTGGGAGGCCAAAGTGTCCCTATCTCCACTTGCCCGTGCCTCGTGCCGTTCGGCGGAGGCGCGGGGACTGCCAGTTGGGTGGTTCTATTATGTAGGGTTCCCGGGCCGAGGAGGCACGGGGACGGCTCGTGATCGCAGAGCAGAATAGCTTGCACGCTCTGTGTACCCGGCAATGAATTTCCGCAGAACCTTCGGGGAGAGTGGCGTTGCCGCCCTCAGCCGCAAGATTGTGATCTTGCCAGTCTCTGCTCTCTGTCTTCCAAGCTCGAGACGGGCGGGAAGTCTCTGAAATCATCTCTGTTAGGGTACCTGTCCTCTTGTAGTGCGAGAGAAGGAACGTTTCTCAGGGTTGCAGCTCACACAGAAACGAAGCAGGATTCTTCACGCCGCAGCAGGATATGTACATAGGCGAATCCTGTGGTGTGGGCTCCCGGGCCCAGGTGCTGAGAATAGCAACTATTTTATATGGTGTGGGGGGCACAAGCCCTGCTGGGTTTTTTGATACACAGAGAGTGGATAGGAGGGGGGTGGGGGGTGGGAGGCAGCTCAGGGGGGCCGCCGAAACCGGGGAAAGGCGAGAAAGTCCAGCGTGTGTGTACCGTGTGCGTGAGAAGGGAGCCGCCTCCTCCCAACGTCTTGGAACAGGATTCCCCCAGGGGCGCTGTCCCTGCGTGTCCCCAGAGAGGCCTCTAGCCAGGAGACTTCAGTTGGGATAGTTTTTGTTCGTAACTTTCCCGACATCCTCCGGGTTCTTGACAAACAGCTTCCGGTGGCTGGGCTCAGGAATCCGGGGGGGATATGGGAATGCTCCTTCAGTCCTCCGCTTCAGCTGTAAGTCCTCTTCCTGCCCAGCGTTGTGGCCGCCAAGAGCTTACTCCGCAAACACCATGTCCTGCAGCACTAGCGAGTAGGGGCGGGGGCCCGGCTCAGGCTGCCCGCCGAGGCTCCGCTTCCGTTTCCTCACCTGGGCAGTTCTCGAGTGAAAATTTTGTGCTGAGATTTGACCTTCCTCTCCCTCTGCCATCACTCCCTCTGCAGCCCTTCTCTAGGCGCGCAGGCCCCATTCTGGTCCTCCAGTCACCCCTGTCCCATACACCCTTCTGCCCCCGAGGCTGGCAAGGGGGTGCTGGTAGGAAGGGAGTCGGCGTGCTCCTCACGACGTCCTTTCTCTTGGCACCTGCTTCCTTGTGGGGCCCTCGTGGATTTGCGTGTGGCAGTGGGCAAAGTGATTGCATGAACTTTGCTGTAATCCACTAACAACTTCTTATTAAGGGAGTTTGAGAAAGTTTTGCTGGTAGTGTCAGGCAAGGAGGTAAAAACCAGAGCCCAAAGAAATTGCCATAGGGCAAGATTATGTGACTAGAAAACTGAATTTGACGCAGAAGTTGCCACCTTTTTTTTTTTTCAAATGTTCCGTCCTCCAGCGAATAGCATCTTTTTATGGTCTCTGATGATGCTAGGCCCTCAGGGCCAGGGGGACAAAGCTCAAGCCCTTTGGAGGTCTTGGGGGTTGGGGAAAGGCTAGGGGAGGGACTTGCTGTTAATTTTGGATACCAGAAAGTCATCATTAAAAAAAAAAAGTAGCTTTTTCTGCTGAACGGAGAGTGAAACTGCCACATCCTTGTTGGTTTAACCCAAGAGATCACTTACAACAACACTAGATGTCTGGGTTTTGTTTCTGTCTGTCTTTTTATTGTGAAAAAACGATGTCAAGTGGGGGAAATGTGGATTACCAGGAGGGATCCCTAGCCTTGTTTTCCTTAGAAGACATGTTTAGTGTTTTATCAAACGTCTGTTGTAGTTGTTATAGATGGAAACGCACACCACATGGAGCCTGTAAATGTTTTTGCACAACCTGTAAAGCATTCTTGGAAGTGGCCAGTAAAAAAGGGTTTTACCGTTTAAAAAAAAAAAAAAATGTAACTGTGTCATTGTTTACATCTGTAACTTTTTCCTTCCCTGTTCTCATTACATCCTGGCAAAAATGTAGGCATAGTAGCTTCCAGTTTTAGAATAAATAACCATTTGGATTGAATTCACCCTCTCTCCTGTGGCTGCACTGACTGGGGTGGAGTGTGTCATCTGGGGGGATCGGCTGATTTTGGATGCTGCTTTCTCAAGTTGTACTGGGTCCGACCAACGATGGCTTTGTTCTTGCATGGCTAGTACTCCCTTCCTATTCTACGGGTCACTTGGGAGCCAGCCATGCCTTCACTTGAGTTTCGTTAGTCCCCGTAGTGCCTGCTTAACGCTGAGCGCTTGAGCCACTGGAGTAGAAGAAAATAAATTTTAAATCATGACTTCTCTGAATTTGGCCTATACTAAAACCAGTTGGATGCTTAAAGCTAAATATAAGGTTCCATTTGGGGGCCAAATAAGTTTATTAATAAGTCATTACCACTTAGGAGGACAAGCCTCACTTACTCCATGGAAGATGTTTGATGGGAGTTATTTCGTAGTAAATTTGGTGAGTGAGAAGGTAACTTTAATTAACCAAAGCACTATTGCGTTGCTAGCACTGAACCGATCCCAACTGTAATTTCTAATAAATGGTCAGGGACTTACTAAGGCTGAGATGCCACAGGCTCACAACCAGTGTTTTGAGAGAGTAGTGATATAACACATACAGATCCTGCTCTAACTCCTCCCTCTGTGCGGGACACAGATGCAGACCCCGGGGGCTTACGGCCTTGTTTACGTAAAGGCTATCCTTGATTTCAGTATTTGCCCATTCTCTGGGATATTTAAAGTCCGTTTTAGTTTATTTTTAATTTTTTAAAGATTTTATTTATTCGAGAGAGAGCGTGAGAGGGCGGAGGGTAAGAGGGAGAAGCTGACTCCCCGCTGAGCAGGGAGCCCAATGAGAGACTCGATCCTGGGACTCCAGGATCAGGACCCAAGCTGAAGGCAGTTGCTTAACCAACTGAGCCACCCAGGCAGTTTTAGAGCTAATTAATCATTTTTAATGGTTATTTTTTAAAAAAGATTATTTATTTATTTGACAGAGATCACAAGTAGGCAGAGAGGCAGGCAGAGAGGGGAGGGGGAAGCAGGCTCCCTGCTGAGCAAAGAGCCCGATGCGGGGCTCGATCCCAGGACCCTGAGATCATGACCTGAGCCGAAGGCAGAGGCTTTAACTCACTGAGTCACCCAGGTGCCCCATTATAGTTAATGCCTGGTCTCTGGTAACCTCTTTTTTTAAAAAGATTTTTATCTGTGAGAGAGAGAGGGCATGCCCACACGAGTGGAGGGGGTGGAGGGGGGACAGAGGGAGAAGCGACTCTCTGAGTAGCGAGCCTGATGCAGAGCTGGATCCTAGGACCGTGAGATCATGACCTGAGCCAAAGGCAAGTGCTTAACTGAGCCACCCAGGTGCCCATCCGGTAGCCTCTTAAACCCCCTTTGTCCCCAAATAGGGCTGCAACCATTTACCCCCAATTTGATGAGTATGAAAATTGTGCAGAAAAATTGAGCAGAGGCTTAAAAAACAAAACAACAGCGAATATCAAGATTACGTTTATTGAGCACTTCTGTTCTGGCTTTTTACCAAGTCTGAGCTGATGTGGAAATTTTCACTTACTCTCCTGGAATTTGCCCAACACTGTGATGCAGTAGGAAAAGAGAGAGGTTCTTAGTGTCTGCTAGGCATTGCTTGCTATTTAAGCATATATAGTGCAATCATTCATTAAATATTTGAGTGCCCCCTATGTGCCAGACACTTTCAAGATAAGATGCACCTTGGGGCGCCTGGGTGGCTCAGTGGGTTGATTTCAGCTCAGGTCATGATCTGATGAGACTGAGCCCTCCCTGTCCCCATCCCTGCCCCCCCCCCCCCGTGGGCTCAGTGGGGAGTTTACTTGGGATTCCTCTCTCCCTCTGCCCCTACCCGCCCCCCCCCCGAATAAATGAATCAATCTTTGAAAGAATAAAAAAGAACAGACTGGATTCTTTCAGGAGTTTCATGAAACACCAAGAAGGAACTAATGGGGACTCCTGAATAGAATGGGGGTAGGTCCCCACTTCAGGAGGGCAACCAGGTTATTTTCCCTGCTTCTTCATTGCTAGGATGAGGTCATTAGATGACCTTCAGAACATGTTAGGGATCAGAAATTCATCAACAGCTGGAAAGCTGCTCTTCCTGAAAGTGCCCCAAGTTCGTTGGGTGCCCCTGGACCTGTGGAGACATCCATAGGATACTAAGTTCAATTCCTGGTAGAATGCCCTTTATTCCTTTGGTTTCCTCTCTGTATTCCTCTCTCCTTACTGTTTCCTGTGCGAAGGGGTGGGGAAGCTAGGGGTGATGGATATCCCTAATACCTCCTATTACTGCAGGGTGGCTCCTCCCACCCCCCAATTTTTTTTTTTTTTTTAAGATTTTATTTATTTGACAGAGCACAAGCAGGGGGGCCAAGAGAGAGTAGCTCCCTCAGCAGAGAACCCAACGTGGGTCCCCATCCTAGGACACTGGGATCCTGACCTGAGCTGAAGGCAGACACTTAACCAACTGAATCACCCGGGTGCCCCTCCCAAAGTGTATCCTGACAAAACCGGAGCTTGTCTAGACTTCCCCCGGGAAGGATAGATACATCCCTGAATTGGGGGGATGTTGATAATGCATGAAGAGCAGGCACCCCAGGACTGTTACCTTCCCTGCCTTGGCCCTGGTCCCACCTCCATATGTTCACCCTTGGAAGGAAAAGGCTTCTAGAAAAGCATCCCGGGCTTATAAACCTCCGCCAAATTTGAGTCTGGGAGGCGCTCGTGGGACATTAAGCCTTGGTTTTGGCATCTGGCCAGATGGCAAGCCGGGACCACTACGAAGGTTGGTAGGCACGCTAGGGGCGGGGACGTTGCTTCTGGCGGATGTGACAGAATGGGCCTGAGGGAGAAATGGGAACACTGCAGCCCTACCAGGAAACCCAAGCTGAAACAATTTCGGGCTTATCCAGCTCCTACGGAGACCAGGAGGCGACCGAGGAACGGCGCCAGGCACACCCCAAAGGGAGCCTCTACTTGGCAACCTGTAGAGCCTAGATTCCCTCGCAAAAGCCATGCGACCAGCGCCTGCTACGCTGTGCTTGCGAGGGTCCTCTTGTCCCATGATCTTTGCTTATAACCACCCGTGTGCCTTCACCTGGATGGTGGGGGGGGTGGGGGGAACGTCGACTTTCAGACTCTGGGGTGGGTAGGAATGGGCATCGAATTGGCAAGGGCAGGGGCAGCCATTTTGAGACCAGATGAGCGCAGAAGGGACCATATTGAGATCTCTGGCTGCCTGGGGCCGCCATTTTAAGTATGGGACTATCTCGGAAGCCCTGTACGGCGAAACCCAGTGACGTGGGGCTGCCATATTGGCGCAGGTCCCATGACGGTGGCCATCTTGGAAAGGGCCCGCCGTGGGCGCGGCCATCTTAGAAGTAAAACCGGCCCCTTCGCAGGAACTGGAGCGGAGCTCCTCCCCTCCGTTCCAGAGTTCCTGCGGTCTGCGAATGCCCTCGGAATCCCTCCCTAGATCAACCCTGTTCGGTCTGTTTTCATTTTCAGTTGTGTTCAGTGCTCTCTCGCGCGCGTGTGCGTGCGTGTGTGTGTGCGAGTGCTCTCCGTAGCCTCTGAGTGTCTGCCGTAACTTAATTCTTCCACTTGAGACGCGCTCTCGCGCCCGCCATCCCCCCAATCCTGGCGATCTCCGATCCTAGACAATGTTTAACCTGATTTGACTGGCCCTATTACTGGGGTATGGCAAGCCTTTCACCTGCCGCACACACTCCCAGATCTACAGACTGATGATCCTCTCCCCAAGAACGCTAACACAGGAGCTGTCCTCTGAGACTCTGGATGACTTTATTCTTCAAATGGCTTTACCCTTCTCATAGCTCCAGGTGAGACTGAGAGCAAGCACCCGGCCCATCCCTCTCTCCATTGTCTGAGCGGGTCACAGAGAGAAGCCAGCAGGACGCTCGCTGGCAGAGTCTCAACGGCCCTTCTGGGGATGGAGCTAAGGGGGCCCTGGGTCAGGGGGTACTTGGGGTCCTCCGCAGTGGGCGAGGAAATGGGGTCGACAGATCGGTGACGGAGACCTTTGTGCTTCAGATAACCTCATGGGGTTGAACAAGGGCTAGGGATGGGGATGCAGGGACCCTCAGGGGCTCACGACAGTTACTGACCTAAGGAAGGGCCTAGGAAAGGGAAAGGTGAAGAGCTTGTGCCGAGGGACAGGGCAACTCAGAGGAGAGCACAGAAGAACTTCTTCTCCCGGAAGGGGTTCTCCGAAGTGGGCACAGGGGTGATGAGGGGATCCTCACAGGCGTGGGCATCACAGTAAGTCATCAAGTCGGCTGCTGCCTTGGACACCTGGGGCACAGCCAGGAGGGGGATTGTTAGCCAGATCCCCTGAGAGGGACTGCAGCCTCCCTCCCCAAATGGGTTATCTTTTGCCATCTCTAGGGCTTCTTCAGACAGTATTCTCTTCCCTCATCCCCCAGAGAGGCCAGAGGACAGCTGTCCTTACAGAGCCAGAGACTCCTCCCCTGACCGCAGGCAGTCCAGGAAAGAAAACATCTCTTAACCTCAGATTTGGGGACCTACAACACAACTGGGCCAACTAATGGGACCCAGGGTCCACCCACCTTTATCCGGCACAAGCTGGCTTCAATCTTAAGCTGTTCCACCATCTTGCGGGCTTGCCCAATACTCATAGTGCTGTTCACAGGGGTCTCCCCTTTCATCCTGGAGGAAAGAGAGGGATAGCTCAGACCATGATGTGGGGGGTGAGGGGCTGCATAATCTCATCTGAAGACCCCCCCCCCCGCCCCATGCTCCTTTGTCATCAATCTTTACAAGACTGGGGTCATGTGCCCCAATATTTTGTTCCTCTTATCCTCATCCTCTAGTGGCCTTTTCCCATCCCTGTCTTCCTGGGCCAAGGAAATGGAGAGGGTGGGATGAAATGCCCCCCAAACCCCGCTACGGCCTGGGCCATGGATCATTAGACATAAAAACGATTTAAGGCTTTTCAGCCCTTCCAGCCATGTGTGTTCCCAGCTCTGAAAGCCTCAACCAGAAAAAGCCCCGCCCTGATGAGGACACATAACCCCCCTCCCTGCCCCCTTGAGCCCCAGGGGTTGAAAAGCAGGATGCTCCCTACTCACCTGAGACCACAGGCAGTGGCAGCCCTGGGGAGTAGTCAGTGGGGTGCACAAAACCTGCCTGAGATGGGTGCCCCACCTTGCAGGGAGTTGCAGCTGAAAGGATCTGCTGCAGCAGCAGAAGCACCTAACACAACGAAGTCCACTGGGGAGGTCAGGTCAGAGGTCCGCCGAGGGCTGGTCCCAGTTCCTGCAAGCTTAGGCACTGCCCAGACGCTGGTACCTGAAGGATGAAGGATGCTAGAAGGAGCTGCTCAGATCCTGGAGCATACCAACTGCCTGGCCAGTGGGGGAGCCTGGCTGCTGACTGCAGCCCCTACGCACACCCCCACTGGAAACCGTCTCACTAGATGCCCTTCCCCCATTGCAGGCGTTCTGAATCCGGACTAGGACGGAGCTGGAAGGAGCTGAGGCCCAGGCCGATACCCCCCCCCCCCCTTAAATGAGGTGGTCTGGACCTGTGACATCGCCTGCAGTTGAGTCTACTGGCTGCGGGGGACCCTGCTCATTTGAAAATCTGACATCAGCTGGGCAGTCGCCCCCCTTCTCCCTCCTCCCTCTGCTCTGACATAGCATGTAGTACCTGAATCTTCTTTTCTTTCCCAGGGACCCTCCGTTCCCTATATCCAGGAAAATGTGATGAGCTACAGGTATCAGCTTCTAGATCATCAGCTTCTAGTGTTCTAGCCACAAGTGACTCGAGTGGAAGATCCAGGGGCAACAAGGTACGTCAGCAAGATGCCTGAAGAACAAGAAGAAGCTGGGGGAAAAGAGGTGTGCAGATACCAGATCAAAGAATCGGACAAAGAAGAGGTAGGGAGCACTGTGGGGAAAGTCTTCGGATGTTTCTTGAACTAGATGAGCTTCCAGGGTGGGTTTTGGAGTGTGGGTCCTTGGTTTGAGAGATTACATCCCAGGCCTGTAGGGTTGTGCTTGGTGCTCTGTGGAATGCGAAGATGTACACAGTATTAACCTTACCCTCTGAGGGATCTTATTTGGGGTGAATAGTTACATACAGAATAGAAGGTACCGTCTGCCAAGACCTAGTGTACGGAACGTGCTGCGGGGATCCCGAGGGAGAGTCCAGTTAGGGTCGGAGGAGGTCGGTCACATTCTATGCTATCACTCTTGTGATAAGGGCCAGCCAGCCGGCCAGCAGTGCTCTCTGCCTTGGACGCCTACGGGTCCAAGGAGCTGTGGGCGATAAAAATCAGCGCCAGCTGGGTGCTCGCCCCTCTCCCCCTTTGCGGTGGGTTTAGATGGCCGGTGGTGAAAGTGTGGGTGGAGGGCCGGGACTGCGGCGTCGAGGGGTGCGCTGAGGGGGATGCTGCTGACTCATAGCATGCCCCGGGGGCATATCTGGAGGCCAGGAGGGAGGCGCCTGTCCTCTTGAGTCTGGGAAAGGGACGGCAGGGAGTGACGGTACGCAGCGCGCGGAGGTGGGAAACCCGCCGCCCGACAGGCCCCGCCCCTTGCGCCTGGCCCCGCCCTGGAATGAGGTCCCGCCCCGCCAGGCCACAAAGGCGGCCGGCGGAAGGGGGCGGGGCTTCCGCTGGAGGCGGAAGTCCCCTCTCGCCGTTGTCCCAGCCGCGCGCGAGCTGGTGAGTCTGCAGAACCCCGGCGGCCGGCGAGCTGCAGGTGTCCCCGCTGGCGCGGTTAGGTGGGGGCTCCGGGCGCCGCGCCCACCGCCAGCCGGAGCGGGGTGCTGGCGGGGAGCGGCCGTTGGCTGCAGGACGCCCTGCCCGGCGTGGGGCGCGGCCCTGGCCGGGAGCGAGCGCAGCTCTGGGAGAAGAGGAGAAACTCGGGAGGCAGTTGTGACTCCGCTTAGGCTGCTGGCTTTGAGTGCGGCTGTACGACCCTAGGCAGGTCGCGCATTCTCTCGGTGCAGCCGCCTCGCGGTGTGCACTCGATGTCATCACGTGTGTAAAAGCCTTTTAAGGTGCTCATCCTCTCAATGTTCTATGTTGTTGTGAATGAGTATCAAGGTGGCCTGTCCCAGACTCGGGTGTCCGGAAGACAAGTTCAGCTGAGTTGTTGTGGCGGAGGGGCCAAAGAAAGCACAGTGAAGGAAAAGGGAAGGGATAATTGGTTGAGAAACGCAGTCATCTGGAGAAAAGCCAGATGAAACAAAGACTTGGCTGTGTTCTGCTAACTCTAGTCCCTCCAAGCCAGTCCAGTAAGTTCGTCCTTTCTGTCCCCACCTCCCCTGGGAAAAGAGCCATTCTTTCCCCCTCTCTGTCTTTTCCAGGAACCACCAGCTGCTTCATCCCATGGCCAGGGGTGGCGTCCAGGTGACAGAGCAGCTAGGAACTCAAGGCCTGAACCTGGGGCCAGACACTCTGCACTCCCTGCCATGGTCAATGACCCACCATTACCTGCCTTGCTGTGGGCCCAGGAGGTGGGCCACGTCTTGGCAGGTCGTGCCCGCAAGCTGCTGCTACAGTTTGGGGTGCTCTTCTGTACCATCCTCCTCCTGCTCTGGGTGTCTGTCTTCCTCTATGGCTCCTTCTACTATTCCTACATGCCCACAGTCAGCCACTTCAGCCCCGTGCATTTCTACTACAGGTGAGAGGGGTCTTCTACCAAAGTAGAGGGATTCTTTGAGAGAATTGCGGTCAGGGCCCTTAGAGCTCATTCAGGGCAACCCCCTCATTTACAGAGGAGAAAATTTGAGCCCAGTGTGTTTATATGACTTCTTACCTTTCACAGCCCAAGGCTGAGGAAGCTTCGGGTTGGTAGGGCTCTAAGGTCCTAGTTCTACCTCTGGTTGCTGAAATTTGTTCAGAAGAAGAAGAAGAAAATCCCCCTTTTAGACTGTCCCTATGGGGATCAGTTCCGTTTGGGTTGGGTCGGATCTTTCTCAGGGTCACTGTAGACCTCTTAAGCAACCAGATCCCTTGGGTGGTCTCAGAACTCACTTGGCCTTCAGTAGAAAAAGTATTAGGAAAGCCTCAAGTTGCCTTGTACATTACTTTCTGCCACTCCCGATAATCCCGCACAATGGAGATTAGGGAAACACAAGGTGACAGGGTACATGAAGTCCCAGAGTCCTGCTTCTTTCCTGGGGCCTCAGTTCCTTCTGATTTTACAGAATTGCCCAATTCTCTCCCTTTTGCTTAACAGTGGCAATAGGACCAATCAAAAGATGCCAGTAGGGGCGTTCTTATCAATGGTCCAAAGTGATTTTATTTTTCCTGTCTTGAGTCCCTGATCATGAACTAAGTCAGAGCTGCTTAAACTTTTAGGAGGCATGATCTCATGAAAACTTTGGCCCTTCTGCTGTAAAAACAAGTATGCATGGGGGCACCTGGCTGGCTCAGTTGGTAGGGCACATGACTGACTCTTGATCTCAGGGTCATGAATTCGAGACCCATGTTGGATGTAGACCTTTCTAAAATACACACACACACACATAAAGACATGCCCATGTGTAATTTTCCTTACAAGTTGAGATTTGTGAGCCTCTTAAAAACCATCTGTGGGGGTGCCTGGGTGGCTCAGTCAGTTAAGTGTCTGCCTTCAGCTTAGGTCATGATCCTGGAGTCTCGGGATCGAGCCCTATGTCCAGCTCTGCGCTCAGCAGGGAGCCTGCCTCTCTCTCCCCCTCTCTTGCTTGCTAGCTCTCAAGTAAGTAAAATCTTTAAAAAAAAAAAAAAAAAAAAAAAAAGACCATTTTTGGATTCCTTGGGAGGAATTTTCTCAAACTAGGCCCCAGACCAGGACTACTGAACCAGAATCTGGGGATAGGACCTAGGAATCTCCTTTTTTTTTTTTTTTTTTTTGAGAGAGTGCGCGCACATGCACCTGTGAGTAGGTGGGGGGCGCGGTGCAAAGGAAGAGGGAGAGAGAGAATCTCAAGCAGACTCCAGGGCCCATCAGGGAGCCCGGTACAGGGCTCATCCGAGGACCCTGAGTTATGATCTAAACCGAAATCAAGAGTTGGACGCTTAACTGACTGAGCCTCCCATGCGTCCCCAGGAATCTGCATTTTTATCAAGCTCTCCCGAGGTGAGTCTTTAGAAACACTTCAATCTGAAACTATTCAACTAGGTGTTACACTGAGTCCCATATAAGAATTTCCACTCTTAACGAGAGGAAATAAGCTGAAGAGGCAAGAAGAGAATGAGTCATTCCGGTGTCTTGAATCTCCTGGTTGCATTTCTTTTCCATCTCTCTCTGACAGAAGGGTACCTGTTCTGGAAGAAGGGATGGGGGACAAGAGGGAGCCCTAGGGGGCCAAGCAGGTGTACGGACAGGTAAGGCAGACTCTATAACTTAGCGGAGTATCCCCATTCTCATCTAGGACTGACTGTGATTCCTCCACCTCCTTACTCTGCTCCTTCCCTGTTGCCAATGTCTCGCTGGCTAAGGGTGGACGTGATCGGGTGAGTATGGGAGCCGAAGAGAGGTTTCATTAGACCTTTGAAGACTTGAAATCGGAGGGATTGAGAAAGACCCGGCGAGCAGGGATTGAGTAATAGAGACTCCGAGGAAAGGCTCTCAAGGAAAGGGAGGTTAGAGAAAAATTAAAGTCTGAACCGTGTGGATTATTCTTTCCTGCCCCAGATGTTAGCAGTGCCCTTCTCAGATTGCTTCAGACAGGCCGTATCTACTAGATGAGATGTGTTATAGACCTTAGTGAACCTAAATTAACCAATCAGCTGTTTCACTGGATGAGGATGGAATTCCACCCAAGAGTTTTGAAAGCCCGTATGTGAAGTTATGAAACTCTTGACAAATGTGTGTAACCTGCATTACAGAGGGTACTGTACTAGGGGATGGGCCAGGCCGGTAGGACTTCAGCGAACCCGGAAGCCCTGGGAGAGGCAGAATGGGAGGGCATCTGTTTGTAATAGGCAACTTGCCGGAAGCTCTGAGAAGAGGGGAGGACCCTGGCATGCTTCAAAGGACCATTGGAGCATCCACATCGTTTTTGCTCACCAGAGTTTTCTGAGTTGTTAGCCAGCAACGTAACTTGTAGTAATCAGCCACACGTACTAGGAATTTTTAAATCCTCTGAAATATATATATTAAAGACTTTATTTATTTATTTATTTGACAGAGAGAGGACAAGTAGGCAGAGAGGCAGGCCGAGAGAGAGGGGGAAGCAGGCTCCCTGCTGAGCAGGGAGCCCGATGCGGGGCTCGATCCCAGGACCCTGGGATCATGACCTGAACCGAAGGCAGCCGCTTAACCGACTGAAGCACCCAGGCGCCCCTGAAAAATATATTTTTTAAAGTGGCTCATGGGAGGACACTGCCTGACACAGGATAGAACTACATGGTCACTCTGGAGGGAGGAGTGTAAGCTGTGGCATCGGGCAGGCCCCTGGGATTGGTGGTTAGACTGGCCTTGTTTGGCAGTACGGATAGCCGGCTGTGTGTATCCTGTGACCTCTTCCACTTGACCAGGAGGTAGCCAGAACCATCAAGAAGACTTACCAGGTCTGATGAGTTGGGTCCCAAATGGACATAGTGATGTGGAAGGTTGGATATTGTAAGGCAGAGGGTTATCATTTTGTTTTATTTATTTATTTTGTTTGAAGTGTTGGGAGCAGAGGGAGAGAGAGAGAATCTTAAGCAGGCTCCACACCCAGCTCAGAGCCCGACGAGGGGCCTTGATCTCACCACCCCGAGATCGTGACCTGAGCCAAAATCCGGAGTCGGGCGCTCCATTTAGCCACCCAGGCACCCTGAGACTTATCGTCTGAATCCGGCCACTCAGAAAAGGAGTTTGAAGAGTATTACAGACTCTTCTGTGAAGACATTGATTCGATGTGCTTTTGTGGCTAAAAATAATAAATAGACTACGTTGAGAGGGAGCTAGAAACAAAGCCACAACACATCTGCCCCTGAAATGGTGCATACGGTTGTGTGGCTGCATATTGCGGAGATCCTACCGGTGATTCAGGGAGCCTGAAACAATTGGGTGTGAAGCTGCTGGATGAGGAAGGAAGGGAAAGATGAAGGGTGAGAGAGGAGATCCAATATCAGGGACTCCAATCAGGGCGGTGCCTGATAATTAAAGCAGGTTGATCATTTTGTGCATTTACAGTGAACATTTAGGAAGAAAGGAAGGAATAGAAGAAATAATGTGTATGTATTAACAGCGTATTTTATGTGTAACACTTTGCTCACAGGATGGATAGAGAAATCTATACATCATGTTAAGTAGCCGAGTAAGCTGCGGCTTCTGCATTTCAGAAGAATTTGTGAAGAATTTGAGGGATCAGTATGAGACTGGAGGTGGTGAGGCTCCAAGTGGATCTTATAGGGAAGGGTGGACATTGTGTTGGCATGGGGGAACAAAAGGGGAATCTGCCCATCAGATGTGCACAAAGGCATGGAATCATTCACAAGAATCTGGTGGTCGATTCCGTGGATCCCGTTGGAGGCAATGATGTTTTTTAGACAGAATTACTTGTTTAAAAACTTATGTAAAACAGCTTTGTTGAGAGAAAACTCACATACCATACAATTCACCCATTTAAAATGTATAGTTGAGTCGGAAACTCCTACCCGTTAGCTAGCACTCGCTTCCCATTTTCCTACCCCTCACCCAGAGAGCTACCTATTAAAACGTTCCAGGGGCACCTGGGCGACTTAAGCAGTTAAGCATCCAACTCTTGGTTTCAGCCAGGTCATGACCCCGAGAAGGGTCGTGAGAGATGGAGCCCCACATCAGGCTCCATGATGGGTGTGGAACCTGCTTCATCTCTCTCTCTCTCCCTGTGGCCCTCCCCTGCCCTAAAAAAATGTTTCAAAGAATTCAATGAAGCCACTGGCTTCATCTGGCCCCTTCCAGGGCCTAGAGTCTCATGGAATCCACTTTTTCAACAGATAATTCATTCTGAAAATAAGAATCTGTACAAAGAAAGATTTTAATCAGTGATTTTCCACCTTTTACCCTAGTGATAGTGCTCAAAGCACCCTTAGCCACGTCTGGATTTGGGGGGGGTGGTTCATGATGGGCTTTTTTTTTTTTTTAATCCGTTCCCTTTGTTTAAAAACAAAAGCTCTACTCTTGCCCCTGTGATTCTTGTGTACCACCCTGAAGGAGGTCATGCTCAGATAAGAATAATTGAGTAAAGGATTAGAAGAATATAGGAATGGTCAGGAAAAACCGGGGTATGTTTGGTGACAAATCTTGAACGTTTGGAGGTTAATCCCAGTGAAGAAGCCTTCCCACTAGGAGTCTCAGGGTTCTGTCCACAAAAGCAAGGTAAGGGACCCAGAGTGACCCAAAGCTGATCTGGAGCGACGGTGACCGGGAGGGGATGGCTTGGGAGTTGGCGCACACTTCTGGCACTTGGTTAATTAATAATGGAAGGCAGGCTGGGCCCAGGGGGTTGGCCTCACGGGGACAGAGGCCTGAGTCACACATGGCCCAGTTGGCAACGTGACGGTTCACTTTTGGAAAAAAGAAAATGTGACACAGCCTTTCTCAGAACAGAGCTGACTGATTTCAGCCAAGTCACAAGATGCTGATCTCAGAAGTGGTAGGGTCCCGGCCGCCACAAGGGGGCAGCACCTTCCTGGGATGAGAGACTGAGCGGCCTGCTGTGCTAGCCAAGGGGGGGGGGGGCAGGAGGGGGGGCGGTGTTGGGAGATGGGGGGAGGTGGAACAGAGCAGGATCTAAAAATATATATTTTCTGAAAAGAGATGGGGCTACCTTGGGCAGGTGCTGATGTATGGGCAGCCGTACCGCGTTACCTTAGAGCTCGAGCTGCCAGAGTCCCCCGTGAATCAAGATCTGGGCATGTTTTTAGTCACCATTTCATGCTACACCAGAGGTGGCCGGATCATCTCCACTTCTTCGCGCTCCGTAAGTGTTCCTGGCCTGTCTGGGAGGGTGCGCAGGTGACAGCAAATGTCAGAACATCTGGGAGAAAACGTCCCAGCTCTGAGGTCACACACTCCTCACGATGGGGAAGAGGAGTCAGTTTACCAAGCCAGACAGACACCGCAGATATCTGATGAGCGTGTCCCGCTTTGGGGGAAAGTCTGAAGAGTGGAGCCAAAATGAGCTTCTTTAGGGCCCCAAAGACCTGGAATCCTCACTCAGAAACATACGAGCTGAGAGACAGCTTCTTTAACCTGTTGGTTACAAAGCATTACTAACTGGGCATGTTAGTAATAGTCCCGTAGCAAGACTAGTTTGGATTCGGTGAAGAAATGTGCAGTGCTTATGAGCCCGTAGGGGGGTGTTCAGTAAACACGAAGCCCCCATTCTTACGTGAATTGTCAACAGAGCCACACGATGAAGCAAATCCCTGAATGTCTCCATGGAGAAAAAAGCTTCAGGTGGTGCCCTGAAACTTAGCCTATTCTGGATGGTCGAACTGCTTGGGGGAAAGATCAGAGACCACGTGGGGCCTAACCTGTGCCGGTTCTTAGAGGAGGGGACCAGGGACATGTCAGGCGGGGCAGGCCTGTCACTCAGGCAGCTGGGATGGTCGGGCCAAGGGTGGGGGAGCGTGGTAGGAGGTGAAAGTGAGGGAGCAGCCGGCTTCACAGACCGCTCAGGAGGCTCGGTCGGGGGGTGGGGAGGGCTGTGGACATCGGGGGGGACCTGTCCCCAGCCTCTCCCTCCTGGCCCTGGCAGGTGATGCTGCATTACCGCTCGGACCTGCTCCAGATGCTTGACACGCTGGTCTTCTCCAGCCTCCTGCTGTTCGGCTTTGCAGAGCAGAAGCAGCTCCTGGAGGTGGAGCTCTACCCGGAATACAGGGAGAATTCAGTAAGGGGGTGAAGGAAGAATAGGGCCCGCTCTCCCCAGGAGCCCACAGTCCCACCTGCAGAGCCTCTGGGCTCGGTCAGCCACAGAGCCGCTGGGAGGGGGCGTCAGGTGGGGCCGGGAAGAGCAACAGCCACAGGATCGTGGCCCGGCCCTCCTTCCCTCCCTCCCTCCGTCCGCAGTACGTGCCGACCACCGGAGCAATCATCGAGATCCACAGCAAGCGCATCCAGTTGTACGGGGCCTCCCTCCGCATCCATGCCCACTTCACCGGGCTCAGGTGAGGGCGCGCCGACGCCGGCCGGGGCCGCTCCCGAGGGGGCTGTCCTCAAGTGCAACTGGCTTGCGTTTCCCTAGAACTAGTTTCTGGGAAGCAGGGAGGCCGGTGCTCTCTGGTAACTGCCACCCGCTTCCGGCCCCAGGTACCTGCTGTACAACTTCCCGATGACCTGCGCCTTCATCGGCGTCGCTAGCAACTTCACCTTCCTCAGCGTCATCGTGCTCTTCAGCTACATGCAGTGGGTGTGGGGGGGCATCTGGCCCCGACACCGCTTCTCTCTGCAGGTCACAGGCGACCTCCTTCCCCTCCCCTTCGTGATCCTTCTTTGACTGAGGAGCGGGCTGGGGCACGGCCAAGGGCTGGGGCGCAGGGGGAGCCCCAGATCACAGTCGGGGAGGTCCAGCCTCACTGCTCACTAGTTTCTCCCGCACAGGTAAACATCCGGAAAAGGGACGGTTCCCGGAAGGCAGTGCAGCGAAGGATCTCTGCCCATCATCCAGGTAAAGGTGACGGGAGGCGGGGGGCTCCTGTGTTGCCCAAGCTTTAGGCCCTCACAGCTGAGCTGAGGGGCAGAGGACAGGCTGGAGGAGGTGAGCTTGGCCCAGGCAGCCGCGTTAGCCCTACCCCCGTCCCCTACCCACTTTGGAGGCACAGGGCCCCAAGGCCAGGAGGAGTCAACTCAGCTGTCAGACATTGCAGAGGACAGCGAGAGCCCTGAAGATCCCCCAGGGGCAGGTACGGTGCTGCAGCTTGCCCCCCCCACTCCCCCCCAAGTCCTCAGTTGTCCCCATCAGCCTCTTCTAGTCTGACTTCTGCCTTCCCCCCTGTGGCTGCAGAGGGCCAGCTCCCCGAGGAGGAGAAAGCAGATCAGCAGCAGCCCTTGACTGGAGAGGACGAGCTGGAGCCAGAGGCCAGTGATGGTGAGGGGCACTGGGCACGGGGGGCTGGGCGGAGTGGAGGTGGCGGGTGGGTGGGGAGGAGGTTCTCTTGGTTGGGGGAGAAGAGCCCTTGGTTACTTAATTTCCCATTGGGGATTTTGTTTCTCCCTCCTCTGGCCCAGGCTCAGGCTCCTGGGAAGACGCGGCTTTGCTGACCGAGGTCAACCTGCCTGCCCCCGGCCCCGGCCCCACCCCCGGCCCGGAGACTCTGGGCAGCTTTGAACCCTCTGGGGGCAATCTCCGACAGCGCCCCACCTGCTCTAGTTCCTGAAGACAACAGGGTAGAGTCCTCACATTCCAGTCCTTTCTCACCTGACCCCTTCCCCTATCCCCCAATAAACTATTTTCATGCCAGTTGCTTGGCCTGACTCCTTGAAATGGATTCAGGGCCACCTGAGACCCCGTGTTCCCCGGGCATCCTCCCTGCCACCCTGCAGTGGAGGAGGTTGTCTTGTCGGGGGCTGCCTGCCGAGGGGGAAGGCCTCCAGCCCTGGACTGTCCTGGGTCTAACTGTCTCCATTCATAAGCCTAGAAAGTCCAAGGAGAGAGAATCTATCCGGCCTACTCCAGCCACGTGACTCTGGGGAGGGGGATCGCGTAGGGCGGGTCTGGAGAGCCCAGCTGCATCATTCTGGCCTCTGCACCCCTCCCTTTCTCTGTCCATTGGGAGGCAGAAGACAGGAAATGACTGCCATGGATGTGGTATGATTTTTACCGAAACAGCGTTTTGCAGCCCAGGCCCCATGCTGTCACAGCTGTTTTCTTCTCTGATGCCAGCCAGGTGGCCCTCTGTCCTCGGTGCCCCTCCTCATCTTTCCACATAGCTTCAGCCTTGTGATTCTCCGCTCCTGGCTGCCTTCCACATTCCCCTCCCGTCTCCGAACCCAGGCATCCTGGCCTCCAGATGAAACAGCTGCCGTGACTCCCCCCGATCCCTGGCCCCGTGACTCAGGCTCTCTAAAGGGACCGGCCCGCTTCTTGGCATTCACCGGGAAAGGAGGGGTTGGGGGGGGGCTAGGTGGTGACATCACAGTGGAAGGGTATAAAAGCTTCGAGCCAAAACAGAATTGAAATTGAAGACACTGACAAAACCTGCCACAAGCCTGTGCTCCCGGGGTCGCCGCAGCCTCTGGTCGGAGATTTGCACCGCGGCGAGACCTCCCCGCTGGTGAGGGGCTGCTGGGGGCCGGGGAAGAGGGGGGTGAGAGGTGGCGGTGGGCAGGGACTGGAGCTCCTTTGACAGGTGGGGAGGATTCCAAGGTCCTTAAGTTTCCCTCTTCTATTCCACTTCTTTCCCATTTCTGTCCGCTTTGGGGTTTTTGCGTGTGTCGCTGACCGATAATTGTTTTACTGAGATCTTTTCTTTAGGTGGCAGCTGGGAATTATTCCACCTTTCTTCCCCAGGCTGAATAAATCATTTCCTCTTCTTTTCCCCTCCAGCACTTTGCTTATTCATTAACCGTTTCTGGTACCTCACCCATGGCCGGTCACACACCCATCTCGCGGGTCAGCCCGTGTTTGCTCCCCTCCACCCCAAACCAAGTCTCTAGCCTGTTCAGGAGTCTGTTGACAAATAAGTGTGTTGGCCTTTCCTTCTCTTTTCTGTTCTCTTCTTGGCCCCCCGCTGTCCCCAGAGGTTTTGTTGAGGGAGGGAACCTAGAAGGCATGGGGTCTGGACAGTCTTTACCTCTCCGCCTCCTTTCGTTCCAGACTCCATGCTGGGCTCTCGCCGCCTTTTGTGGCTCCTGGCTGTCACCTTCTCCTTAGTTCCCAGAACGCGGCCCTTGGCCCCTCAAGACCCTATGGAAGAAGAGGAAGATGAGACGTCCCGGCCACCCCTGCCACCTGTCCTCTGTGACTACGACAGTTGCCGCCACCTGCAGGTGCCATGCAAGGAGCTGCAGCGGGCTGGGCCCAGGGCCTGCCTGTGCCCTGGGCTCTCCAGCCCTGCCCAGCCGCCGGCCCCTCCGCGCCTGGGAGAAGTGCACGTGGTGGCCGAGCACAGCAGCGCGGTGGTGCACTGGTGTGCCCCCTCCTCCCCGGTCCACCAGTACTGGTTGCTACTTTGGGAGGACGGTGGGGCTACCCAGAAGGGCCCCCCACTCAACTCCACGGTCCGCAGAGCAGAACTGAAGGGACTGAAGCCTGGGGGCGCTTATGTCGTGTGCGTGGTGGCTGCCAACGGGTCTGGAGAAAGCAGCGTGCCCGGGGCAGGTGGGGAGGGCCTCGAGGGGGTGGGTGGCCCGGCTTTCGGGCCCTGCGGCAGGCTGGCCATGCCCCCCAGACCCGTTACCCTGGTCCACACGGCCGTCGGGGTGGGCACGGTGCTGGCCCTGCTGACCTGCTCAGCTCTGGTCTGGCATTTCTGCTTGCGCGAGCGCTGGGGCTGCCCCCACCGGCCGGCCTCCCAGCCCACAGCAGGGCTCTGAAGCAGCCTGGGGGCCTCCCAGCTGGGCCCAGGCTTGGAGAGGAGAGCTCAGCCAGGATTCCCTGGGAGGAGGATTCCCTGGGAGGAGGCAGCGGCGGCTGCTGCTGCTGCCCTGAGCGGCCCCAGGGGACGGGCTGGGATGGGGTGGGGAATAGAAGGCCAGGCGCCTGGGGCCCCTGCTGAGTCTCAGTGCTCAGCCTGGGAGCTTGTTCAGGTCCCAAACTTTCCGTCCTGCTCCAGCCTGAGGTTCTGAAAGGAGCAGAGGGGGTTGGCAACTTTTTCCTTAAAGGACCAGATAGTAAATAATGTAGGCTTTGCAGTTCCAGACAATTAAAATCAAAGATAATATGTAGGTACTTCTATAGCCATGTAACCATGTAAAAATGTAGAAACCATTCTTAGCTCACGGGCCTTTCCTTTTCAGAGCGGGCCCCGGCCGTGTTAGGCCTGTTGGCTGTACTTAGCTGATCCCAATCCCCGTCATACCCCTTTGAAAGGGTCCTGTCACATTGGTGGCTGCAGCGGGCTTTTGAGAACAATTTGGAAGTTTGGGGCAAGACTACTCCCTCTTTTACCTTTCATTTCGATATTGAAGATGGGCACCCCGAGTCAGAGTCCACCTGTGTCTGAAGTGGGTGGAGATGAATGACAGACACGGGGTAGAGAACCAAGGACTGCCTAAACTGCTGTCTGGGGCATTTCCCAAATCCAAGGATTTCCCCCACTTTCCCTCAGTCTGTGTCTATGGTATATCCCCTGTACCAACATTAAAGGAAATATAAAAGGAAGACATTTTCATTTTTCCTGACCCTTTTCCCTGTCCACGCACCCATGTCTCAAAGTAGTGTATCCTTTCAAATTTATCGTTAAATTAACTGGATGTAGGGGCGCCTGGGTGGCTCAGTCGAGTGTCAGACTCTTGATTTCTGCTCAGGTCATGATGTCAGGGCCGTGACATCGAGCCCCGCGCCAGGCTCCGAGCTGGGCATGGAGCCCACTTGAGATTCTCCTTCTGTCCCTCCCCAACCCCAGTAAATAAATAAAACCTTTTAAAAATAAAAAATAAACCAACTGAATGTAGAAAAGTGAGTTGCTACAGAGTATAGTCATTTTTGCTGGTCTTACAACTTTTAATTATAGAACTAACATTTATACAAATTTAAAAGACTCCTGAAAAATACAAAGGAAAGTTTCTCTTTTTCTCAAGAGGTAATTACCCCTAGCAGAGCAGATTTTTATTCAATGCCGATATTTTCTTTGTTCACTCAATAGATGGTGGACAACATTCCACGTTGGTAAATCATAGCCTCCTTGGTTATGTTAAAGGCTGTGCAACTTTCCGTAGAAGGATGATCCTGGATGGACAGAAGCCGTTGCTCTTTACAGGAACATTTGTCTTCAGTGTTTGCCGCACGCATCTTTATGTAACCTCTCGTTCGTGAAATGTCTAGAGGGTGCTTACTTGGAAGTAGATGAAAGACACAGCACCGGGGAGTGTGAGTGGCTCAGTGGGTAAAGCGTCTGCATTTGGCTCAGGTCATGATCTCAAGGTCCTGGGACTGAGCCCCACATCAGGCTCCCTGCTCAGCAGGGAACTTGCCTCTCCCTCTCCCTCTACCCTTCTCCCCTGCTCCTGTTCTCTCTGTCTCTCTCAAAATGAATAAATAAAAAATCTTTAAAAAAAAAAAAGACACGATACTATACAATTAAGAATTTTTTTCTTAATCATTGAACCTCAGGATACATTTAGAATACATGTGTTCTCTCTAATACCCTCACCATACTGTAGTGAATATTGTGTCCCTGTTTGTTTGGTTTTTTAAGATTTTATTTATTTATTTGACACAGAGAGAGACATCACAAGTAGGCAGGGAGGCAGGCAGAGAGAGAGGGGGAAGCAGTCTCCCCGCTGAGCAGAGAGCTCGATGCGGAACTCGATCCCAGGACCCTGAGATCATGACCTGAGCCGAAGGCAGAGGCTTAACCCACTGAGCCACCCAGGCGCCCCTGTGTCCCTGTTTTTTTAAAGATTTTATTTATTTGACAGAGAGAGAGATCACAAGTAGGCAGAGAGGCAGGCAGAGAGAGAGGGAAGCAGGCTCCCGCTGAGCAGAGAGCCCGATGCGATGCGGGGCTCGATCCCAGTACCCTGAGATCATGACCTGAGCCAAAGGCAGAGGCTTTAACCCACTGAGCCACGCAGGCGCCCCATACTCTTCACAATCTTTCCAAAAGATAGGATCATCTGGGAGGAGATGAGAAATTTGAAGTTCTAAATGTTTGAAGCTACAAATAAGGAGTTGAGTTAGGATGCCCAACTCCAAAGCAGGTGTTCTTCACTGCACGATGGAGAGGCAACACAGCATAATGGTTTAGTGACTGCATACCCCGTGGTTGTGGGTCCTAGCTTGGCTACTTACCAGCTCTGTGACCTTATCTCCTTTTTCTGTGTTTCCCGTGACTAATAATAGCATAATCATATAGATTGTTGTGATGATTGAATAGGCATTAGTCACATAAGTCTCTAGTGGAGCTGGGAGGTGGAAAGGGGGTGGTCAAAGCAGGATTCCCTTAGAAATCTTAGAAAGCAAACTTTGGGTCCCATCTCCCAAATGATTGCGAGTTAACCAGTCCCACAGAAGAGGCAGGACATTCCAGGCAGAGGGACTGGTAGGTGCAAAGGGCCTGGAAGAGCAAGAGGATCTGTTTTGTAATATGCACAAGTTAGCCGCAAATGATGGGAGAGAAAACTGCGCACTACCCACGTTTACACGGTACAGTCTTGCCAGGCACCGAAGGCAAGTGCTTAGTTATTCTCACTTTTACAGAGAGGGCTCTAGACAAACAAACAACAAATAAAACGGACGAAGCCAGCCTACTAGCACTTAAATTTCATCCTAAGTGACTGGGGTGTCATGTAGAATTTTTAAGCAGGGAGGTGATGACAGGATCAGATAATTGTGTTCTGCAAAGACGCCTTTGTCAGTGGGGCGGAGGATGGCTCAATTCCCCGGAGAGGATGAGCGGGTCACAGACCATGCACATTTCTATGGCTCCTGATCAACTCTGCCAAATAACATTCCAACCGGTTGCGCTCAGGCACCCCATGGAGAGCTTGCTACACTCCGCCCACGGGTTTCAGGGCCGCACCCCGCTTCTTTCCAGCCGCCTCCGGGCGTGCCAGCCTGGGAGGGGGGGTGGAGGCGCGCCTCCGGGTCCGCGACTCGGACGCGCCCCCTACCCCGCCTGCGCCGGGTCCAGGCAGCGGCCCCCCCCCCCGCCCCCCCGGCCTGGGATTTTTGGCTCTCGCCGGCACCCGTCCACGCCCGCCTCCACGTGACCCAAACAGATCCGGGCACTTCCGCTTCCCCTCGGCTTTCTTCTCGGCCGTGTCCGCTGAGGGTCCAGAGCCGGGTGAGTGAGAGAGCGCCTGGCTGGGGCGTCGGGGGCGGGACCGCGCGCGGGCCGGGGGGACCCCGCGCTGACCCCCCCGCCCTGCGCCCTCCTTCTCGCCCTCCCCCAGGTCCCCGCGGAAGCGGCGGTGGCGGCGCCATGGCGGAGCTGACGGCTCTGGAGAGTCTCATCGAGATGGGCTTCCCCAGGGGACGCGCGTAAGGCAGCCCCCCAAACCCTGGCCCGCGGGGATCGCGGCCCTGTCTGGCCTTTCCCCCAGCCTGGCCTCAGGCTCCACGCCCCAGCCTGACCAGCACCATGGCTCGCGGGCGCTATTCACGGTGTTTCTGCCCCCAGGGAGAAGGCTCTGGCCCTCACAGGGAACCAGGGCATCGAGGCTGCAATGGACTGGTGAGCGCTCCGACCGGGGTGGCAGGGGCCTGGGGGACTGCTGGGAGGGTCAGCGTCAGTGTTAACCTCCCTCCCGACTTTGCCTGCCAGGTTGATGGAGCACGAAGACGACCCCGATGTAGACGAACCGCTAGCGACCCCCCTTGGACATGTCCTGGGAAGGGAACCCACCTCTCCGGAGCAAGGTGGCCCTGAAGGTCCTGACTGAGGGACACAGGGTGATTATTCACGAGGGCTCGAGGAGGATGAACGGGCAATAACACCTGATTGCTTGTTTGTAGGAACGGGCTCTACTGCCGGGGAAGGCAAACCCATTTTGAGTGAAGAGGAGAGACAGGAACAGACAAAGAGGTATAGTAAGGAACAGTGTCACATTTCTGAGAGTCACCTTCCACCTGTCCACAACACACAACTCTGATGAAATAACCTGGAACTTAACACTTTTCCTCTGTCCTGCCTTGGCGGTTTCTTTTTTGTTTCTTTCATCTCTGGACACGTGTTCCCGTATTTCATTTGAATCCGTTATAAACTCAGCTTTTCCATCTGTGGTCATTTCTTTTAAGCTCTTTCTTTTCTGCAACACAGGATGTTGGAGCTGGTGGCCCAGAAGCAGCGGGAGCGGGAAGAAAGAGAGGAGCGAGAGGCTTTGGAACGGGAACGGCAGCGCAGGAAACAAGGGCAAGAGTTGTCAGCTGCTCGACAGCGGCTTCAGGAAGATGAGATGCGCCGGGCTGCTGAGGAGCGAAGGAGGGAAAAGGCTGAAGAGTTAGCAGCCAGGTCTGGGTGATGGGGATGTTGGATAATAGATGAGATGGGAAGCTAGATTTGCTTTGTCAACATCTGACCTATTTTCTTCCTGTCTGCATTCCAGACAGAGAGTCCGAGAAAAGATTGAAAGAGACAAAGCAGAGAGAGCCAAGAAGGTGGGTGATTAGGAAGACACTGGGGTAAGGAAGTAGGTGGGCTAGTAAGAAAAAAATTCCCTTTTCTAGCTTCAGAGGGAAAGGATAGGCATACGGTGTTCCTCTTAAGAGTGGGTGAGAGCCTGATCAGTGTTTTCCTTTGTCTTCCAGTATGGTGGGAGTGTGGGTTCTCGGCCTTCTCCACCATCAGAGCCAGGTCCTGTTCCCTCCTCTCCCAGCCAGGAGCCTCCCACCAAGCGGGAGTATGACCAGTGTCGCATACAGGTACTGATTCTAATTCGTGTCTTGCTTCTGGGACCCCTTCGTTGGCCTGTAGGACACCTGGCTCAGAGCTTTACTCAGTTAGGTTCTCTTTGCCAAAGCTTTTCCTTCTTTGTAAGTGACTTTTGAAATCCTAACTGCTCTACTCTTGGAAAGATATCAAATTTCTCTTGGCCTAGTCTTAATTTAAATCCATACCTCCGTCTTACTCAGCAGTTACCCTTTTAGTTGTTCATGTTTTCATTTAGTTTATTACACAGCCCTTTGCATGATGGGGTATTTAGGTACTTTTATACTATCTTACCCTCGTGTTTGTTAAAATGTGAGGAAGCTGCAGCCTTAGTAAAGCAGAGAAGTGGTTGTTCATCAGGGTGCTTCAGATAGTAACTATGCTGGTTCAGTCTCTCGAAGAGGAAACCAAGGCCAACTTTGCAGCTCTTGTTTTCCTTACGTGCGCACCTCACTCAGCTTTGATGCTCACACTATTTCTCGCTTGCCCTCCAGGTCAGGCTGCCAGATGGGACCTCACTGACCCAGACGTTCCGGGCACGGGAGCAGCTGGCAGCTGTGAGGCTCTACGTGGAGCTCCACCGTGGGGAGGAACCTGGGGGGGACCAGGACCCTGTGCAGCTGCTCAGTGGCTTCCCCCGGCGGGCCTTCTCAGAGGCTGACATGGAACGGCCTCTGCAGGAGCTAGGTATGACACCCGGGACCAGGAATAGGGCTTGGGGGAGGGGAGGGGATGCCTGAGAAAGCAAGGAATGCCAGAAGAGACTTCGTGGAGATGGCGTGGCCAGAAATTTTGGGGGGCAAAAAGCAAGAATCTTTGTGGTCAAAGCTGTTTTCTTCCATCTTCAGGACTTGTGCCTTCTGCTGTCCTCATTGTGGCCAAGAAATGTCCCAGCTGAGAGGCCTTTATCCCACCATCCCTCTCTGACCTCTTCATCTTTGATAAAGCACTGACATCTTCTTCCTAATAAATAGACCCTCTGAGTTCTGTATGTGCCTGACTCCTTCCTGAATGGCTGGGAGGGATAAAACTGAGGCAGAAGCAGCCAAAGGGAAGGCATTTAGGATAGGCCCAATTTTTCATCTTAAGTTTCTTTCTTTCTTTTTTTTTAAGATTTTATTTATTTATTTTTGCGAGAGAGAGAACAAGTATGGGGGAGAGGCAGAGGGTGCAGACTCCCCACTGAGCAGGGAGTTGGATGCGGGACTCGATTCCAGGATCCTGGATCATGACCTGAGCCGAGGGCAGACACTTAACCAACTGAGCCATCCAGGTGCTCCTTTTTTAAGACTTTATTCATTTTGAGAGAGACAGCAAGAGAACGAGCAGGGGAGGGGCGGGGGTGGGGCAGAGGGAGAGGCAGGCTCCCCACTAGGCAGGGAACTCGATGCGGGGCTCCATCCCAGGACCCTGAGATCACAACCTGAGCTGAAGGCAGAGACACTTAACCAACTGAGCCACCCAGGCGCCCCTCAACTTAAGTTTCTAACAAAGAAACTTGGTAACAATATCTGGGTCTTTTTATTTGCTTGGGAAGTTGAGAGGGGAGAGTTGTTGGGGATGGGGAGTACAATGGATAGCACTCTTTGCTTCTATAGGTAAAAGGCAGTGCAAAGGCCTGCAATCCTTATTCCTCGACTTTTTTTTTTGGCATCCTTCACCTGCCCCTGCCTTGACTTCTCGAAGCAGCCTAGTTACTTTTTTTTTAAGAAAGTAAGAATTCTTTTTTTTAAGATTTTATTTATTTGAGAGAGACATAGAGAGAGAGGGAACACAAGCAGAGGGAGTGGGAGAGGGAGAAGCAGGCTTCCCGCTGAGTGGGGAGCCCGACGCAGGGCTCAATCCCAGGACCCTGGATCATGACCTAAACCGAAGGCAGACGCTTAACGACTGAGCCACCCAGGCTCCCCAGCCTAGTTACTTCTTTAGTAAAATAAGGATGATGGTACCTGTTAATTCAGATTGTTGTGGGTGTTACATAATGGTGATGGGGGTGTTAGCACACTGCTTGGAACCTAGTAAGTTTCCAGTAAGTATTGGCTACTAAAAGGGTAATTTTTAAATTTATTTTTATTTCTATTTTTTTAATTAAAAATTTTATTTATTTGACACAGAGATCACAAGTAGGCAGAGAGGCAGGCAGAGAGAGAGTGGGAAGCAGGCTCCCCACCGAGCACAGAGCCCGATGTGGGGCTCGATCCCAGGACCCTAAGATCATGACCTGAGCCGAAGGCAGAAGCTTTAACCCACTGAGCCACCCAGGCGCCCCAAGGGTAATTTTTTTAAAAAAGATTTTTATTTAAGACAGAACATGAGCAGGGGGAGGGGCAGAAGAAGGGTCAATCCTAGGACCCTGGAATCATGACCTGAGCCGAAGGCAGACGCTTAACCGACTGAGCCATCCAGGCACCCCTAAAAGGGTTAATTTTTTTAATGTAGCCATTCCCAAATGGCCAGAGGAGCAATGCAGTGACCTTTACGACTGCATTTCCTCTTCACTAAAACGCACTGAGTACTTAATATGCACCGCACAGTTTTAACTGCTGTTCTAACAGATAAAAAGGCAGTTATCTGGGAATGGGTACAAGGATCCCCTTTTAGAGGTCGGGACACCAAAGCACATGGCTTGCTGAAACTAACACAGGTAAGCAACACCAGAACCTGGACATACTTGGGGAAGCCCGACTCTAGGCCTCAGGCTCTCAACCTCCAAGCTCCTGCATCTTAGCCCCTCAGGGTTGATCACCTCACCCTAATGCTCCCCCAAAGAGCTGCTAACCTTTTCCCTCTCATTCCCAGGCTAGGAAAGAGGCCGCAGTTAAACCAAAGATCACACATAACAAATGTATTTGGCTTAGGGCTTCACCATCCAGCAGCTGAAAACAGCACTAATGCTCCCATCTGGGTTTATACCTCAGGGTTACCAAGCTGTATTTACTGTTCTGGCTTTATTTAAATAAAAGCAGGCTTTTTTTTTTCTTCCTTCAACTGAAATCTTGCTTGGAACCACAGGATGTAAAATAGACAACAGGGGGCACCTGGGTGGCTCAGTTGGTTAAGGGCCCCACTCTTGGTTTTGGCTTAGGTCGTGATCTCACGGTTGTGAGATTGAGTCCCCCCACCTCCCACCATCTGCACTGAGCCGAGAGTCCGCTTATGGACTCACTCTCCCCCTCCCCACCAGGGTCTCTCAAATCTTTTTTTTTTCTTTAATTAAAGATTTTATTTATTTGTCTCAGAGAGCACACACAAGCAGGGGGAGCAGTAAGCAGAGGGAGAAGGATGCGGGACTCAATCCCAGGAACCCAGGATCATGACCTGAGCTGAGGCAGATGCTTAACCGAGGCGTCCCCCAAATAAATCTTAAAAAAAAAAAAAAAAAAGACAATAGAGAGTGAATTGGTTGGCTTGGATGTGGGGGTGTGACCCAAATGCCAGCTGTATCTCGTTACTTAAGTGACATCTGCAAGAGATCCCATGACTGGATTCAGAGATTGTGAACTACTACCTTGAAATCTTTGGAAGGGGAAATCCTCCCCTACATTTATTGAAAGGGTGCTCTGTGCCAAGCAATGCACTTCACATTTCCAAGTAAATCTTTTTACAACAACCTTCAAGATAATTATCACCTTTTATGGAACAGGGCTGAGGCTCGGAGAGGTTTTGTAATATGCAGGACTTTAATCAAGATCTGTCTGACTCAAAGCACGCTCCTTTCACTCCTAGCAAACTGGCCTCCAACGGTTCAGTAGCCCCAGAAAGCATCATGGCACATGCTAAATGTGCCCCTCTCCAACCTCACCCGAAGTGTCCTCCATGGGCATCTATTGCTACAAGATTTTCCAGGATAGTTCCGATTTCGAGAATGTCTCCTGGTTATCACCGAAAGTACACTCAAACAGACCACAGGACCTGACTTGTGTTTTGAAAACGTGGTCGTTGCAGGCAGGTGGGAGCCACAGTCATCCGCGTCCCCTGCACGGACCCCCAGAACACTCTAGACACAGACGTCATACCGCAGAGCTCACAGACTGGACGGAGGAACGTGATTTATTGGTTCCTTCAGTTCGCCACATCCGACGCCCCGGCCCGCGACGTAGGACGTGAAAGTGCAGTCAGTGCAGCGTCTTCGGGGGGAGGCGGGACGTGCTCACCCCGCCGCGGCTCCCGGGGCCTCAGGGAGGCCTGGGCGCGGCATCCCGGGTCCGGACTCCCTACGGGGCCTACGGGGGAGACAGGCCGCGTCGGACTCCTGCGCGGGAGCAAGGTGCCAGCGCCCACGAGGGGGGTCCGGGCTCACGCTGATCTCCCGCCGCCGCCGACCATCCAGTTCTTCCTCCAGGCCACGTTCTCCTGCGTGGCCGCTGCCTCCCGCAGAGTGGCCAGCACTAACTCTTTGTTCCTGGCCGCCTCGTCCCAGCGCCGCGGGTCCTGCTCGGGCATCTCCTGCGGGCAGGAAGGGAGGTTCGCCGTCCTGACCCCCACCCCCAGCCCGGGGCTCTCCGCCCGCCCACCCCACCTCGCACCCCCCAGTTATTCCTACCTTCAGCATCTCCTGCTTCTGCTGCTCTCCCGGGGTCACGAGGACAAAGAGCGCGGAGCCCACGCCAGCCCCCGCGCCCAGAAGGGCACCCACGATCAGCATTTTGTGCAAGCTCTCCATGGCCGACCGCGCGACCGGCGAGGCGCCCCCTGGAACCTCCCGCAGCCTGCGAAGCCGGCCACGGCGTCTCACCGCCTCCCGCGCAGGCTAGAGCGGCCGGCAGCGGAAACCATAGAGAAGGGGCCGGGCTAGAGAGGGCCTGATCGGCCCCCAGCGCCTGGATCTGAAAAAACTGAGGTAAGCCAGGAAAGGTTGAGCGCGTCCCGAAGCGTTGGCGTCGAGGGCCGAGCGAGGGACCCACTGTCATGAAATTCAAAGTGGGATTGCTAAGGGGAGGGTGCGTGTCGGAGTGCGTGTCGGCTTGGTTGCTGTGGGTTTTGCAGTTGCCCAGTTCTGAAATTTCCCAATGGATCCAGCGCTAGGATTGTGCTCTGTAGTTTCCTACAATGATTTGTGTGTTTTCGGTACAGCACATACCTGAACAGCTAGATACTTACACACATCAATCTACCGACCCCCTCCAAATTCCCTCAATTTATGAACAAAAACCCAAGGCCAAGTATACCGGGTGGGGAAAAAGTATATATATAATTTTTTTTTTCTTTATTTCTTTTTTTTAATTTTATTTTTAAGTAACGTCCACACCCAATGTGGAGCTCGAACTGATTACCCGGAGATCATGAGTGGCAGGCTCACCGCTGGAGCCAGCCAAGCGCCCCTGTTAAACTGGTTAAAAGTAAATTTGTTGTAAGCGCCCGGGTGGTTCAGTCAGTTAAGCATCTGCCTTTGGCTCAGGTCATGATCTCAGACTTCTGGGATGGAGTCCCACATTGGGCTCCCGGCTCAACTGGGGTCAGCTTCTCCCTCTGCCTCTGCCCCTCCCCACTGCTCGTGCTCTATCCCTCAAATAAGTAAATAAAATCTTAAAAAAAAAAAAAAGAGGGCGCCTGGGTGGCTCAGTGGGTTAAAGCCTCTGCCCTCGGCTCAGGTCATGGTCTCAGGGTCCTGGGATCAAGCCCCGTATCGGGCTCTCTGCTCAGCAGGGAGCCTGCTTCCCCCTCTCTTCTCTCTCTTCCTGCCTCTCTGCCTACTTGTGATCTCTCTCTGTCAAAATAAATAAATTCTTTTAAAAAAAAGAGTAAGTGTGTTGTTTTTCTCATCATGGTATACCCTTGTACCCCCCCACCCCCATCCCCTGCCCATGAAAACTCTGAATTTGGAGTAACATACTGAATTCTAGTTTGGAAAACAAACAAACAAACAACTTTTAGTTGGGTGACTCTGGGCAAGTCATTCAAGTTCTTTGTCCCGTTTTCTGCATCAGAAAATAGGACTAATGACAGTATCTATCTCATAGTTTTAAGATAATTAAATGAGTTTATATATGTCATTTAAAACTGTTCCTGGCAAATCTTTAACACCATATAAGCATTCGTTAAATAAGACACAAAGAAACATCAAATCAGGAGACCCAGTAACCAAAGAAATCAGGAAATTCCAAGTTTGTTGGCAAAGCTCTTCACTCACAGGGCTTTCCTCCAGATGCCCTTGTTGACCTCTATCCCTCCTGCCTTTCCCAGCTGTCACCCAGGGAGTGAGGAGACATAAAGCTCCTATTCCACCTCTTGGGATTTTCCCCTCCCCTGGAAGGCCCATAATCTCCTAGCTTGTCATTCTCTTCTCAGAAGTGATTAAGGGGCCAGGCTCCAAAGATTAAAGGAGCAGTCTCTGGAGTGTCCTGAGCAGGGCTACTCCATTGCGTTCCACCACTCTGCACTCCAAGAATTCGCACCCATGGCCCTTGTGCCGGGGAGCAGTGAGGACGAGCCTTGGCCTGCAGATCGCCCAGGCTCCTCCCAGCACCCAGAAAGTCCTCGGCTGACCAACCCTCTGTGGATGGACAGAGGGGAAATCGCCAGGGTTGAAGGTCACCGGGATGTTCAGGTTAGTCCTTCCCCACCCTGGGTCCGGCTGCTGGCTCATCCTCCCACTTGGTCCAAGCGCCCTGCTATCCCGATTCAGGTTGTCTCTCAAAAGACCCTCCTGCCCTCCATTGTGGTGGAAGCCTCTGAGGCGAGTGAAGACAGCGCGGAGCTTGCATGGCCGCATGACGAGCCGCTGCTGCTCACCGATGAGGAAGAGGAGGCTGAGGTCTTCTTCCAGGACCGAAGTGAAGAGCCAGGTGAGGGAGGCAGCTGCTCCAGTGGGGCCATTGTGACCGGAATGTTTTGGGCAGGATCGAGATGGAAAACTCAGTTGTGTCCCTCGCACCAAGCAGTACAGGCATACAGTAGGTGCTTAGTAAATGGAGCGGAAAAGGAGTAGAAGTGGAGAGAAATTCAAGGTGTCTGGCGAAGTTGAACTTTAGAGGGAAGTTCTGATGTCAGATGGGTGATGCCTTTTAATTATTTTTAATGTTTTAAAATATTCACACTGTGAGGGGCTCCTGGGTGGCTGAGTCAGTTAAGTGTCTGCCTTCAGCTCATGATCCCAGGGTCCTGGGATCCAGGCCGGTATTGGGCTCCTTGCTCAGCAGGGAGCCTGCTTCTCCCCTGCTTGTGCTTACTCTTCCCGCCACCTACCCTGTGTCAAATAAATAAAATCTTAAAAAAAACATTTTATTTATTTGACAGAGAGAGACATAGTGAGAGAGGGAACACAGCAGGGGGAGTGAGAGAAGGAGAAGCAGGCTTCCTGCTGAGCAGGGAGCCCGCCCGATGCAGGGCTCAATCCCAGGACCCTGGGATCATGACCTGAGCCGAAGGCAGAGGCTTTAACCCACTGAGCTACCCAGGTGCCCCAAATAAATAAAATCTTAAAAAAGGTCACATTATTTGTTGTGGGGGAAAAAAGGTAATAAAATTATCCCAAATCGACCTGCCTGGGTGGCTCAGTCGTTAAGCGTCTGCCTTCAGCTCGGGTCATGATCCCAGCGTCCTGGGATCGAGCCCCATATCAGGCTCTCTGCTCAACCGGAAGCCTGCTTCACCCTCTGCCTGCTGCTCCGCCTGCTTGTATTCCCTCTCTCACTGTCTCTGTCATAAACAAATAAAATCTTAAAAATAAATAAAATTTTTTTAAAAGTCAGTAATAGCTCAGGAATATTTTTCATTCTTTTTTTTTAAAGATTTTATTTATTTATTAGACATAGAGAGAGATCACAAGTAGGCAAAGAGGCAGGCAGAGAGAGAGGGGGAAGCAGGATCTCTGCTGAGCAGAGAGCCCGAATGCGGGACTCGATCCCAGGACCCGGAGATTATGACCTGAGCCGAAGGCAGAGGCTTAATGCACTGAGCCACCCGGGTGCCCCAATATTTTTCATTCTTAATGGGCTCTTCCAACTCCTCTCTCCCCCAGGCTGGACTTGGAGCCCACTGGACCCCAGATCTCCTTTAAGAACCTTTAACCCAGAACTTGGCTGGGGGCAGGAACAGGGAGAACAAGAGATCTCCTGGATTCCCGAGGACATAGAGTATCATGAAGCCTCCAACCCCAGTCCTCTCTGGAACCCAGCAGCAGGCTCCCATGTTTGTAGAAGCTGCTTTGTGGAATATTCACATCTCCTGCCTCCCAGGAGCTGTGAGGGTAAGTCTCCTTCGGTCTCCCTCAACATTTCTGTGATTTCTGTGATTCGTTATGAGCCCATCTTTCGGTTCTTTCTTTCTTTTTTAAAGATTTTATTTATTTATTTGACAGAGAGAGAGATCACAAGCAGGCAGAGAGGCGGGCAGAGAGGGGGAAAGCAGGCTCCCTCCTGAGCAGAGAGCCCGATGCGGGACTCGATCCTAGGACCCTGAGATCATGACTTGAGCAGAAGGCAGAGGCTTAATCCACTGAGCCACCCGGGCGCCCCCTATCGGCTCTTTGAATCTTCCCCTTTCACAGGTGAGGACAAGAGGCTTAGAGGTGAGGCGACTGGCTCACGTAAGTCAGTCAATACTGGGATTTAGATTAAGAACACCTCGATTTAAAAAACTCCTCTAACGGGGGCGCCCAGGTGGCTCAAGCATCCGACTCTTGGTTTCGGCGCAGGTTATGACGTCAGGGTTGTAAGACGGAGCCCTGATTTGCGTTCCGCACTGCGCATGGAGACTGCTTGGGATTCTCCCTCTCTCTCTCGAAAAAATCAATCTAAAAACAAACAAAACCCCAAACCCCTCAAACAAAAACACCCCACAGAACTCCTGTTTTTTAGGAGTTCCAGTTCACTGGGGCTGGGGAATGAGCCCCTGCACCTTCTCTATTTAGCACCCCTCCTGTGCCTGCCATCGCTAAAATGCTCCATGTTTCACCCATCATTGTCTGTAATCCCCTAACTCCAGGTATGATTTCTACCCGTCACTTCGTGAACCGGGGCATAGAAACACTCCATACTCTGTGCACCCAGCTAGTAAACGTGGAGGCCAGGCCTCAAACCCTCGCTTCCCAGCCATCTTACAAAGTTGAAAAGCTATCCACCACTCTCCTCGCCCAACAGAAAAATTCGGGTCAGGACTGAAGTCTTTTTTTTTTGTTTTGTTTTAAGATTTTATTCATTTATTTGACAGAGAGAGAGCGCAAGTAGGCAGAGAGGCAGGCAGAGAGAATGGGGAAGCAGGCTCCCTGCTGAGCAGAGAGCCTGATGCGGGGCTCGATCCCAGGACCCTGAGATCGTGACCTGAGCCAAACGAAGGCAGAGGCTTTAACCCACTGAGCCACCCTGGTACCCCAGGACTGAAGTCTTTAATGAGAACCTTGAACCAAGTAAGCAAAGTAAGTGATGCCCCCGAAAGGGCCTAGCTCCTGCACAGTCACACTCCAGCCTGGGGACCCTTGCTCCAGGCAGGGCAGCCGCACATCGGGGTCCTCGTCCGAGAACTGAATCAGGGTTCCCTGGGGGCTTAGGACCCTGAGGCACTCTGACAGAAGCCGGTGAGCCCGGGGCCGACCACCGTGGGCAACAGCATCCCACGTGCCCTTATCCAGCACTAGCTGGAAGGAGCCTGAGGGAGCCACCGGCTCCAGGTTCTGGGCATCCACCTGCATGAAGCGTAGTCGGGAGGCAGGATGCCCAGGACACAGGGGTGTCTGGCCTTGGCCACCTTCCAGGAGACTCTTCATGTGGGCAACAGCCACAGGAGAGAAGTCCACCCCCAGCACATCCACGGGATGTGGGCACTGGGTGTAGAGGCCTGTACACAGGCTGGAAGTCCCACAGCCCACGTCCAACACCCGCGGTGGGCAGGCAGCCCGTGCCTCCTGCAGCAGCGGCAGTACCAACCCCCGGACTTCCTCGTACCCAAAGAACCAGTCGAACGTGGGGACGTGGCCCGTTCGGGTATCGGCATGGAGCTTATCCCAGAGGCGGCGGTCGGCCAGGCAGCTACCAGCCAGAGAGCCTGTGGACACGAGTGGAGTACATGTGTCACCCACCGGCCTAGTTCCATCAATATGCTGCAGAAACGGTGCAATGTACTCTGGGGGTTTGAAGAATCACAATTTCAGGGACAAGACTCCCAGGTCACTAAGAACCCTCCATCCCACTATCCACCTTCCCTACCCGCCAAAGCACGGAGCGCCCCAGCCGCCAGGGTCGCCACGTGGAGCGTTCGGTGCAGCGCGGCCATCTGGAGATCCCGGCAAGGTCAGCCAGAGAACCTTTGGCGAAATGTCGTCCGCACTCCCGCAGGAGCCTGAGGTCCAAGAGAAAAGCCGCAAATTCCGCTTTGTGGAATAACGCGTACCGCCTCCCTAACAATCTCGGGGAAAAGAACGCGGACACACACCTACTACGGTACGAACGGCCTTTATTGTTTGCTACGGGCAGTGAAAGAGGAGGGGACACGACAGCTCCGGCTCCAGGGGCGGTTCCAAAGACCTGAAATCAAAGGAGAAGGCGTGAGCACACCAGGGAGGAGCCTGAACCTCGGTTCCGCCACGCTTCTCGGAGCCCGTGTCCCGGCGCTTGAGGATAGAACCCGCGGACCGGAAGCCGCGGGCACCGAAGACATGACGCCGAGGGGGCCTGAGCCCTTTCCCTCTGCCTCCGTACATTACGGGGACCGGGACCGCACACCCGACCCCCGCCAAGAAAAGGAGGGCGCGCAGGCCTCGCCCAGAACCCCACCCTGGCACCCAGCTCCGCAACCTAGATGCTAACCTCTTCCGTCCCTCTACCCCGAAAGACGGGTAACGGCGTCGAGCGCCTTTATATAGCCTCGGGACCCGCCCCCGAGCTGCGATTGGCTCTCTGAGGCCGAGGGGCGGGACCAACGGTGACGCAAAGCCGGGACGCGGTCGCGGAGTCAGGTTTGCTGCGCAAGCCATGGGGGCTCCGGGCGGAAAGATCAACCGGCCCCGAACGGTGATTGTGTGGGAACCCCGACTTTGTTTCCCCAAGCGTCCTGGAGCCCTCTCATCTCTCCACAGATGGGACCCATGGGCTGGAGTCGCCGGGTGCGGGGTCCGGGGTGGCGACTTCCGTCTGATTAGCATCTTCCTCCCCCTTAGGAGCTGAAGAAGAAGCTGTTCAAGCGACGGCGGGTGTTGAACCGGGAGAGGCGATTGAAGCATCGGGTGATCGGGGCTGTGATAGACGAAGGGCTGATCACGCGGCACCACCTGAAGAAGCGAGCGTGAGTGCCAGACCCTCTTCGCTTTGCTCCTCCCTTCCGAGTCCCCCCTTTCCCCGTCCTGCCGAGCTCCCCCGCAAGTATCCCCTCTGCTTTCCGCGTGCACTGACGTTTATGTAAGCAGCGTTTGTCAGCTGTGTTTGTGCCTACCCTCCGCCAGCCTGTCACAGGACCGGTGGCTCACAACCTCTCTGGGTCGTGGACCCCACTAAAAATGTAAGAACTGCCCACTCACCCATACGTAAGTGTGCACGTACTCAATTTTCACAAAAGCATCTGTGGGGTTTTGCATATACTTTTCAAGCCCCTCGCCCCACCTCCCGCGCCCAGCCTTGGGGGAGAGTTCCCATCCCATTCTTTCATTGATTTCTTCATTGTAAATACAGTTTTGTGGTATAATAAGAAATATATTTGGTCTTTGTCCTTGATTCCAGGCACAGAGCTTCTAAAACCCTTAGAATTTCCGGAGCGATAGGAGTGTCTATTATGGCCTTTTGAGCACACCTAGGTTTAAGCTAATGATAACTTAAGGCCGGGCTGATCTCCAGAAAAAACAGGTGATGAGAAGATTGGGAATTTAAGCTCCACCCACCTGGGAAGATTAAGTTCTATAAAAACTCTTGAGTAATAGAGATTTGATGAGCTTCCTGGTTAGTGAAGGGATGGAGGTGCTGGGAAAGTGGAGAGAGTATGGAAATGCTGTCACCCTTCCCTGGAACGTATCCTATGAGTCTCCTCCATTTGGCTATTCCTGAATCTCATCCTTCTACCATAAATAAGTAAATGCAAGTAAATGTTTCCCTGAGTTCTGTGAGCTGTTCTAGCAAATTATTGAGTCTGAGAAGGGGATCGTGAGAACCTTGATTTATTGCTGGTCATTCAGAAGTACACCATCTGAAGTGGGGGGCAGTCTTGTGAGACTGAGCCCTCAGCCTGTGGGATCTGATGCTATCTCCAGGTAGATGGTGTCAGAACTGAGTTAAATTTGTAGGATTCTCAGTCAGTGTCCGCCGAATTTGAGGATGCCTTGATGTGGGACAACCCCCACGCCTTTCTGGTGTCAGAAGTATTGAAAATAGGAGTACCTGGCTGGCTCAGTTGATAAAGCATGCGACTCTTTTTTTTTTTTTTTTTTTTTTAAGATTTTGTTTATTGGGGCAGCTGAGTGGCTCCGTCAGTTAAGCGTCTGCCTTTGGCTCAGGTCATGATCCCAGGGTCCTGAGATCGGGTCCCACATTGGGCTCCCCGCTCCCTCTGCCGGCTGCTCCCCCTGCTCGTGCGTGCTCTTTCTCTCTCTGTCAAATAAATTAAAAAAAAAAAAAAAAAAAAAGATCATGACCTGAGTGGAAGGCAGACGCTTAAGTGACTGAGCCACCCAGGCGACCCGAGCATGCAACTCTTGATTTTAGGGTCGTGAGTTCAAGCCCCATGTTGATTGTGGAGCCCACTTAAAACATAAGAATATTGAAAATAGGGGCGCCTGGGTAGCTCAGTGGGTTAAAGCCTCTGCCTTTGGCTCAGGTCATGATCTCAGAGTCCTGGGATCGAGCCCCGCATCGGACTCTCTGCTCAGCGGGGAGCCTGCTTCCCCCTCTCTGCCTACTTGTGATCTCTCTCTCTCTCTCTGTCAAATAAATAAATAAGATCTTAAAAAAAAAAAAGAATATTGAAAACAGAGGAGAAAAATAGCTTTCTCTTACAAGTTTCTGCCATATACCAAATTTTAACATTTAATGGTAAGTACTTTATATATGTATGGGAGTAGTATTAAGAATGTTAATGGCTAAACGTTGGAGAGATTTAACTCACTACCTCAGAGCCCAGATTTTCAGTCTTTTTACTTAAAGATTATTTATTTATTTATTTGACGGAGAGATCACAAGTAGGCAGAGAGGCAGGCAGAGAGAGAGGGGGAGGCAGGCTCCTTGCTGAGCAGAGAGCCCAATGCGGGGCTCGATCCCAGGACTCCAGGATCATGACCTGAGCCGAAGGCAGAGGCTTTAACCCACTGAGCCACCCAGGTGCCCCGCAAAGACGTTTAAAAACAAAACAAAATAACCCCAAAACAAAGACCTTTTCAATAGCCGGAACCACCCCACGCTGGTTCAGGTTAACCTGGATATCCTTGCTCCCACCGCCCCTTCAGGTCCAGTGCACGTGCCAACATTACTCTCTCTGGGAAGAAGCGCAGAAAGCTCCTGCAGCAGATCCGGCTGGCCCAGAAAGAGAAAGCAGCCATGGAAGGTGAGGCCGGGGCACAGAGGTGGGGTAAGGGGGCAGCCTGGATTCCTTGGGGTTCTTCAATGCTTCCTCTTTCCTTTTGCTCAGTGGAAGCCCCCACGAAGCCAGCCGGGACTAGTGAACCACGGCCCAAGCGGCAAAAGAAGACGAAAGCCCCCCGGGATGTGGACATGGAGGACCTTGAAGACGAGAGCTGAGTCTCTCACCTCGTTCACCCGAAGGTTCGCAGCTGGAGCCAGAAGGGCTCCGGTTGTTCCAGAGGACTTTGGAGAAAGCATTGCCCCTTTTCGTCCTCCTCAGACTCCTCTTCCTTGATGGCCTAGTGACCCGCCCTGGAGAGATGTGTTGAGAGGAAGAGGGTGGAGAAGAAAGACTGGAGAATGGGGCTCCCTCAAAGTCAGCTCCACTTGTAATAAAGCCCTAGAGTTCTCACTGAGAGGCGTGTGATTTAATGTGGGAATGGAAGCGGGCCACAGGAAGGGGGCTGTGGGTGCGGAAACGACACAAGTAAGACATAAGACCCATGGAGCTCGCTTGAGCTAAGGCAATGAGAAGCCAGGCTCTGTGATGATCCTATCTCCCGAGTGGCTGACACTTCCAACTCTCCATTTCTGACAAAAATATAGATTATTACAGAGATGGTAGATGAGATAAGGGTCCTGATGTCAGCCGTGCCACTGCCTCTGTGTGACCGGAGGGGGCAAGTCACTTTGTCATGTTTGTCTCCACTTCCTTTGCTGGATTTTATAAATACAGAATTTAGTTTTAAAGATTGATTGATTGATTTTATAGTTTGTAGGGGCTGGGGACGGGGGAGAGGGGGAGGGGAAGCCAGCTCCCTGCTGAATGCAGAGCCCTACAGGGGCTCCGTCTCACAACCCTGAGATCAACTCTGAGATCATGACCTGAGCGGAAACCAAGAGTTGGGTGCTTAAACCGACTGAGCCACCCAGGCACCCCTACTGGGTTGTATATATATATATACATTTTTTAAAAAAATTTTATTTATTTGCTTGACAGACAGAGATCAGAAGTAGGCAGAGAGAGAAGAGGGGAAGCAGGCTCTCTGCGGAGCAGAGAGACCGATTCGGGGCTTGATCCCAGGACCCTGAGATCATGAGCTGAGCTGAAGGCAGAGGCTTTAACCCACTGAGCCACCCAGGTGCCCCACTGGGTTATATTTTTAATTTAATTTTTAATTTTAATTTTTTCTTTTTTTTAAGATTTTATTTATTTATTTGTCAGAGAGAGAGTGAGAGAGAGAGCACAAGCAGGCAGAGTGGCAGGCAGAGGCAGGGGGAGAAGCAGGCTCCCCACCGAGCAAGGAGCCCGATGCGGGACTCGATCCCAGGACCCCGGGAACATGACCCGAGCCGAAAGCAGCTGCTCAACGAACTGAGCCACCTAGGCGTCCCTAATTTTATTTTAAACAAACTCTATGCAGGCCTGGAACTCATGACCCTGAGATCAAGAGGACATGCTCTACCGAGAGCCAGTGGGGGACCCCGGGATTATATTTTTAATAAACTGAGAAACCAAGCATTATTTTTCCCATTTAACATTCAGAACTTCTGTTGGAAGCCAGGGCTGGGGTGTTTAATTAAAGTAAAAAGCTGCCTGTGTGCAGGTGTGTTCAACAGAGGAAAAGCATATTCTCTCTGTGCTGTTTAATCAGTGCAGGCTTCCTGGAAGAGGAAGGGTTTGGGCCCAGTGTTGCACCTCCCAGCCCAACTTAATATTTTGAATTTCAAACCTTCAATAAAGTTAAGAAATTGGGTGTGCCTGGGTGGCTCAGTCGTTAAGCATCTGCCTTCAGCTCAGGCCATGATCCCAGGGTCCTGGGATGGAGCCCTGCATCGTGCTCCCTGCTCCATGGGAAGCCTGCTTCACCCTCTCCCACTCTCCCTGCTTGTGTTCCCTCTCTTGCTGTCTCTCTCTCTGTCAAATAAATAAATAAAATCTTTCAAAAAAAAGAAAAGTTAAGAAATTCGTACAATGAACCTTTACATATGCACTCAGATTTGCCAATTTTTAACATTTTCTTACACTTACTTGTTCTATCTCTATGCACTTGCAAATATGTGTCTGTAGATTTTTGTCTTTGCAGACTCATCTGAAAGTCAATCACAGATGAAATTTTACACCTGAGAACATTCTTTTATGTAGCCAAAATACAGCTGTCACACCTGACACATTTAACATTGGCTAATATTGAGTTTTTCGCATTTGAATTTCCTTAGTTCCAATAATCTTTTTTTTTTTTTAATATTTATTTATTTATTTATTTTTCAGAGAGAGAATGAGAGAGATCACAAGTAGGCAGAGAGGCAGGCAGAGGCAGAGGGAGAAGCAGGCTCCCCGCCGAGCAAGGAGCCCGATGTGGGACTCGATCCCAGGACCCTGGGATCATGACCTGAGCCGAAGGCAGCCGCTTAACCAACCGAGCCACCCAGGCGTCCCCCAATAATCTTTTTCTTTAAAGACTTTATTTTTAAGTAATCTCGACACCCAACATGGGACTCAAATTCACAACCCCAAGATCAAGAGTCACACATTCCACCGACTGAGCTAGCCAGGTGCCCCAGAAAAGACATTTTTAATATTTTGGTATACCCATTCTTCATAATTTTGTTCTACCCCCATATCTAAGATGGAAGGAGCTTGCTGTGTTCAAAGAAGAGTTTCAGTGTCTGGCATTATGCTAAGTCTTTTAATAAGTGGTCTCAAGTGATCTTTGCAAAAAATTTGTGAGATAGGAGATATCATACCCATTTTACAGATGAGGAAAAGGGCTTTAAACATTTGGGTCACTGTCTCAGGGTTACATTACTGATAAATAGCAGATATGGATCTAGATCTGTCCAAACACCAAAACAAGACACCTTTAGATTATGCAATCCTTAAGAGCAAGGACCACATAATAGTCTCATTGCTAGAGAACTTACCTGGTTCAAAAGTCTCCTTTTACAGATCCAAAGTCGAGGCTTTGAGATGGGAAGTGTTGGGTCCCAGTTTGAAGCAGTGTTGGGAGCAGAAATTGTGTTATATTACCGTTCTAGAACAGATTTTGCTAGTAGGTAGTATATACACTTTGTAAATGACCGAACTTCTAAAATGTAAGAACAAAAAAAGAACCATAATTAGTCCTTTAGCTTTTAAAACACAGTCACTTCAAAGTGTTGTTGGAAAACCAACCTCCATGCTTCAGAGCCAAAATATAGCAGGAAGAAAAGAGTTTGGGTTAAAGAGGAACAATAGCTTTATTGCTTTGCCAGGCAAAGGAGCCTGCAGCAAGCTGTGGCCCTCAAGAACTGTAAGCCCACTGGGACGAAGGGGCTTAGAGGAAGGGGATGGGGGGGTGGTTATAGGTAAATACAAGATCTAGCTGATTTCTACAGGAATTGCATAGGTGCCGCCAGACTCCTTAGACCTTTTGAGGGTGGTACCAGGTTCCTGAAACAAAAGGCTAAAAAAGGTGAGAGGAGGTTTGCCGAAGAGGAAAAAGGTTACTTTAAAATCGAGCTTGCAGGAAGCATTAGTGCAGCCATTTTGATCTTTGTTGAAGTCTGTGTTTTTAAGTGGTTTCAAAGGTATCTTCAGGAACTGCCATCTGGTATCACTCTAACTTACACGTCCACTGAGAGCAGTAATCCTTCTGGCCTCAGAACCGATCTTCCTTTTCATTTTTTCAACCAACTATTAAGCACCTACTATGTGCCAGGCAAACACTGTTGTAGGGGATGAGGAATAGCCTTCAACAAAATAGGCAAATTTCCTATCGTCCAAGAGCTGATTTTCTGGAGTTTATTCAACAAACGTAATAAAAATAGCAAATGCTTATATGGTGCTTTCTTAACCATTGCAGGTGCTAAGTGCTGTACAGTGAATGATGTGGGGAACAAAGGCTCAAGAAATATAGAAAAAAAATTAAACTTCCTTACAACTTACAGCCCATTGATGAGTACTTGAGACAGGAAGAGTGACCTTCCTCCAGGAACTCAATTGTTTCAATGGTAATACTTTGCTAGAGGCATAAGGCAACCTTTGTTCGATATTAGCTCGATCTCCAGGATCCACTAAGTCTCCTTTAACATATAAAAATCGCTTTGGAGGGGCGCCTGGATGGCTCAGTGGATTAAAGCCTCTGCCTTCGGCTCAGGTCATGGTCTCAGGGGCTCAGGTCATGGTCTCAGGGGCCTGGGATCGAGCCCCGCAACAGGCTCTCTGCTCAGCAGGGAGCCTGCCCCCCCCCCCCGCCTCTCTGCCTACTTGTGATCTCTCTCTCTCTCTGTGTCAAATAAACAAGTAAAATCTTAAAAAAAAAAATCTGTTTGGAAACGTCCTTTATCTCTATCAACCCCTCCCCCAAGATACAGTTAGCAATCATCCTCCAAGCATATGGGCCACTGATCTTCATCTGAAGGGTCTCATGAGTAAAGTTTTACTACACAGTAGTAAATGCCCTCTCAAGGTCCTGGAAACCTTAGAGATTTGCGCTCTGCCTAACCCCCTCCCAACTTAAAAAATATATAATCAGTCACTCCTCATAACCCCAGTGCAGCTCTTCCTGCCCACCGGTCCTGTCCCTGTGCTTTAATAAAATCATCCTTTTTGCACAGAAGATGTCTCAAGATTCTTTCTTGACCGTTGGCTCCCGGACCCCAACATTTCACATCAGTGAATGTATTCGCTTGTTTCAATTTTCACGACGAACCCTGCCTGTGAGGTAGTTGTACTATTATCATCCTCATTGGGGAAGAGGAAATAGGAATAGAGGGTAAATAGAGTAGGCAGCCAGTAAGTGGAATAGCTGGAACTTGATCTAGACAGACTGGCTGTCGTGGGGTCTCTTCAAGAGGTGCCTGTGAGCTCCTCATATAGTTAACCACGCTCCCTCTCTGCAAGGGAGAGGAGAGGTCCTGAGTTGGCAGGTTGGGGAGAGAGCAAAGCCTAAACAATTTCCTTTTCCTCTCTTAGGAATTTTCTCTACCCCCCTCCCTTCCTCATTCTCTCTCTCCCTCCCTCAGGCTCCCACCCACCGTGGAGCCCAATGCGGGGCTTGAACTCACGCCCCTGAATTGAGACCTGAGCTGAACTCCAAACTCCCACGCTTAACCGACCAAGCCACCCAGGTGCCTCTCCCTCCTTTTTTTTTCCGTCTTTTTACCGCTTTCCCCTTTCCTTCTCTCCTTTAACTGCTTTTTCCATTGTCGCCGTTTGTTTGTTTACTTATTTAATATCGTCACTATTTATTGATGAAAATGTTTCCTAGTGCTTCATTTTTTAAAACCTCGTGAGTTGAACACTTTGCGTTTTTGGCTTTCGGCAAAATAATTAAATCCAACTGTGAGTAGCCGCAGCTAGCTTTAGTTTGTGTCTTAAACGCCCTTTAGGGGGAAAAAAAAGTTTGGTTGAGGCCGGGTGGGCTTCTCGCTGTCACCACGCAATCCCGTTCTGGGGTCCGGCGTGGTCCGGAACCACGACGTGGTCCGGAACCAATGTATGAGGGTCGCGGACGTCGCCGGACGGGTTTTCCTAGAAGCCTAGTCGCTGGTTCCTTTCGGGTTTCCCGTCAGCGCGCATGCGCTACCTGCGCTTCGCCGCTCCCGCCTCGGGCTCGGGCTAGGGCTCCGGGATGTCTGCGTTGTGCGACCCTCCCGGGGCCCCGGGGCCTCCCGGGCCTGCCCCGGCCACCCACGGTCCCGCGCCGCTCAGGTAGTCAGAGCCCCTGGCATCTTCCCCCATCGCGCGGCCCTGCGCCGATCCCCAGCCTTTTCGGCAGAAACCCGGATCCTACCTCGAGAACTCGCGTCTGGGTTCTCAGAGATTCCTGGTCGGGTCTTCCCAGAACTCAGGGACTGCCTCACCCAAACTCTGGGCTCCAGTGCCCGCACTCCTAAGATCTCGGTCCTGCCTCCTCCTAACCCCCAACGCTTGTTACCCCAGATCCCGGCCTTGTTCTCCCAAGAGTTGGGGATATCAGAACTCTTGGGAACCCAGCCGTCCTGCCCCTTTTAGACCCGAGAGAACCCAGGGTCCCCTGACTTTATGGAGACTTCCTGGGAACCCAGGCCCGGAAACCCACAAAATGCTTCCCTCTAGCCTTTGCCTTGCCCTCCAACTAAGCGACTCTCCCTCACCTTAGGGTGGTTTATTTGTTTATTTATTTAAGGAATGAGAGAGGGCACAGTCGCCCCTAGAAGATGCGGTCTTCTTTGGCAGAAAAGGCAGTAAGAGGAAGAGGACTTTGCCTCTTCTCATAACACTGGCTTCTGAACGCCTAAGACTGAAGCCATATGTTTTGGGAGGGGAAGGGTTGAAAAGGAGGCATTACCTCGTCTGTATCCTGACACTGTGATTCCTAGGCACACCGGGGATGCCTGCAAGGTGCCCGTTGATGTGGAGTTCAAGTGGTGGGTGGTTAGGATGTCTGCAGAATATGGGAAGAAACAGATACTAGGAAGCCTTAAAGAGGTTTGAGCTTAGGGTTTTCTTTAAGAGCTTGTGTTTTGGGGGGAGGGCAGTCAAGCAGGAAAGGTGTTTTTAAAGCAGATGTTATAGCCACACAAGATATATTTACTTAATTCAGCAGATACTTACGGAGTACTTCCCATGTTCCAGGCACCGCAATAGAAAGGTGTTCACTGTTGAAGAGCACAGAAATGTTTATTACCCTTTTGGAGCTTATAGTCTGACTACTTAACCTTGGATTTCTTATCTGTAAAGTGGGATCATACCTTATTGGGCTGGTGTCTGGATTGGAATAATACACATAAAGTACTTAGGAGAGTACCTTACATGCATTACCTAACATTGATATTATTATTATTTTTGATATTATTATTATTGAAAGAAAAGTATTTATTGGGCGATTAGTGTGAACTTGATATGGTGCTTAAGTGCTTCATGTACATTATCTTATGAGGGAGGTACAGCTATCCCTATTTTACATGGAAAGAAACCAAAGCTCACAGGGGGAATGTAATGTGCCTAACATCTCGCAACGCTCTAAGTCTGCTTCTCTTGCTTCCTTCTAGTGCTCAAGAGCTGTCCCAGGAAATCAAGGCTTTTCTGACTGGTGTAGACCCTATTCTGGGCCACCAACTCTCGGCCCGGGAACATGCTCGCTGTGGTCTTCTCCTGCTCCGCTCTTTGCCACCTGCTCGGGCTGCCGTGCTTGACCACTTGCGAGGAGTCTTTGATGAGAGTGTCCGGGCCCACCTGGCTGCCCTGGATGAAAGCCCTGTGGCTGGCCCCCCTCACCTCCGTCCACCCCCACCCTCCCATGTCCCCGCTGGGGGACCTGGTCTAGAAGATGTGGTGCAGGAAGTACAGCAGGTGCTGTCTGAGTTTATCCGGGCCAACCCGAAGGCCTGGGCACCTGTGATTAGCGCGTGGTCCATTGACCTCATGGGGCAGCTGAGCAGCACATACTCAGGCCAGCACCAGCGTGTGCCCCATGCCACTGGCTCTCTCAACGAATTGCTGCAGCTGTGGATGGGCTGCCGGGCCACCCGCACATTAATGGACATCTATGTTCAGTGTCTCTCAGCTCTCATTGGTAGTTGCCCAGATGCCTGCGTGGATGCCTTGCTGGATACCTCTGTCCAGCATTCCCCACACTTCGACTGGGTTGTGGCCCACATTGGCTCCTCTTTTCCTGGCACTATCATCTCCCGAGTTCTCTCCTGTGGCCTTAAGGATTTCTGTGTTCACGGTGGGGCTGGAGGTGGAGCTGGTGGCAGTGGCGGAAGCTCTTCTCAAACCCCCACTATAGACCCGTTCCCTGGATCTCCTGCTATCTCTGGGGAGAAACGGGTGCCCAAGATCGCCTCAGTTGTAGGCATCCTAGGGCACCTGGCCTCCCGCCATGGAGACAGCATCCGCCGGGAGCTTCTGCAGATGTTCCATGATAGCCTGGCAGGGGGCTCTGGGGGCCGGAGTGGGGACCCATCCCTTCAGGCCACAGTTCCCTTCCTACTGCAGCTGGCGGTCATGTCACCAGCTTTGCTGGGCACAGTCTCTGGAGAGTTGGTGGACTGCCTTAAGCCCCCAGCTGTGCTGAGTCAGCTGCAGCAACACCTGCAGGGCTTCCCCCGAGAGGAGCTGGACAACATGCTGAATCTGGCTGTGCACCTGGTGAGCCAGGCCTCGGGGGCAGGTGCCTACCGCCTGTTGCAGTTCCTGGTGGACACAGCTATGCCTGCCTCAGTCATTACTACCCAAGGCCTGGCTGTGCCGGACACTGTGCGTGAGGCCTGTGACCGGCTGATCCAGCTGCTGCTGCTGCACCTGCAAAAACTGGTTCATCACCGGGGAGGGTCTCCTGGGGAAGGGGTGCTAGGCCCGCCCCCACCCCCCCGCCCCGTGCCCTTTCTAGATGCTCTAAGAAACCACGTTGGAGAGCTGTGTGGAGAGACCTTACGATTGGAGCGGAAGCGCTTCCTCTGGCAACACCAGCTCCTGGGCCTGCTCTCTGTCTATACTCGGCCTAGCTGTGGACCTGAGGCCTTGGGCCATCTCCTGAGCCGGGCCCGAAGCCCCGAAGAGTTGAGTCTGGCCACCCAATTATATGCAGGGCTGGTGGTCAGTCTCTCTGGCCTCCTGCCTCTGGCTTTCCGAAGCTGCCTGGCTCGGGTACACGCAGGGACTCTGCAGCCTCCCTTCACTGCCCGGTTCCTGCGCAACTTGGCACTGCTAGTGGGGTGGGAACAGCAGGGTGGTGAGGGCCCTGCAGCCCTAGGGGCCCGGTTTGGGGAGTCTGCATCAGCCCATCTGTCTGACCTGGCTCCTCTCCTGCTACATCCCGAGGAGGAAGTAGCTGAAGCTGCTGCCTCCCTCCTGGCCATTTGTCCCTTTCCACAAGAAGCCCTGTCCCCCTCCCAACTCCTGGGACTGGTGAGAGCTGGAGTACATCGCTTCTTTGCCTCTCTGAGACTGCATGGCCCCCCAGGTGTGGCTTCGGCCTCTCAGCTTCTCACCCGCCTCTCTCAGACCTCCCCAGCTGGGCTCAAGGCTGTCTTGCAGCTGCTAGTTGAGGGAGCCTTACACCGGGGCAACGCAGAACTGTTCGGAGGGGAAGTGGATAGGGACAATGAGACTCTTTCAGTTGTCTCAGCTCCTTTGGCCTCTGCCTCCCTGTTGGACACAAACCGGCGGCACACTGCAGCTGTGCCAGGGCCTGGAGGGATTTGGTCAGTTTTCCATGCTGGAGTCATCGGTCGGGGCCTAAAGCCACCCAAGTTTGTCCAGTCGCGCAGTCAGCAGGACGTGATCTATAACACCCAGAGTCTCCTCAGCCTCCTGGTGCACTGCTGCAGTGCCCCTGTGGGTACTGAATGTGGGGGCTGCTGGGGGGCTCCCACCCTGAGCCCGGAGGCAGCCAAAGCGGTGGCAGTGACCTTGGTGGAGAGTGTGTGTCCTGATGCAGCTGGCGCTGAGCTGGCCTGGCCCCCTGAGGAGCATGCCCGGGCTACCGTGGAGCGGGATCTCCGCATTGGCCGGCGCTTCCGGGAACAGCCCCTGCTCTTTGAGCTGTTAAAGCTGGTAGCAGCTGCTCCCCCAGCCCTGTGCTACTGCTCCGTGCTCCTGCGGGGCCTACTAGCCGCCCTTCTGGGTCATTGGGAAGCCTCACGCCACCCTGATACAGCTCACTCCCCCTGGCACCTGGAGGCATCCTGCACCCTGGTAGCTGTCATGGCAGAGGGAAGCCTCCTGCCACCAGCCCTGGGTAATATGCACGAGGTATTTAGCCAACTGGCACCTTTTGAAGTGCGTCTGCTGCTGCTCAGTGTCTGGGGCTTTCTCCGGGAGCATGGACCATTGCCCCAGAAGTTCATCTTCCAGTCAGAGCGTGGCCGCTTCATCCGGGACTTCTCCAGGGAGGGTGGCGGTGAGGGTGGACCCCACCTTGCTGTGCTGCACAGTGTCCTCCACCGCAACATTGACCGCCTGGGCCTTTTCTCCGGCCGTTTCCAGGCACCTTCACCGTCCACTCTCCTTCGGCAGGGGACATAGCCTTTTCCAAGCTTCGGAAGCCAAGGGAGGTTCAGCAGTGAGAGAGATAGGGGGCCAAGGTGCTGCAGAAAGGTGGAGGTTTCTCTTCTAAAACCTTAGCCTAAAGAGCGCTGTCACTTTTTTCCTCCCCCGCCTTTTTTTCTAAATAAAATTTGCCAAGTCGAGAAAAGCAGAGTCCAGTGCCTCTGTCTGATGCTTAGAGCTGGCAAAGTCGGACAGAGCCTGGCTCTGGACAATCCCGCCCCCGCCCTCAAGCCACGCCCCTGGGCCCGCCTGACGCGGGCATTTATTGTGCGCGCTCTGCCAATGGGACAGCCGCCCGGCCGCTCTCTGGTCGGGCCAATCAGAAGGCCGGAAGGGGCGGGCGCAAAGGTACGTGGCTCAACGCGCGCGGGGGGAGGAGAGGCTCGGGGTCAAGGAGCAAACCCGGCACAAGATGGCGGCGGTAGCGGCAGTGGCGGCGCGTAGGAGGCGGTGAGGAGCCCGGAACCCGGGGGCACGCCCGGGACGCCCCCAGGGCCCCCAAACCCCATATCTCTCCTTCCTGTGTATCCTCCTGAGACTCTGTTACACCCCCGGCCTCGTGAGCACCCTTTGTCCCTCTGGAGGTGGTCTCAGGCTCCCCCGGTTTCCTCGCGGTAGATCCGCGCGGCGTTGGGGGCCCTTTCTTCTGGGGCTCCCAGCTCCAGCCCAGCGACTCAATAGGGCCACAACCGTTCTCTCTTCTTGGGCTTGGCCGCTCTCAGCCGCCCCCTCCCTTGGCGGCTCGCGGCGGTTAACGCTGCCGCCTCCTTCCTGCAGTGTGCGGGGCCATCCGGGCGGGGACTAGACGCGGCCAGGCCTCCGGGAACGCAGTCCACTGTCCTGCGGGCCCCTCATCCGGGAAACACCGCGGCCTGCTGTCCCGCCTGCACTACCCTTCCTGCCCTACGCTCCCCGCCCCCCCCGAGTCCCAGACCCTGCCCTTGTCTTCACGTGGACACCAACCCTGGCTTGTTCGGTGTTCACGGTCGCTGGGCACGGTTGGGGCAGGATCCTGTAAGTTCACTGTCTGCCTGGATGATGGTGCTCAAACACAACATGAAATCGAATGTTTTGGTCTGCGCTCTCGAGTTTCTATTACCGAAAAAAACGGTTCGAAACAATCACCAGCGCCACAAAGCGTTTACCTGGACATAACGGATATACTGGGGTGGGAGAGGCATGTACTGTCACCAGCAGTGAAAAAAAGATTGGACTGTAAACTCAACTCTCTGAAGTCTGTGATCTGAAACAATAAACGGGTGCACCTTACCCTGCGGCTCATTCCTGACTTTGGCTTGTGACCGCCTCTTGCTCTGGGGCGTTCAAGGCGTCCCCGAGTTCCTAGGGCTTTCCAACAGGTCACATCTGAAAGATCTTTTAGAAATCCTGTCCTCATTGGCGTTTCTCCCAAGCCTATTGCATAGATTGTGCAAATAGGACTCCAGAGGTTATTTAACTCACTGTACTTCTCATTACCGCTGCTTTGGGCAGGTGGACATGGGGTCAGTGGTGCAGGGTGCCTGCTGCAGTCACTCCTCAGGACCTGGGCCACAAGCTTTGCTGTTGAATTTTCTGGTAGCATTTCTTCTGCTTCTTTTGCTACTAATTATTCCTGCTTGGCCTATCAAAAGACAGTGCCAGGTGTTTTCCTCACTTTTCTGTGTGCCCTGACTTGCTTTTCACATTCTTCTGGAACTGGAGGGCTTACTGTGTTCTGCCATCTCTTTCCTGGTGATTTTCCTTACTTTTAGCTTTTAAGCAGATGCTGAGGCTAATGCTGGATACAATGTATATATAGTTTTTAGTTACCTTGTTAGCAGTTGCGAAGTTTTAAGACTTAGAAGAAGAGAAGCCTGTGTTTGTTTTCTCTTCCTATATGGGACACTTAAGAGTGTGCTCCTGGACAACCCACATCAGTCTCTGGAAAAGCATGTTTAAAATGCAGATTCCCCCCCGGGGTTCGGGAATCTACATTTACTAAACACTGCAAGTAATTCTTAACAGACGATGAAGTTTGAGGACCTCTGTTTAGGATTTACTGAGAATGGATGAATGTGTCTTTCAAAGTAACTTGCTTAAATAAGCCAATTAGTCCTTTGTCTGTCATTTGGTAGCACGTTGGGGAAGTGACAGTTTGTGGTAACCTTGGGGTAATGGTCCTCAGTGAGGCAGGCTGGTAGGTGGTGTGCTGTATTGTGTATCATATAGTACTCAGGCCCCAAAGTCAGGCAGAGCTGAGTTCAATCCCAGTTTTACCCCTTACTAGCAGTTCGGTTTTGGATGGATTACTGAACTTTTTATGCTTCAATTTTCCTGGGAAAAACTCCAACCCTACATTCACCAAGAAAACAACGAAAGAAATGAAAAAGAGGTGTGTATCAAGAAGTGGTTTTGAATGGTGGTTGCCCATTAGAGTTCTTTGAGGAGATTTTAAAAACTCTGATGCCCAGGCCCCACTTTATGTCAGTTTGATCAGACTCTCTGGGGGTGAGATTGGCACTTTTTAAAAACTTCAGGCAGAGTTGAAAACAGGATATAGGCAGTTAGTGTGGCCCCTGGGGGTATGTTAGGATTCAGTACATGTGGCTGTTACTCTTTTCAGGCTTAGGTCGTGGTAGTGGTGACTTTTTATTTTAAAGATCTAGGAGTGGAGATTAGAGGAGCGGGATGCCTAGGGTGCTAGGGATATTGAGACTTTAGGTATTATGACAACAGGCTAGCTGAGGGTACATCTTTAACTTTTCCACTGTAGCTCCACCTAATGCCTTGCCCATGGAAAGGCATGGCTTGCTTTGTTTCTCTGTTCCTCCCATGGTGCCACCACTTCCCATGGGACCGGCTGTTACTGCTCCTTTCCTCTGAGAAGCTGATGTAACCAGAGTCAACATCAGGGCCTCTGAAGGCCAAAGATCCTTTGTCCACTTCCTCCGCCTTTTGAAGGGAAGGTGTGAGTGAGCCAACTCCTTAGGCCTGACACTTCACCCCATGTCCACGCTGCCTTCTCTTCTATTTAACCAGCCTCTTTATATTTCTCCTCTTTTAGGGTTGTGGTGGGAAGGGGCCTTTCCATGGGAAGGTGGGGCCTTTTCTGACCGCTGCGCTGATTGTTCCCTCTTTGTCTTTTTTCTTCCTTAGGTCTGGGGCAGGTTTGGTACTTGCTTGTTTAGGAGTCTGCCTGGGAGTTACCCTTGCTGTGGATAGAAGCAACTTTAAGACCTGCGAAGAGAGTTCCTTCTGCAAGTACGATATTTCTTGGAGAGTGGGATGGAAAATAGGGTACTGTGGGAGGTGCTGTGGCAGATGGGGGGTAGCCTGGGGACACTGCAGGTGGTAGAGGGACCTAGGAACATTGGGGAACCTTCCTTCCTTCCCATATCACTTGGCAGGAGGCAGCGAAGCATACGGCCAGGCCTTTCTCCGTACCGAGCCTTGCTGGACTCTCTACAGCTTGATCCCGATGCCCTCACAGTCCATCTGATCAACGAGGTCACCAAGGTCAGGGAAGAAAAGGAGGAGTCTGGTGGGGGTGGGGAAATGCTTGCTAAAGGGTAATTTGGCAAAGGTGAACCTACAGCAGGCATCCTGTCGCAGCCATCTTGGGATTTTGTGAGGAATTCGGATCTCAGGTCCCTTGGGTAAGGGGCTAAAAGGAGGAGACCCCTCAGGAGAGAGTGGGTTCAGAGGGCATTCCGTGATGTATCCCTCTCCCTTCTCCAGATCCAAACCTCTACCCCCCACAGGTAGTGCTGGTGCTGGAGCTCCAGGGGCTTCAAAAGAACATGACCCGGATAAGGATTGATGAACTGGAGCCCCGGCGGCCCCGATACCGGGTGCCAGATGTATTGGTGACTGATCCCCCCACATCTCGGTAAATTTTTCTTGAGAAACCTATCCATTTCCATGGTCCTTTTCTCTTTATTTGGCTGATTTTTTTTCCACTTTGGGATAATAGCTGTCTAGTATCCTCGTCACTCTCCTAACCTCGCTCCCTTTCTCCCTCTGTTTCACGCATTTTCTCTTCCGCCCTTTTTCTTCTTTCATTGTGCAGACAGATACTGCTTCCAGCTCTGTGCCAGGCCTGGGCTAGGGGCTGGTGATGCAAGAGTAGATAAACAAGGCCCCCGATCTCGCCCTCCAGCGTTAGTGTCTGTGTGGTTGGTTCCTCCTGTCCTTTCTGTTCCCCTTACTTTTTTTCTTTGTCTTTTTCTTCAGGTAGTCATGGTATGCTTCCTCAAATTCTTGAGTCATGACACACAGAATTCCATGCATGGCGTTCTCTCTCTCTCCCTTTTTAAGTTTTTTTTTTTTTTTTTTTGTAAGTAATCTTTATACCCAACATAGGATTCAAACCCACAGCCCTGAGGTGAAGAGTCGCATGATCTGCTCACTGAGCCAGCCCAGTGCCCCATGCATGGCTCTCTATTAAGTACTTAATTTAGAAAATGTTATGATAAACCCTCTTCCCTGTATACCCTTTACCCAACCCAATCATATACTTCTCACTATGATGTGGCCCTGACCGCCCCCAGAGGTGATTGTTATTCTAAAGTTTATCATTCACTTGTCTTGTTCTTATGGTTGTATCATGTGTGTGCGTATAAGACCATATGTACACAAACGTATTTGTGTTTGTATGCCTAAGCCATAAATTACGTAGGTGTGTTGCATTTTGAGTGTTATAGGGCAAGTATCCTAGTGAATGTGGGCTTCTGGAATTTCCGTTTTTGACATAACTTTATATAACCCTGTTGCATGTAGCTTTAGAAATTCATTTTTAGTACTATATATATTCATAAGGCACTCCATAGTGTTAGCGTTTTCTAAGTTGTGTTATTTTTATTAAATTTTACATAATTTTTTAATTTTTATATTTTGTATATAAGCTCATATTTTTAATTTAACTTTAATTTTTGCATAATTTTTTAAAAGACTTTATTTATTAGAAAGAGAGAACAAGCGGGGGGAGCTGCAGGCAGAGGAAGAAGGAGAAGCAGGCTCCCCGCTGAGCAGGGAGACTGATGTGGGGCTCGATTCCAGGACCCTGGGATCATGACTCGAGCCGAAGGCAGACGCTTAACTGACTGAGCCACCCAGGGGCCCCTCTAAGTTGTGTTTAAATAATTCTTCTCTATCTCAAGGTCATAAAAATATTTATTTATATTTTTTCTTAAGATCTTACTTTAGGGACGCCTGGCTGGCTCAGTCTGTAGAACATACGACTCTTGTTCTCAGGGTCGTGGGTTTGAGCCCCGTGTTGGGTGTAGAGATTACTTAAAAAAGAAAAAAAAGTTAAAAAATCTTACTTTAAAATGTTAAGTTGGGGCACCTGGGTGGCTCAATGGGATAAAGCCTCTGTCTTCGGCTCAGGTCATGATCTCGGGGTCCTGGGATCGAGCCCCGCGTCAGGCGCTCTGCTCAGCAGGGAGCCAATGCGGGGCTTGATCCCAGGACCCTGAGATCACGACCTGAGCCAAAGGCAGAGGCTTTAACCT
>CM052884.1:88999711-89057197 GCA_028534135.1 Potos flavus | reverse complement strand
TTTTTTTTTTTTTTTTTTGGTTTTGTTTTGTTTTGTTTTGTTTCTTTTCCGCCCCACCCCCCCATCTCTGGAAGTTTGTCGACTGAAACTCACTTTTATGTTTCTGTTTTTGTGTTGGTTTTGTGCCTCCTTTTCCCCTTCCCTACCCGTTTCCTCCTGCCCCAGTTTCTCGGATAAAGTTAGTCTCACGCTCGGTAGCATTTGGGATAAGATCAAGAACCTTTTCTCTAGGTAAATCCATGGCCACTGGTACTGTATCTGTTCCTCTGCCCTTACCCGTCCTTCACTCTGGCCCCCAGGGGAAGGTGCCCCAGACCTTTCTATGCCCTGCCCTTCACTCACCCTTCTTTCGCCAGATGTGTGGTATCTGGTCCCCCGTTCCCTGTTCCCCTGGCTGGGAGCCCCCTGGGAGAAGGAAGATGAAATGCTGGAAGTCCTTAAGGAATGTAGGGAGCTTCTTGCTTTGCGGTGGGGTGCAGAGATGCTGCCTAATGCTGGGGTTTCTGGCTCTTAGTGGGGGTGCACTGAGGCTCTAGGCGGAACTGCTTGCCAGCTGCATTCTTTGGCAGAACCTCTTGTTTGAGTCCCTGCATATATCTGTAGAGGCTTGACCATGGTATGACCCACTTGCCTTCGTAAACCCCTGGGGTCAGGCCAAGAGGCTGGGGCCCAGTGAGAGTAGTTGGGGCCAGATTCTCTCAGAGGCTGCAGAGCCAGCACTGACATTCCCAGTCCAGGCACTTGAACTGTCCTGCTTGTCTCTTCTGGAATGCAGGCAGAGGCTGGGGATTTAGTCCTGTGTGTGGAAGGCACCTCCTGGTGGCATTTAATCATTTCCCTTTCTCATTTCTCTCCCCGTCCTTTGCATATTGATCTGCTCACTGGGGTCCCTCGCCAAGCTTTAACATTCAGTCCCTTCCTCCAATGCCTTCGTTCCTTTGGACCCTTGGCTCTCTATTCCCTTACCCCTCCTTCCACTAGCCCCTCGTCCCTGCCCCCTCTGGATTGGAGCAGACAGCTCTCCTACCTTCCAGGCAAGGATCAAAAGACCCAGCTGAGGGCGGTGGGGCCCAGACGGAGGACGCACCTGGGGATGGTGACAAGGCAAGTTGGTGGGCTGGGTTGTTGGGCACAGGGCTGGCTGGGAGGTTGGAGGGGAAAGGCCCACAGGAAACTTGAGCTCAATCTCCCCATTGGGGACGGGATTTAGAGGAGGGTGGGGGAAGAAAGAGCTAGTGTGTGATTGGAGGTGCTCTGCTTTCCTCCTCACAGCCAGAGGAGACCCAGGGGAAGGCAGAGAAAGATGAGCCAGGAGCCTGGGAGGAGACATTCAAAACTCACACTGACAGCAAGCCATATGGTGAGGGACTGGGAGAGCCTCGGGCAGAGATGCGGTGACTACTTGTCAAACAGAAGCTCTGGAGCCCATCTTTTGCTTTCCTTCCAGGCCCCACGTCTGTGGGTTTGGACTTCTCTCTGCCAGGCATGGAGCATGTGTATGGGATCCCTGAGCATGCAGACAATCTGAGGCTAAAGGTCACTGAGTGAGTCCCATGGTGACATCGAGAAATGGGGGGGAAGAGGGGTCGGGTGTTAGGGCTGTGGGGTGGCATCCGTGCAGTTCGGATGCTCCAGACAAGCGTGGATCACTTCCTGCGGCCAGATCACCTTGGGCGATCGGAAAATTCTCCTTTGAGAGACGCCTGGGTGGCTCTGTCGGTTAATCGTCTGCCTTCGGCTTAGATCGTGATCCCAGCGTCCTGGGATTGAGCCTTGCATCAGGCTTGCTGCTCCCTCCCCTGTGCTTGTGCACACTCGCTCTCTCTCATAAATAGAATCTTAAAAAAAAAAAAGAAAAAAAGAAAACTCTCGTTTGAGAAAGGGCAGGGGGGCCAGTTCTTACCACTCACCTGTATCTGTGAGGTGGAGGGTGTGGGTGCCACAGCCTGGGGCCAGTCTGTCTGTCTGCCTGCAGGGGTGGGGAGCCGTATCGCCTCTACAATTTGGACGTGTTCCAGTACGAGCTCTACAACCCCATGGCCCTGTATGGGTCGGTGCCTGTGCTCCTGGCGCACAGCCCTCATCGGGACCTGGGCATCTTCTGGCTCAATGCCGCAGAGACCTGGGTTGACATATCATCCAACACCGCAGGGAAGGTGAGCACGCCGGCGGGGAGCAGTAAGAGAGCACGTCTTCAGGCCTGAGACAAATGGGTGTGCTAGAGGCATTTACTTTGAAGAGACTGGCGGGAGGCTCACGGGGATACCTGTTTAGGGACTGGGTGGGAGAAGGGGGGGCCCTGAGCCTTGGGAGCAGCATTTGAGTTCCCTGGCCCTTCCCAGAAAACGCACACTCGTGGAGAAAGTATTGTTCCTTCTGCATTTATTGTTGGTATGTTCATTAGTGACCATATGTCATGTACTAGACACTCTTGTAGTGCTGGGGATGCATTGATCATTGAGGTAGGAAAGGTTCTCACCCTCAGGGTGGAGGATGGATGTTAAACAGGCGAGAAGGCGGGGTGAGTTCCGCGGTGGTAAGTGTTGAGAAGGAGATGCAGTGGTCACATGGTGGGGACGGAGACTGTGCTGTTTTAGATGGCGTGGTCCAGAAAAGCCTCACTGCGGAGATGATGTCTAACCTCACCCCCGACCGACTCCTTAGGACCCAGCTGTGCGAGGACTCTGAAGAGAACATTGCTGGGTCGTCTCTGGGTCAGGGAAGAAGAGGGTTGGGTGCCGGACCTGCGTGTCTGCTCCCCTCTGTAGACTCTGTTTGGGAAGATGCTGGACTACCTGCAAGGCTCCGGGGAGACCCCGCAGACGGATGTCCGCTGGATGTCGGAGAGTGGCATCATCGACGTCTTCCTGCTGCTCGGGCCCTCCGTCTCGGATGTGTTCCGGCAGTATGCCAGTCTCACAGGTACGTGCGTCCCCTCTCTGCCAGCCAGCAGCCTCCTCGGCCGGCCCTGTCTTCTTGAGAGGGTGCCTCCGTTTTCACAAGTTCTGTGCCTCAGCCTGCGTACTAGCCCAGTACGCTTCACTCTTTCTCTCTCATCGACAAGCCTCCCTCCGTTTCTGGGTGTTCCCGGTGGCCCAGGTTGGGCCTGACCCCACTGTGACCCCCGTGCCTGCAGGGACCCAGGCATTGCCCCCGCTCTTCTCCCTCGGCTACCACCAGAGCCGCTGGAACTACCGGGATGAGGCTGATGTGCTGGAAGTCAGTCAGGGCTTCGACGATTACAACCTGCCTTGCGATGTCATTTGGCTGGACATCGAGCATGCTGATGGCAAGCGGTACTTCACCTGGGACCCCAGCCGTTTCCCCCAGCCCCTTACCATGCTGGAACACTTGGCCTCCAAGAGGCGGAAGGTAAGAGGGCTGTGACCATGCTCAGTGTCCTCAGGCACAGCAGCCCTGGAGAGCTCTGAGCATCGCTGTTCCTTGCCCGCAGCTGGTGGCCATCGTGGACCCGCACATCAAGGTGGATGCCGGCTACCGTGTACACGAAGAGTTGCAGAGCCGGGGTCTGTATGTTAAAACCCGGGATGGCTCTGACTACGAGGGCTGGTGCTGGCCAGGTATGTGGGCCCAGAATTGAGGGAGAGGCTATGGTGAGACCAGGAAGGCAGGATGGTAGCCGTTTTGCCCCTTGGAGGTTGACAGCCGCCCTTAACTTGTCCTAGGCGCTGCTGGTTATCCTGACTTTACCAATCCTACGATGAGGGCCTGGTGGGCGAACATGTTCAGCTTTGACAACTATGAGGTATGGCAGCCCCTCCCCTACCTGCATCTGTCTTTCCCACCCCACCTCCCCGAGTCCGTCATTCTCTGCTGGCCAGCCCTGCTCTGGTTGGTTCCCTGTATTTTTTTTTTTTAAGATGTATTTATTAGAAAGTGTGTGTGGGAGTTGGCGGCGGGGGGGTGCAGAGAGAGAAGGAGAGAAGCAGACTCCCCGCCGAGGGCAGAGTCTGACACCAGACTTGATCCCACCACCCTGAGATCATGACCTGAGCCGATATCAAGAGTTGGTGCATAACTGACTGAGCCCCCCAGGCCCCCCGGGTGCTTGTATATATCAGGAGGTCTTCATGCTCCTTGTAGGACCCTGAGAAACACTTTTTGGATTCCTAGGAGTTCTCTGCTCTCAAGTTTGTCTTTTTCCTCTCCTCTGTCCTGTCCCCATTTTCTGCCTCGTGTACCTAGGGCTCAGCTCCCAACCTCTATGTCTGGAATGACATGAACGAACCATCTGTGTTCAATGGTCCTGAGGTTACCATGCTCAAGGATGCCCAACATTATGGGGGCTGGGAGCACCGAGACGTGCATAACATCTATGGCTTCTACGTGGTAAGAGGCCGAGCGAGGAGAGCCTGAGGGCTGGGGAACTTGCACATGACAGCAGGCTTTTGCTCCCTACTACCCCTTCTCTCCTGTCTCCATCCAGCACATGGCAACGGCAGACGGGCTGATGCTGCGCTCTGGGGGCCTAGAACGCCCCTTCGTCCTGAGCAGGGCTTTCTTCGCTGGCTCTCAGCGCTTTGGTAAGATTTGGAGACTAGAGCTGTGAGAGAGTGTGAAGGCCAGATCGGAAGAGTGGTGCATCAAGGCCTGCTTCTCTGAGAAATCTGTCCACGCGGCTGCACCTCCTGCCCCCGCGCCTGCGTACTTTAAGGGGATCCAGGGAGGGGGAGGTCCAGTCCCCTTTCAAGTGCTGTTGTGAATTCTGCCGTCTTGGGCAGGACCCTGGGGGCCCTAGAGCAGATGTGGCAGGTCAGAGGAGTCGGCTGTAGGAAAAGCGGAGCCCCTCCGCTGCTGGCAAGCTCCATCTCCCTCGTCTTCCTTAGGAGCTGTGTGGACTGGGGACAACACTGCTGAGTGGGACCATTTGAAGATCTCTATCCCTATGTGTCTCAGCATGGGGCTGGTGGGACTTCCCTTCTGTGGAGGTGAGAGGGGGCGGAATTGGGGGTCTTGGTTTGGTGGGAGAGGAGCCGGGTAGAGGGCACAGGACCCAGGCGCAAACGGGGAGAGCGGAGAGTCTAGGGTGGGGCCTGGGGGAGCTCCTTAGATAGCAGCCCTCTTTTCCAACCTGTTTCCTCCCTCCCCTCTCCCAGCGGACGTGGGCGGTTTCTTCAAAAATCCAGAGCCAGAGCTGCTCGTGCGCTGGTACCAGATGGGTGCCTACCAGCCATTCTTCCGGGCACACGCACACCTGGACACTGGGCGGCGAGAGCCCTGGCTCTTACCAGCTCAGTACCAGGACGTCATCCGAGACGCCTTGGGCCAGCGGTACTCCTTGCTGCCCTTCTGGTACACCCTCTTCTATCAGGCCCATCGTGAAGGCATTCCTGTCATGAGGTGAGGCATTCAGCTGCGTCTGTGTAGAGTGGGCTGAGGTGGCTGAGGGACAGTGGGGACTGGGCTCCATCTCTGGGCCTCTTTCACCACTCACCAGGACCTTATAAAAGATGGAAATTCTTGGGACGCCTGGGTGGCTCAGTGGGTTAAAGCCTCTGCCTTCGGCTCAGGTCATGATCTCAGGGTCTTGGGATCGAGCCCCGCATCGGGCTCTCTGCTCAGCGGGGAGCCTACTTCCCCTCCTCTCTCTCTGCCTGCATCTCTGTCTGCTTGTGATCTCTCTCTGTCAAATAAATAAATAAAATCTTTAAAAAAAAAAAAAAGAAGGAAATTTTAGTTTCAAGTCAAGAGTAAGAGAAGACTAACGGGGATGAGTAGCAGTAAACATTGGTGCCGGGGATTGTTCTTCATTATCCCCAGCACCTGAAACAGGGCAGATAAGTGTCCTTCCATCCTTGGGAGTAAGACAGACCGACATGTACACAAATATGCAAATAAGAAAATTGCCAACAGTGCTAGGCTCTTTGAATAGGGTAATGGAATTTGGTTCTACAAATGGCCTTTTTAAGAAGAAGGACATTTGAGAGGCACCTGGGTGACTCATTCAGTTAAGCTCAGCTCAGCTCAGGTCTTGATCTCAGGGTCATGAGTTGAAGCCCCATGTTGGGCTCCACACTGGGTGTGGGGCCTTCTTAAAAGAAAAGGGTGGGGAAGGGCATGTGAGTTGAGGCCTGACTAATGAGGTAGACGGACTTCTGTTATCTGGAGGAGGAGTGTTCCCAGCACAGGCGCCCCAAGTGTAGACGTTCTAAAGTGGAAATGAGTTGGTTGTGTTCCAGGGATAGAAAAACCAGTGTGACTCAGGGTAAGGAACCAGAGGGAGAGGTAGGATATGACATGGGAGAGGAAAGCTCGACCTGATCCAGGATGATGAAATGGCCACTGGAAAGTTTCAGGAGGGGGCTGGGAGGAGGAGGCAAGGAGATAGGTGAGGAAGTTCAGTGACTGGACCAAGGGTAGGTTGCATAGCTGAGGCCTACAGCACGGTTGGGCTGTCTGGCTGCAAGCTCCTGGCTTGAACCCTGTGCTGTTCTTATCTCTGCCAAGACAGCAGGTTTCTTCCCAACTTGTCCTGCTTCCTTCCTAGGCCCCTGTGGGTGCATTATCCTCAGGATGTGACCACCTTCAGTATAGATGATCAGTTCCTGCTTGGTGAGAAGTGGAGGGGACCGTCGCTGGTGGGTTGGCATAGGGCTGAGAAGAAGTAAGCCCCTGTGGGAGAGAGGTCTCTGGGTGCCTGGGGAGGGAGGAGTGAGTGAGGCCGGTGGCGCAAGGGGGCAGGCGTTTTGGGTCTCCCTGCCTGGGAACTGGTCCCCTCGGTTCACAGTTGATTCTGGTGTGTTTTAGGGGATGCATTATTGGTTCACCCTGTATCAGACTCCGGGGCTCATGGTGTGCAGGTGTATCTGCCTGGCCAAGGGGAGGTGAGTTAAGGAGGAAAGCGCGTGGTGGGGAAAGGTGGTGAAGGCCAAAGAGGGTAGATAGGATGGGGTCCCTGTGCAGTAACCTAGTATGTCTTCTGCCACCCGCAGGTGTGGTATGACCTTCAGAGCTACCAGAAGCATTATGGTCCCCAGACCCTGTACCTGCCTGTCACCCTGAGCAGTGTGAGTATGCCTGGCCCAGCTGCCAGCTCCATCTGCTTGTCAGTTTCCAGAAGGGGAGAGTGTGTGCTCTGGGGTCTGGTACCTAAGTGGGCACAGATGGGCAAGAGCAGAAGACACTGCCGGGCCCAAGACTGGACAGTGGGGCAGCTTCCTCCCCTGCTCTCGCCCTAGATCCCTGTGTTCCAGCGCGGAGGGACAATTATCCCTCGGTGGATGCGAGTGCGGCGCTCTTCTGACTGTATGAAGGATGACCCCATCACCCTTTTCGTTGCTCTCAGTCCCCAGGTGAGTGCGTGGCAGGGAGCCCCTCAGCCCTCTGCCTGCCTCCCTGGGATTCGGTCCCCGGGGGAGCGCGCCTCCCTCCCCCTTGGCTCAGGCTCTCGCCTCTCCCTCTTCCTGCTCAGGGTACAGCCCAAGGAGAGCTCTTTCTAGATGATGGGCACACATTCAACTATCAGACTCGCCATGAGTTCCTGCTGCGTCGGTTCTCCTTCTCTGGCAACAGCCTGGTCTCCAGGTAATGAAGTGCACATTCGTCCGTGGTAGCCTTGGGGATGCTCACGGTGCACTGTGCTCTTTTCTTGTGTATGGCCTTGCTCTGGGTCTCCTCCTTCCTTCGGCTCTGACATCTTTCTCCCTGACGGGCATCTGTCTGTTCCCTCTAGCTCAGCAGACCCCAAAGGCCACTTTGAGACACCAATCTGGATTGAGCGGGTGGTGATAATAGGGGCCGGAAAGCCAGCAGCCGTGGTACTCCAGACAAAAGGTGAGGGATGAGACTGGCCCCCAGGGTGGGGAAAGAGGGGAAGTAGGGGCAGGGCTGGGGACAGGTTGCCTGTAGGAAAGTAGTTGCTGTGCCATTGCCTGTTGCCGTGACCATGGAACGCTTTCTCTTTTCTCCCGACAGGATCTCCTGAAAGCCGCCTGTCCTTCCAGCATGACCCTGAGACCTCTGTGTTGATCCTGCGCAAGCCTGGCGTCAGTGTGGCATCCGACTGGAGTATTCACCTGCGATAACGCAAGGGATGTTGGGGGGTGGGAGGGGCGCAGTGGCGATGAGAGTTCCTCTTCCTTCTGCCTTGGAGTTTGACCCTCCCCAGACTTCACCTTTCTTATCTGAAGACTCAGATTCTGCCAACATCTGGGCAGGATGAGAAGCTGTCCCTGGGCTCTGAATTCCTCCTGTGACCTCCTGACCTCTGCCACCCTGCTGACAACAAGTCTCCCATCACCTCCCAACACTCTGTTGCTCTAACTGGAGCACATTCACCTGTGAAGACCTGGGGACCATGAGCCCCTTGCTTTCCCTTCTTTTTCCTTTCTTTTGGGAGCCCTGAATCTCCTCTAGACCCTCTTCATTCATATCTCTTGATGGTGTTGATGCCATTTCTTGGAAGAAGATGAGGACAGTGAGCTTTAGGGCTCCTTTTCTCCTTCCCCTTCCCTTTTCCATCAAACTGCTTTCCCTCCTTTTATTTCTTTCTCCCGATTCTTCTCTGTCAGCCCTCCCCTTTTTATGCCCCACTGATACACTGGGACCACCCCTTACCTGATAAGGGATGAATGGATCAAAGGAGTGAGGTTGCTGGAGAACATCCTCTTCCCTGTCACCCCAACCTTTCCTCTCCCTGATTGCTTCTAGAGCTGCTGCAGTTCTGACAGGGGCAGTTCTATATTCCCTGTCCCTTGGGGGAAAGAAGTTTCCACTCTTCCTTAAGAGGGGATGGGCATTAAACTTCTTTTGCCTCCGTTTTGTCCCCTTGGGGGGCATTCAAGATGGAGAAATCTGTTGTGGTTTCATCGAATCACGGTCACCTGTATTTATTGCTGGGAGAAGACTGAGGGTGGGGGGAGATGATCATGTGTGCCCAGGGTTGGCCCAAAGCCCTGGGTGGGGGGTGGGGGAGGACTAACTGGGGACAAGGGGGAATATTTGTGGCAATTTTTTTTACTTCCTCTTGGCCCCCAGCTGTGACAGGTTTTGATAAAAGGAGAAACAATAAAGAGATAAACCGTAAATAACTGTTGGTGTCTGGATTCTGGTTCTGGCCTGAACCACAGACCCTTAGAAGCCTGAGGGCCTGACATTTTCATCTAACTTCAGCATAAGCCTCATTAGTTCAGCAAAATTAATGAGTGCAAGTCTTCCTCAACTTGCTAGATGCCACGATTTTGATAGAGGAGTCCAGGAAGCTCATCAGATTTTAGCAGGCCTAGTTAATAGTGGTGACCAGAGCTGATGGGTCCCTCTTGAATAGAATAGCTTTATAGCCATGTTCTAATGCAAAAGGCTGTTTTTCCTTAGCATCACTTTTTAATAAAAACTCCCCATTGTTTCGGTGACAGGAAATAGATTTCTCCATTTTGGAGACTGCCAGTTTTAGAGATTTATTTTACCAGAAACGAGGGTTGTGGGTTTTTTTTTTTTTTTAGGGAAAATGCTCAGGAAGGCTTGCGCCTATGAGTAGTTAAGGGGATGTGTTCATGCAATTCTCAAATACTGCCAATTTCCTGGGAGGTAGCACACTGCCTTGGCACCCCGCTCCCTACACCGCCCCACTCATACACCCCCCCCCATGCACCGCGACCCCTACTGTCATCCGTGTAAGAAACGTGGGTCAGAGAAAACTAGATTTTGGAGACAGGTATCTAGAAGGGACATAGAAAACTGCGTAGTGGCAATTTCGTAGTTTTTGTCAACTTGGTTACTTGTCCGTAAAATGGGGACAATACCATCTATCTCAGGATTGGAGTGAGAAATGCAGTGGGTGAGAGAAACCCAGAGCACAGGCCTAGCACGTGGGAAGTCCTAGATTTCATTCATTCGTGTAACAAGCATTTATAGAACTGTTAACTGGGTGCCGTGGCTGGTAAGTGGATGAATGAAAATAAGGAGGAAATCTGGGTACAGGGACTGGAGTTCAAGGGGAAGCTCTCAAAGTCGCTCCCACCAGGCTTCTGACTGCCCGCCACGCGAGCTCGCCACGGCGGATGTGACGTCACCCACTCCCGTGGTTCCCAGAACCCGGTGGTGGGACCGGAAATTAACCCGAGGGGCGGGGTGCAGACTGACCGGAAGTGGGTCCGGGCGGGCGCCGCGCGCCCCAGCTCGCGGGAGCGGGTGGAGAGGAGCGTCGGGAAGGCGGGGCACGGGGCGGGGCCGCTGCAGGGGCGGGGTCTGCAGGCTGGCGGGTGGGAGGCGGGGACCCCCTCGTCCCCCCCGGACCCCGCCTGCCCGGGCGCGGGTGGCGGTACGGCCATGAAGCTGAAGCTGAAGAACGTGTTTCTCGCCTACTTCCTGGTGTCGATCGCCGGCCTCCTCTACGCGCTGGTGCAGCTCGGTGAGCGGGGCGGGGCGGGGCGGGGCGGGGCGGGGGGGCGGCGGGCCCGCCCGAGGGCGCCCGCCGCCGCGCATCCAGCCCTGGGGATGAACCCCCGCGCAGACACCATTCAGCCGGCTCGGCCCTCCGACACCCCTCAGCGGCCGCCGGCGCACTGCCATCTGTAGGACCCACCGCGGTCCCGCCGCCCCTCGGATGGAATGCAGACTCTTTCCCAGAGTCCGCAGGGCCCCGCGTGATTCTGTGGCCGTCAGCCTTTCCAACCCCATTCCCTTTCCCACTCGCTCCCTCTGCTCCGACCGCACTGGCTGCATGACAGTTTCTCGAAAAGCCCACGCGCGTTGCTCTCTCAAGCTTTTCAAGTTCCTTCGGGCTGCGGTGCTTTTCTCTCTGCTCTTCCCTGGCCGCCGCTTTCTCATCCTTCAGGTCTCAGCTCACATGTCACCGCCTCAGAGAGGCCTTCCCTGACCACCTCAGCTAGCGTAACTCTTCTTTTTCTGGATTCTCTTTTATTCTCTATCTTACGTGTTTCCTTCGTGGCCCTTATCAAATTCGGAATGATTTTACTAATTTGTTTCTTCGCTCTGTGTCTGCCTCCTCCACTAAACTGAAAGCTCCATGAAGGCAGGGACCATGTCTGCCTTGCTCCCTGCTGCATCCCCAGCACCTAAGGCTGTGTGCCTCCCAAGAGGAGCATTCAATAAATATTTATCCAGTAACGGAATCAATGAATTTTATGAGTCTTTGGTCACACAGCCAAGGGAACAGATGGAAAGTTGCCGCTTACACAGAGAGACGGGGCTTAGGGCGTGATCCTCAGGTATTTAAAACCCTGTCTCTGGAGATCTAGTTGTTCTTTATGGCTCCAGAAGGCAACCTTAAGATCAGCAGGTAGAAGGGATGGAGGCAGCTGATCAGCTCAATATCCGAATGAAAGCTGTAACAGATGGAAGTGATTGCAGTTGGAGGGGGCTGCTGATTGAGGCCATGAGCCCCCCTCCCCACCAGGGGGGTGGAAGAGGCTGTCGGGGGAAGTTGTCAGGAGATTCCTGCACTGGCTAGGAGTTGAACGAGAAGGTTATGCCCCTTTGGGATGCTCAACATGCTGTGGTTCTCTGCCCCCCTCCCTGCTTCCTGGGACTAGGTCAGCCGTGTGACTGCCTCCCTCCCCTGCGCGCAGCGGCAGAGCAGCTTCGGCAGAAGGATCTGAGGATTTCCCAGCTGCAAGCCGATCTCCGCCGCCCGCCCCCTGCCCCTGCCCAGCCCCCTGAACCTGAGGCCCTGCCTACTATCTATGTTGTCACCCCAACCTACGCCAGGTAATGGGCTCTGGTGTACCCAGGAGGCCTGCATGGGCTAGGAGGTTGGGTTCAGGATGATTCTAGGGAGCAGCTGAGCCAGGGGATGGTCCTCAAACTGGGGCCTGCCAAATGACAGGGTAAATGAACCACATCTCTCCTCAAAGATTTGCAGGAAAAGTGTTTTTGTTTTTGTTTTTTTTTAAAGATTTTATTTATTTATTTGAGAGCAAGAGAAAGCATGAGAAGGGGGAGGATCAGAGAGAGAAGCAGACTCCCCGCTGAGCAAGGAGCCTGATGCAGGACTCGATCCCGATCCCGGGACTCCAGGATCACGACCTGAGCCGGAGGCAGTTGCTTAACCAACTGAGCCACCCAGGCGCCCCAAGGGTTGTTTTTCTAGCAAAATAGACAGGGGTATGCTATGAAACAGAAGACACGGTTCCTAACAAATTTTAAGATAGAACAAGAAAGTTTCAAAGAAATGTTGAGCTTGCCCATGAGTTCACTCTCTCTCTCTCTCTCAGGGGTCCTTTGGTGAGAAAGTTGGAGGATCCCTGACTAAATTGAAGTAGGAAAGGGCTTGGTCTTACAGTCATACTAAAACCTAGAAATAGTTACACCAGCTATGATTTACAGTGTGTTTACTTTCTACCAGGCACTGTGCTAAGTAGGAGCTTTACTCTTTTTTTTTTAATTAAAATACAGCTTTCTCAAAAAGAAAATAAACACCAGTTGGTACGAACCAACTGGGGAACATGGTTTAGGATCTATAGCTAAGAGCCTGCCACTACCTCCCTGGAATCAGGTGGCTAACCCACTAGGCACAGGCAGCTCGAAACCCTGTCCCCTTCCATACACACAGCATCAGCCCTGGGGCGGACAGACCAATCTGCTAGATAAAGAAGCCTAGAAGAGACTGGGCCACACCTTCCCAGTTTCTTGTCTAAACTCAGGAAAACCCTCCCCTGAGGAATGAGGCAAAGGGCTCCTCTAAACCTCTCTACCTAGAAACCCAGGAAGAGGACCTGGCCCTCCTTGTATTTTAGAAAGTTATTATAATTGAACCTTCAAGACAGCATCGTGGTAAAGTACCGTTATTTTCCTCGCCAGGGAGACTGAGGCTAGGGGAGATCTGACCCATTTCCCCCAGTGTCGCACCTACTCAGTTACAGAGCTGGCGTTCAAACCCAAAGCCTGTGCCCTTAACTTGTAGTCTCCCACAGCCAGAGCCCTGGGGTTAGTGGGCGGGAGGGGTGGGGTTCCAGACACGGGCTGCAGGAACAGGGCAGGGGAGCGCAGTGTGGAGTTGACTGTCGAGAAGGGGAGTTGGGTATTGGCTGGGGAAAGACCATGGGGGATACCGGAAGGGGCCCAGGAGAAGCTTTGTGCCTGCTGGCGGCGGGAGCAGGTGGTGCCGAGCCCTCGCCCTCGTCTGCGTCTTTCCCCCTGCAGGCTGGTGCAGAAAGCCGAGCTGGTGCGGCTGTCCCAGACGCTGAGCCTGGTGCCCCGGCTGCACTGGCTGCTGGTGGAGGATGCCGAGGGCCCCACCCCGCTGGTCTCGGGGCTGCTGGCTGCCTCAGGCCTCCTCTTCACACACCTAGCGGTCCTCACCCCCAAGGCCCAGCGGCTCAGGGAGGGTGAGCCCGGCTGGGTTCGGCCCCGCGGGGTAGAGCAACGGAACAGGGCCCTGGACTGGCTCCGGAGCGGAGGGGGCGCTGTGGGGGGAGAGAAGGACCCCCCTCCAGCCGGCACGCGGGGAGTCGTGTACTTTGCAGACGATGACAACACCTACAGCCGGGAACTCTTCGAGGAGGTGAGCCCCCCGGGGTGGGGATGGGGAAAGAGGCAGGTGGGACCAGCCTCGCCTGTTGCCTTGGTTACCGGTGCGAGGAGGGGAAGCAGTGGGGCCGAGCGACCCCCGTGGTTCTTCCTGCTGCTCCCTTGCCCCTGGGTCACCCCCTGTCTGTTTCTTCTCTCCTGACCTCTCTTAGATGCGCTGGACCCGTGGTGTCTCCGTGTGGCCTGTGGGGCTGGTGGGCGGCCTGCGATTCGAGGGCCCTCGGGTACAGGATGGCCGGGTCGTGGGCTTCCACACAGCGTGGGAGCCCAACAGGCCCTTCCCAGTGGATATGGCAGGATTTGCTGTCGCCCTGCCCTTGCTGTTGGCTAAGCCCAGTGCCCGGTTTGATGCCACTGCTCCCCGGGGCCACCTGGAGAGCAGTCTCCTGAGCCACCTCGTGGATCCCAAGGACCTGGAGCCACGGGCAGCTAACTGCACTCGGGTAAGGAGCTGGAGGTGGGCAGAAACCTGGCGCTGGGATATGGAGGGGCGGTGGGGGAAGCAGAGTAAGGCCTCGGGGAGGAGCCTCAAAGGATAGGCGTTTGAGCCAGGAGGGACCCTCCGAAGAGCCCGGACTCAACTTCGCTTACTCTGCTGCAGGGGAAGCTGGGAGCCAGCGTCGGGAAGTGGTCTCCCGCCACACTGTCTCCTGGGTACCCACGTAGCACAGAGGGGCGAAGGGGCTAAGGCCCCAGTGTAAAGGCACTAGAGCCCCCTGCCCTTCACACTTTGCAGTCAATGCTGTGTGTGCAGAGGGGGTGAGAGAATCCGTTCCACGCTGAGGGCCCCAGAGGCCTCATGCCAGCTGGGCCCAGCCCTAACTGAAACGCGCCCGGGACAGGTTCTGGTGTGGCACACACGGACAGAGAGGCCCAAGATGAAGCAGGAAGAGCAGCTCCAGCGGCAGGGCCGAGGCTCAGACCCAGCTGTGGAGGTGTGATGGCAATCCCCACCCTGACCATCACCTCGTCAGGCACGAACCGGGGGGACTGGGCCCCTGGCCTGCCCAGGATGCAGTTTTCCAAATCCTGACCCCTCAGAGCCAGGGGCGGCCCCCTCTGCCCCCTCAGGCCCAGGGCGTGGCCCAGCTGCTTCTCCCCTCCCCCAGCCTGCCATGTGGCACTGCCCACAGGCTGGGGACAAGCGGCCCTTGTGTTGAGCCAGGTCAGCCCCGTCTGGGGCGGAGCGGAAGGGCAGACACTCAGGAGGGAGGGCTGCGGAGCAACTGGGTAACTTATTGGGGCTGGGCATGCACTGGGGGGCTGGAGGAGCTGGGCCGGACCCTCCCCACCTGAGCATGCTGACCCCCCCTCCTACCTCCACAATAAAAGATCTCAAGCTGGAGGAGCCTCTGGTTTCCTTTGTTGCGCACGTCTGCTTCTTGCATTTGACCCTCACCAGAGTCAAAAAACCTGGGTGTACCGGCTTCTCTGTCAGACAGAAATCAGCTCTCCCAGGGCCCCCCACCCCCTTGAAGAGGAAGGTCAGTGGCTTCCGTCCAAAAGCTTTATTGAGTCTGTGCGCCACGAGCCGTCTCCAGTCCTTCCCGTGTCACCTTCCCCTCACCCTGGGCGCCTTCTGTGCCCTGGTGGCTCTTGGCCACGGAGCTAGGGCCTGGACACCTAGTTTTCTCGCCGCCCCCCCTCCCCCCCGGTCCAGCTCCGCGACTATCCTTCACCCCTCCTCTAATCCCAGGGAACCCCCCTCCCCAACCTGGAGCCTCGGTACAGAGTCGTGAGGTTGTCAGTCCTGTCCATCCCTCCCCTTCCCCCCTCCCAGGCCCCACCCCAAGCTTCAGGCCACTAGGCCTCAGGTAGACCCTCCTTAGGGGGTGCCTCTTCCGGCGGGGCCTCCTCAGGTGCCGGCCTGTGAGCCCCCGCTCCCTGTCGCCACACTGTTTTCAGCATGTCCTTCAGCCCGCTGGGGAAGAGATAGCCCTGGGTGTCTCCCTCCGCGCCGATGACTCCTTCGAGCCCCTCCAGGGCCGTCTGCAGGTACCGCAGGCCCAGGAGCACCAAAATCTGTGGGGAAGGCAAGGGGAGAGAGGTCAGTGCGGGTCAGCCGCTCCCGGGGCCAGGGCTGGAGGCAGCGAGGGGGCCCCGAGGGAGGGAGCCCTCGGACACTTGGCGGGCTCACCTGCAGCAGGAGGGTGACAGCCAGCCCGCTGCCCAGCATGCTCGCCAAGTCCTGCAGGTGCCCCAGCAGCACCCCGTGGCATCCTTGGGCCCAGAGGTTTAGGTTGGGCTGACGGGGATCGAAGAGAGGGTGGGCGTGGGGCTCAGAGAGCCGGCTTTGCAGGCAAGGTCTGGGCGAGTGGGGGTTGCAGCAGGAGAAAGGGACACCGTCGATCAGATACAGGCCTTCCACGTTGCTCTGGATCCGGCTGCAAGGGGAGGGCCAGGGATGTCAGGATGGCCGGAAATAGAGGCCCGGGGGAGAAGCTGCGGGGCACAGGAGTTGAGAAGGGAAACAACACAAAGGACCTTTGCTGACTGGTTTACCACCAATGGCGAGGCATGTATAATTCATTTATCTTCACAATAAGTCCGTAAGGTAGGTCCTATGATCCCCATTCTACAGAGGAGGAAATGGGCCCAGAGCAGTTTGGTAACGTGCCCTGGGTCACACACCTAATAAATGGCAGATCTGTAACCAATTAGCTCAATCACTACGCTCTATTTATTGCCTGTGGGGTGAGGTGGGTCTCAAAGGAGGAGGAGGCAAAGGAGGGGAAGGAGGCCAGGAGGAGGGGCGGGGGAGAGGAGAAACAAAACACTCACTCCACCACGTCCTGGTCATTGGGGTCCAAGTAACGGCTGCTGACCCACTGGATCCCAAACCAGTCCTTGTACCCGTGGCGCCCGCAGCACTGGTGCCTCAGCTGGAGCTCATCCAACAGCCGTTTGGCATGACAGTGTCCCGGCACCTCTGTGTCCTTGTAGTGAGCCAAGGCAGTCCCCAGGCCCTCCTCCAGCCCGGGGTCCAGACTCCCAGGTAAAGCCAGGGCCAGCCCCAGGGCGAGGACCAGAAGACCCCCGCCTCCGGCAGTGCCAACCAGCAGCAGGGGGCCCAGGACCTTTCGCCAGGGAGGGTACTGAGCCGCGTTCAGGCTGGCCCTGCTGGCTCCCGCGCCCACCAGTCCTGTGCCCAGAGCCACCGCACCGGCCGCCAGGGCCACCTGGGGCAGGGCAGCGAAGGGGCAGGAGGGAGCCAAGAAAGTGCCGAGGTGCCAGAGCTGGGCCAGGAGGTGCCCGCTACACAGGATGACGAGGCCACCGGTCAACGCCAGCAGCCAGGAGAGCAGCCAAAGCCCCTGTGCCAGACGGATGCGGGGCTGGAGGGGCAGCACCAGGGGCAGCACCGGCGCCATCTCCCATCTCTGCCCAAGGGAAAGCGGAGCGGTGGGGCACGAGGGTTGGCGGGGGCAGGATGCTGAGTCAGCGCGGCCCGGCTTGAGCTGGGCTAATGCCACCCTGACCCCAATACCCTGGGAATCCACCCACCCCCCAGCCTTAATAACCCGCTGCCCCGGCCCCTGCCAGTCCCAATTCGGGATGCCTTGGCCTTGCCCCTTAGGGAAAGCCCCGCCCCCGGGCAAAAGGCCCAGTTCGTGACCCCGCCCCTGCCCCCTCGCGGAAGTGGGGAGGGGCGGGTCGGCTCTGCCCCTGGGGGTTTGGGGCTGGGGCGCGGAGACCAGAGAGGACCCCAGGGAGTCCGGGGGCGGGGATCCCGGAAGGGCCTGGAGGGCGGAGGCCCAGAGGGGGCCCAGGGGTCAGCGGGTTGGCCCTGCCCGGGTCCCGAGCGGCGAGGCCCGGACAGGGAGGGGTTACCAGGCGGCCCGGCCTTCCCCCCCCACCTCGTCCCGCCCCCCCTCCCGCGCTTCCTGGCGGCTCCGCGTCCGGCGCCTGTTTGTGCCGCGGCGCTGGGGCCCGGGACGGCCCCGCCACCCCACCCCCGGGAGCCGAGAGCGGCCCCGGGAGAGTCCGAGGCCCCGGCGGGCCCCGGAGCCTGCCGCCCCCGCCCCACAGCGCCCCCTCCAGGCCCTTTCCCGGCGCCCGACAGCGCCCCCGGGGGGTGGCACAGCACCCGTGCGCGCGCGCCCCGGGGTGCTTCCCCTTCCCCTCTCCCTGGCCATGGCCCCGGCGGCTTAGAAGCCTCCTCCGCCGCTGCCGCTCGGAGCAAGCCGGGGGCCGGATGGACGGGGCCGGGGGGCCCGGTGAGTACGGGGCGGGGCGGGCGGCGTGCCCCTTCCCGGAGCGCCGGCCGGTCGGCCGCTGCCAGAGCCCCACGGCTGTCTGGTGGCGTCCCCGCGTGCTCCTCGGCCTCAGGGGCTCTGAGCATCCTCCAGTGTTCCTCAGGTCGCTCTCCCTAGTTATTTGGATCTCCTACTGTCATTTCCAGCTTCCTCAACGTCATCCACTCCCCGTGTTACTCTGGGCCCCTCGATGTTTCTCTGTCCCCTGTGTTATTCTGGGCCTCTTCTCCTGGTTTTTCGGGTCGTTTTACTTCTGACCCGTTACCCTGGGACCTTCACTATGACTCCGTCTCCCCTGATACCCTCTCCGGGCATTCTCGATCTCTTCTCCTGGTCCTCTGAGCCCTCAGATGGCTGTACTCTGGTGTCCCCCTCTTCTTTCGCTCCCCCTCCTCAGTTTCTCTGCCTTCCCTGGAGACCCGAGTCTGCTCTGGGGTGGGCCATCATCCTTCACCCGCGCTGCGCCTCCCTCTGTGGTTCCCACGTTCCTGGGCAGTACTCCATATTTTCCCCCTGGTACTCCACGGTACTCCCTGTCTTTGCGGAGGCTGAGACAGCAGCAGGAAGGGAGCACTGCCAGGCTCCTCGCCTGCCTGGCCAGAAGGAGGCCCTTGATCCTCTACCACCCGTCTCCTCCCCTCCCGGGCCAGCCTCCAAGCCTGGGGCTGCTTGAAGGGGGTAGTCCTATTGGACAAATGCAAAGTTGGGGGAAGACGGAATCCCCTCAACCCTTTCTCCGGGTGCCGGGTGCATTCCGAGTGCCTCTTGCCCCTTTCCCAGGTGAGGGCCCGGCTCAGGAGGCCCTGCAGTCCTTGAGCCGGCGGCTTCAGGTGCAGGAGAAGGAGATGGAGCTGGTCAAGGCAGCCCTGGCCGAGGCCCTCCGCCTGCTGCGGCTGCATGCGCCCCTCAGCCCCCCGCAGGACCCTGGCCCGCCCGCTCCGGCCCCGGACAGGTATGCCTGTTGTCACACGCCCCTCTTCCACTTCCTTCCAGGGACCTCTAGGGGCATCAGGTTGATTCACTGTCTCCCCAGCAGCCCTGCAGCACCCCCAGGACTGCCACCCGCGTGCGGCCCCTCCTTGGTGAGCCGGGGCACCCAGACCGAGACCGAGGTGGAGACGGAGCCATCCCCGGGCCCCCCTGGCCTGAGCAATGGGCCCCCCGCCCCCCAGGGGGGCAGTGAAGAGCCTAGTGGGACCCAGTCTGAAGGAGGGGGCAGCAGCAGCAGTGGAACTGGTTCCCCCGGCCCCCCGGGGATCCTCAGGCTTGTGCAGTCCCCGCAGCGCGCTGACACGTGAGTGTCCCGCCGCGGAGGCCAGGAGGCTGGGAGGACTGGGGAGCACGAGCAGAGGGAATGATCCTGACCTGCTCACTATGCTCCTACCAGGCCCCGGAGAAATTCTTCCTCCTCCTCATCCCCCTCAGAGCGGCCTCGGCAGAAACTCTCCCGGAAGGCAGCTTCCTCGGCCAACCTGTTGTTGCGGTCAGGGAGCACGGAGAGGTGGGCCAGGCTCCCCCCACCGCCCCGCCCCGCCCCACCCCAGGCTCAGGCTCTTGACTTTCCACATCCCTCACCTCACTTCCCTGGGTGGGGTGGGGGGACCTCATCGCCCAGCAGGAAGAAAGGAACAAGAGCTCCTGGGGCACCTGCTGTGTAGCCGGCCCTGTGCTAAACCCTCGACCTCCTCCACCTCATTCAGTTCCCACGACATCCTTGGGGGGTAGGTGGTCTCTTGCTGTTCATTGTCCAGGTGAGAAAGCAGGCTCAGAGAGGGTAAGTCATTTGCCTGGGGTCACACAGCTAGAGCTAGGATTTGAACCCTACTCTTCCTGACTCCGGCTCTACCGTATCACCACATACCTTCCAAGATTCTAGGAGGTACCAAAAGCTCTCCTGATTTTCACGGATGAAAAGCCTGTTTTCAGAGTTTCAGCCCTAGCCCTCAGCTCCAGCACCCCTCCGCCCCCGCCCCAATCTACCAGGCTTTATTTCTAGAGAGCAATGGCAAATCGTAGTGACTGAGTATAGTTATCTCAGAGTACCTACAGGGCCCAGGACCCCCAAGCCTGGTCGAGCCCTGTCCTTGGTCTCCTTTACCCTCTGGAGCTATTACTGCCTTATAAACTAGTGACAGCTGCTTGTGGAATTCACCTGTCACTTTCCTCTGGCGAGAGAGGGACTTTCTTGCTTACCTCCCAGATCCCTGAAAGGCAGGGCTGGTGTACCTTTCTGGATTCACTTGGTCCCATTTTACAGATGGAGAAATGAAAAGGCCAGCCAGAAGCTGGGTGGTCTAGAGGAGAGGGCCCCCCCCCCCTCGCCAAGCCGCACTGCCTCTCACAAGCTTTAGGGCTTTGTGCCACGTGCTCTGCCCATTTAGCCTAAACCTTCTCATCTCTTACGTGGAGCTGAAAGTCCCCATCTACTTCCGGCCCTAAATGCTCCGAATGCAGACTAAAGGCCCGCAGACCCTATTGGGTCTCTAGAGGAGCCTCCTTTCTTATGTCCTGCCCTTTCCTACTTAGGTCTTGGGACCTGACCCCATCCCTCTGCTTTTCTCTCTTCCCAACAGCCGTGGGGGGAAAGACCCCCTCTCCAGCCCTGGGGGTCCTGGGTCTCGGAGGAGCAACTATAATTTGGGTATGTACAGAGGAGTCCGGAAGAGCTGGGGTGACGGACTTGGGGTTTGGGTTCCAGCCCCAGGAGCTATTGTGGGGGACCTATGAGGTGTGGTGGGTAGAGTTCTGCTCTGGCTTTCCTGAAAGGGAGGCTGCAGGGTGGTGGTTGACACCCCCCTTCTTTCTGTAGAAGGCATCTCAGTGAAAATGTTCCTTCGCGGCCGCCCCATTACCATGTACATCCCGTCTGGCATCCGCAGCCTTGAGGAGCTGCCCAGCGGCCCACCCCCGGAGACCCTCAGCCTTGACTGGGTGTATCCTGCCCCCTCCAGTCCCACCGGAGCCACCTTTCCCATCTTGGGAAGCCCACCCCCTTCTCGATGGTTTTCCCCTTGGGTCCGTGGGATCAGGAAGCCCTCTGACTCCTCCTCTACCATCCTCTGCCGATGGTGCTGCCAGCCAGAGGCTCTCCCGTTGCCCCCTCTCTTCCTCATTCAGCCCCTGGTCTGACCCTTTCCTTGACTGTGATCCCCACTCCAGTTATGGGTACAGGGGTCGCGACTCCCGCTCTAATCTCTTTGTGCTGCGCTCTGGGGAGGTGGTCTACTTTATCGCCTGTGTGGTGGTCCTGTACCGGCCCGAGGGAGGCCCAGGGGGCCCTGGAGGTGGCGGCCAGAGACATTACCGGGGCCACACGGACTGCGTTCGATGGTGAGGGGCCCGGGGCCTGGGCGTGGGCAGCTCTAGGCGTGGGGACGGTGGGCTTGGCAGGAACAGGGTCCGGGCGGGTGCGGAGGGCTCTGCGAGCATGGAGAAGGTGTCGTGGGGGGTCTTCAGAGACCGACCCCCTTCCCTAGAGCGTCTCCTCCCCCACTTAGCCTGGCCGTCCACCCCGATGGTGTTCGCGTCGCCTCAGGACAGACAGCCGGAGTGGATAAAGATGGCAAGGTAAGGCCGAAGTCCCAACACCCGGCAGACGGGATGAAATTCCAGCCTGGCTTTCCTTCATGTCCCTGACCCTTTCTCTGACCCTCCCAGCCCCTGCAGCCGGTGGTTCACGTCTGGGACTCAGAGACCCTGCTGAAGCTGCAGGAGATTGGCCTGGGGGCCTTCGAGCGGGGCGTGGGAGCGCTGGCCTTCTCAGTGGCGGTGAGCCGGCCCTAAAGTCTCTGGAGCCCCAGCTTCCTTGCCCAGGCACCTCCTTAAACTTCACCGGGATGCCTCTGAAGTTCTGGCCTTCCTGACCGCACCCCCCTCCCCAAGCTGATTTTCCTCAGAAAGGGACAGGCGGCCACTTCTCCTGCCTTCTCCAGCTGCGATCGCAGCCCTTGCCTAATGACTGGGAGCCCACAGACCTCTAGGCCTCACTCGGCCCCTCCGATGTGTCCCCGTTCTCAGGATCAGGGTGCTTTTCTTTGCGTCGTGGATGATTCCAATGAGCACATGCTGTCGGTGTGGGACTGCGGCCGAGGCACGAAGCTGGCCGAGATCAAGGTGAGGAGGGCGTCCCGGAGGCCTGGCGGGGCCCTGGGGGCAGGGAGCTAAGAGTGGCGGAGTACAGAGCGAACTCCAGACTTCCCCACACCTGGACCTCATTTTTGGCTGGGTCACCTGGAGCAAAGCCTCTCAGCCTCTCTGAGGCTGTGAAAGGGAACTCTGGAAATTCCGGCCTCCGGAGGGATCGATCGCGTGTCAGGCATTAGAGTGGTCCCGGCGTTGTGAGTGACTGGGAGGGGTGCTCTTAGGGGCCCAGGGTCTGGGTCCTGGAAGGAAGGCTTGTCCTGGGGTTTCGGGGCTTCGGCAGCCCAGCTGTCAGGATACAAACCGAAGAGTCGAGTAAAGTGAGGGTGCTCAGGGCGTGGGGTGGCTGAGTCTGGTGTCTTCCCTTCAGAGTACCAATGACTCAGTCTTGGCCGTCGGCTTCAGCCCTCGTGACAGCAGCTGCATTGTCACCAGCGGGAAATCCCACGTCCACTTCTGGAACTGGAGTGGAGGAGTGGGGGTTCCTGGGAACGGGACCCTCACCCGGAAACAGGGTGTCTTTGGGGTGAGACGCAGATGGGCGCGGGGCGGGGTGGGAGGACCGAGTGGAGGCGGAAGTATTGGTCTGAGTACTGTAGGCCCTAATACTCCCCAACTGGCGACGGTCCGTGACTTCCAGTCTCTGTCCTTCCCTCTGACCCCTGCTCTCTGCTCGCCTCTCCCCTAGAAATACAAGAAACCCAAGTTTATCCCCTGCTTTGTGTTCCTCCCGGATGGAGACATTCTCACTGGGGATTCAGAGGGGAACATTCTCACCTGGGGGCGGAGCCTCTCAGATTCCAGAACCCCAGGCAGGGGTGGGGCCAAAGGTACGCGGTTGGGGGTGGTGGTTTCTGGGAAGTCTAGTACCCCAGAGAGGGTCTGTGGGAACACAGAAGAGGATGTTCCTTTTTTTTTTTTTTTTGTAACCATGAGAGTTGATGGTTGCCTGTGGGCCCCAAGGGGCCCTCTAGGAGGGCCGTCTAGAAGGGTTCGGACACCATGGCAAAGGGGCAGGGCTGGGGCTTTGGAGTCTGCCAGATCCTGGGTTCACATTCCAGTTTTGCCGCTGGTTGTTTGGCCTTTAGGAAGTTACCTCATCTGTGGGCCTCAGTTGTCCAGTCTGTAAACCGGGTAAAATGATAGCCGAGGATCAGAGACCGGATTCGGGAGGTACTCAACAGCTGGGAGTTATTACTGTCTTTGGGATGGCCAGGGCTGCTCTAGTTCCCCGGTTCCTGGCACCCCGATGGCGTGACCCACTCACGTCTTTGCCAACAGAGACCTATGGGATTGTGGCCCAGGCCCACGCTCACGAAGGTTCCATCTTTGCCCTGTGTCTCCGGCGGGACGGGACTGTGCTGAGTGGTGGCGGACGGGACCGCCGGCTGGTCCAGTGGGGACCGGGATTGGTGGCCCTCCAGGAGGCTGAGGTGAGGGCTAGGCTGGGGTCGGGGGAGAGAGGAGGAAGAGGAATGGCCGGTGGGCCCCTGACTTTCCGCCACCATCCCGCAGATTCCTGAACACTTTGGGGCTGTGCGGGCCATTGCAGAGGGGCTGGGCTCCGAGCTGCTGGTGGGGACCACGAAGAATGCGTTGCTGAGGGGAGATCTGGCCCAGGGCTTCTCCCCTGTAATCCAGGTTGGGGGGCCTGCCCCGAGGGCACTGGGGAGGAGGGCGGGAGGAGCTACTGAGGCAGGCAGAGGTCACAGCCCATGCTCTGCTGCAGGGCCACACGGATGAGCTCTGGGGGCTCTGCACGCATCCCTTCCAGAACCGCTTCCTCACCTGTGGCCACGACCGGCAGCTCTGCCTGTGGGATGGGGAGGGCCATGCGCTGGCCTGGAGCATTGACCTCAAGGTAGAGCCCTGTGTCCCCGGCTCCCCAATGCCACACCCACTGTGGCGTCTGTGGCCGCCACTCCTTCCCCAACGTCCTTTTCCCTTCTCCCCGGAGGCAGCCAGTTTGTACCGGTATGGCTAAATGGGCTCCTGAAGTCACCATTCTTCTGTGCAGATGTCCCCAGTGCCCCCTGAGATCTGCGCCCTAGCCCCCGGGCCCCCAGACCTCCCCTCGATCCAGCAACAAATGGTTAATTCTCCAGCACAGCTTCCCAGCTCAGTTCTGGTTGTTAAATATTTTGAGTATCGCCTCTTTTGGGCTCCAGTGACCCCCTGCCTTCACGCCAGGTCTACTCTCCCTCTCCTCCCTGTCTCATCCTTGGGAGGAGGAGGCTTTGGCGTAACCAACATGACGAGGTGTCCATCCGGGAACCTTCGCTAGAAAGGCATCTTCTTGAATTCACCTTCTCCCCCCCTCCCAGGAGACCGGTCTCTGTGCTGACTTCCACCCCAGTGGGGCAGTTGTGGCCGTAGGACTGAATACAGGGAGGTGAGAGGAGCCAGGATTCCTGGGAGGGGCAAGCAGGAGGTATGGGAAGGCTTCCCCGGTAATGGGGTGTGTGTGTGGGGGGGGAGGGGTATGGCTGCTGCCTGCTGGGGGACCCCAACTGCACCTCCCTGCCCCTCAGTGCTTTTCTCTGCAGCCGGGGCCTCGCCTGCTCTCCTGTGGCAACTGTCATCACACTCAACCACTCTCCCCTCCGAGCCCGGGAGTGGAGGAGGTGGCAGCTTAGGATAGAGAAGCAGTGGGGGTGAGAGGGGTGTGGGAGAGACTAACAAAGGGAAGTGACAGGCTTGCGACTCCATAAGGTCCTGCTAGTTGGCCCTGGTACTCCTTTCTTAGAGGCATCAGAAGCTCCTTAGCCTTTCTCTCTCCTCGGCCCCTTCCCATTTCCTAACATAAGAATGCAGCGTGGGGGGCGCCTGGGGGGCTCTCTTGGTTAAGCGTCCAACTCTTGATTTCAGCTCAGGTCATGATCTCAGGGTCGTGAGATCGAGCCCTGCGTGGCCTCTGTGCTAGGCATGGAGCTTGCTTAAGGTTCTCTCTCTGCCTCCCCTTTTTCCCCTCTCCCGACTCTCCCTCTCTTTAAAAAAAAAAAAAAAGTGCCAACTTGTCTACATCACAGCCTTTCTGTCGGTGTCTCTGAGATTCTCCAACTTGCCAGCCCCCACCTTGCCCAGGACAGGTAACCTCACACCTGCTTTCCACCCCCTCCCTTCCAGGTGGCTGGTTTTGGACACAGAGACCCGAGAGATCGTGTCGGACGTCACTGACGGCAATGAGCAGCTCTCAGTGGTCCGGTATAGCCCAGGTGGGAGCACCCCCCACCCCGAACCCAGACCTGTCCCTGGCCCTTCCCTCTCTGAGTGAGTGTCTTTGTAGATGGGTTGTACCTGGCCATCGGTTCCCATGACAACATGATCTACATCTATAGTGTTTCCAGTGATGGTGCCAAGTCCAGCCGCTTTGGCCGCTGTGTGGTGAGGAAGCTGGGGTGGAGGGTGGGGCATTGCCATAGCAGGTAAACTCCTCGAAGGGGGTCTAATGCACTAAGGGGGATGTGAGGAGGGGAAACGGTAGCTACATTTTTAGTCTCTTGACCCTTGCTCCTAGGGTCACTCCAGCTTCATCACTCACCTTGATTGGTCCAAGGATGGGAGTTTCATCATGTCCAATTCTGGGGACTATGAGATCCTTTACTGTGAGTGGATGTAGGGGAGAGCATGGCGAATGGGTAACTGGGTGGGTTTTATTTGTTTGGGGGGGCTCCTGGTTGGGAGTGGTTGAAGGAGAATAGGTAGAGGGGCTGTTAAAATAGGAGGGGGAGATGGGTTGGAATTGTATACAGGAGAAATACTGTGATTTGGACCCCCCCCCGCCCCCGCCGTTTTACACCATGTCTTTCCCTACGAGGTCTTGAGGAAATTGAAAAATGTACCAGGAAGAGGTTGTTTTGGACAAGTTTCTCAGGGCAGGTGTGGAGGGATTGACTTATCTAGGGAGGAGGAACTGATGAGAAACTGTCAGGAGAACTTCAGCAAGAATTCAGGAAGCACGTGGGGCTGGGTTTTGTCCTGGGCTGAGGGCTACCTCGGTGACCAGATCACATGCCAGCCTTTCCAGCCTGCCCTTCCCGGTGTCTTCCCCACTGAGGGCAGGGTTAGAGCTGAGCTGGGTGGGCTCTCTCCCCAGGGGACGTGGTTGGAGGCTGCAAGCTGCTGAGGAATCGCTATGACAGCCGAGACCGGGAGTGGGCCACCTATACCTGCGTGCTGGGCTTCCATGTCTACGGTAAGCAGGGCCTTGGAACCTTGCGGGAGGGGCGGGGCGGAGAGGGGGTGGGGGGCAAGGTGGAGCCCGCCTTGGGCTCGGAATGCTGGGCATGTGTCGAGGGGTGGGCGTCAAGATCCGCAGATCCAGCCCGGGAGGCCCCTAAGGCCCTGGGCTGTCGGGACTGGGAAGGATTGCCTGGAACGCGGCCGGTGGGTGGCAGCGGCAGCCTGAGCGCCGGGAACGGTGCGGCTCTGAGCCGTGGGTGGCCACGGGGAGGAGGCTGCACTGAGGCCGGCCGCCGTCCTAGGCGTGTGGCCTGACGGCTCGGATGGCACCGACATCAACTCCCTGTGCCGCTCCCACAACGAGCGCGTGGTGGCCGTGGCCGACGACTTCTGCAAAGTGCACCTGTTCCAGTACCCGTGCGCGCGCGCCAAGGTGAGGCCTCCCGGGGCCTCTGGGGCCGGGCGGGCCCGGGGCTCCGCGGCCGCCGCAACTCGGTCTTCCTTCCCGACCAGGCGCCGAGCCTCGTGTACGGCGGCCACGGCAGCCACGTGACCAGCGTCCGGTTCACGCACGACGACTCGCACCTCATCTCGCTGGGCGGCAAGGACGCCAGCATCTTCCAGTGGCGAGTGCTGGGCGCTGGGGGCGCGGGGCCGACGCCCGCCACGCCCTCTCGAACCCCCTCCCTGTCCCCCGCCTCCTCTCTCGACGTCTGACCGCTGCGGGAGGGGACCCACCGGCCCTGCAGCGCGGCTCCGCCTCACCCGAAACCCCCAGGACCAGGGGCCGACCTTTCCTGGACTTCGAGACATTCCCGATCGTGCGTTTCCCTGGAGGGGGCGAATGGCACCCCCGCACACACTGTAGAGACCCGCTGGCTGAGCCGGGCAGCCCCAGCCTGGGCCCTGACTCCCGCCGCCTGCTGAGGGGCAATAAACCAAAAGCAAAGTCGCCTCCCAGTCCTTTTGTGGGGCTCGGCTGGGCGCCTCCGGAGCTCTGTGGGGGTGGCGATGAAGAAAAAGAGGAGTTTGGAAAGGGTAGGGGAGCGTAGGCTACTCATGCAAATAACAGGCAAAGCCGCTTGCAAATAACCCGGCGGAGCGCAAAGGCGCGCGAGTGTTTCGGGGCCGCAGGCGGAGCTGCAGGGCTCCGGCGAGGAGGGAGTTAAGCCCAACTCTTCTCCCGCCCTCGGAGGAGGGGCCGAGCTGCAACGGAAATAACCGAGCGCCGGGCCGCGGTTGGCCGGAGGGAGCCGAATCTCTTCCGGAAGTAGCCGATCTCTGGGGTCTCGCTCTCCGACCCGAGCCGAGCGCCGGGCCTTGTTCTCGGATCGGCCGAAGGTGTTCCGGAAGGAGGCGAACCCCGAGGCGGGCAGGGCAAGCCTTCCCCGCGGCCGGCAGAGCCCTAAGTCTGGTGGGGGTTGCGGAGGGCGGGGGGGAGCCGGAGCCTGGCTCCGGTCCGGCGGGAGCCGAGCTCGTTCCGGAAGAGGCCGAGCGGACCGGCGCTGGCCTCGGCGTCCCGGGCGTGAGGCGGTAGCGGCGGCGGCGACAGCGCGGGCCGGGATGAACCGCGACGGCTGAGGCAGCGGAGGTGCCGGCTGCGCGGGCCCGACCGAGACTTCCGCGAAGCGCCAGCCCCGCGCTCGGGGCTTCGCCTCGAGCCGAGCCCTGCCCCCGCGAGCCTCCCGGACCCCTTTGTGCGGCCGGAGGCGGCGGCGGGAACGGCCATGGCGGCCAACATGTACCGGGTGGGGGGTGAGTACCGGGCGCAGGGGCTGCGGGGTCCGGGACGGGAGAGGTCGGGGTCCGGGGCCGGAGAGGCTCGGCACCCGGCAGCGCAGGGAGCCGCGCCTGGGGCGGCGTGGTCCCGAGCGCGGACCGGAACCGGAACCGGGAGCACGGGGAGCGAGGGTGCGGGGCAGGCGCCGCGGCCCCCGGAGAGGCTGCGGGCAGCCCCGACGGCACCCTCAGGCTCGGGTCGGGGGCTCCTGGGTCGGGGAGTGGGGCCTGGGAAAGTGGTTCGGAAGGAACTGACAGGGCAGGAAGGGGGCGCGGGGGGCCGAGGCGACCGCTCTGACACCTGAGCGGGAACCGACGGGAGGTTTCCTCCTCCCCCCCCCCCCCCCCCCGGGCGTTATTGTGCGCCTGGGATCTAAAAGGTGAGGACCCTGCGCTAGAGTCAAGAATTGCTCGCTTGGCTGAGACTGGGGTGTAACTCCACCATTGAGTTGTGGGGACTGGAGGGGGACCCCCTGCTTCTCGTCTCTTAAGGCTCACTTTTGAGGGAAGGATTTGATAAAAGAACTAGGTGGTCAGGGATGATGGTGGGGGAAACCCCTTGTTTTCTGGTAGTCTCTCCACTTCCACATTTCCGCGCCCTCTCTACCTGGACCCGTATCCTTTTGGTCCTCTCAGGCCTACTTTCTCTCCTACCCTGGTGCGCAGTCTTTCCCATCTCCTCCTCTGATCTTCCCGATGCTTCCCCACCCCCTCCTACAGATTACGTCTATTTTGAAAATTCTTCTAGCAATCCTTACCTGGTTAGACGGATTGAGGAGCTCAACAAGGTGAGTGGAGCAGAGCCCCACCCCTATCCTGTCCTGCCCCCCACTCCCCCTCCTGGGGGGTCTTTTTCTTTTGAGGTCACTAACTTCAGGTGGAAGCCGGAGGGGTGGGGGGCAGGGAACCAACACTATCCTAAGTGCCTATTCATATTCATTCATTCATTCATTGGATGTATTCAGGAAAGGTTTAGAGAGTTGGGTGGGAAGTTTCCTATTCTATCTCTTGGGGGCTAAGGAAAGGGAAAGTCTGGGGAAAAAAATGTTTGGAAGTCTGTCCATAAGTGTAAGTTTTTTTTTTTTTTTTTTAAGTGTAAGTTTCTTTATTCATAATTTCTTGGGTTTTTCTATTTACACCCCTTAGAACCTTATTCACTGTTAAGTTTCTTCTTTATGAGTTTCCACTTTAAAATGACCAATTTTAACTGCCATTTTTTTTTTTTTTTTTTTATCCCCTTAGACTGCAAACGGAAACGTGGAGGCAAAGGTTGTGTGCCTTTTCCGGCGAAGGGACATTTCTAGTAGCCTCAACAGCCTGGCTGATAGCAATGCCAGTGAGTGTCTTCAAACCCCCACCTCACCCTCACCCCCCCCCCCAGCTCCCCCTCCTCATGATCTGAGGCCCCGGGCATGTCCCTGCAGGTGTTTCCCCTGGTAGCATGCCCAAAGCAGGGGTGTGAGTTTGGGGGTGGGAAATGCCTGGTCTGTGGAGGAAGGCCTGTTTTTACACGTTGGGGTTGGAAGCAGGGTGGAGAGACCATGATAAGGAAAGCCAGAAAATGGCTTGTGTGACTGTGTGTGCATCTGAACGATGGGTGTAAAGAGATGATAGTATTTTTTTTTTAAAAGATTTTCTTTATTTATTCATGAGAGACAGAGAGAGAGGCAGAGGCAGAAGCAGGCCCCATGAGGAGCAGGGAGCCCGATCTGGGACTCGATCCTAGAACCCTGGGATCATGACCTGAGCCACAGGCAGACGCTTAACTGACTGAACCACCCAGGCACCCAAGATGATAGTATTTAAATAGGGGATGAGGAAGGGGTTTAGAGAAGCAGGACCCTTGGGGGACAGTTTTGGGTACATCGGGACAATGGGTGGTGACTGTAAAGGTCAAGGTTGAAGAGGAAGAGCTTGTACTTAGAAGCCTGCGTAATAGGGAACCAGCCTAATTTTGTGATCACGAGGTAGTGAGAATACATTGAAGGGAGAGACTAGGAAGCTAGGAAAGTTTTCTTGCCCCTTTTCCTCTTTCTCACCTGTTCTGTCTTCTCACCACTCCATTTTACATCTTTGCCTTTTGCCTTATCTTCCTTCTCTTTATGCTTTCATCTTCCTTTAAAAAACATATTTCCTTCTGTTTTCCTTAGTTTCTTTTTTCCTTTCCTGCTTTGGTTTTCTTTCCTCTTCCTCTTGTTGCTCATTCTGAAATTATTTTCCTTATTTCAAGCGGCTTTGGGCATGAAAGGGTTAAGGAGGAGCTAGGCCTACCAAGTTCTCTGGCCCTCTGGGGTTTACAGCCCCATCTGGCAGGGGCTGACCTTGGCCTTGTCCAATCAGAGGGGGGTGGGGGGGTGTGGTCCCCCCTTGCCTTAGCACAGGGTTTCCGGAGCACACAGGCGAGGGGTGGAGCCTGCTGCACCCCCACCCCCCCTTCTCCCTGAGGTTGGGAACAATGCACCAATGAGCCTGGGCCTGTGGCTGTCCTGCCCCCTCCCGCTTTGGTTGGCCCCCAGCCAAGTTAACCCTTTCCACCAAGGTTTCAGGGCAAAGTTGCAGTGCCTGCAGAAGGCGGCGTTGGCACTGGCTTGAGAGGTACTGTCCTTGGAAGCCCCACAAACAAACTGACCGTTAGCCAAGCGGACAGTGAAGGGTAGTTAGGGTTGCGTGATGTTTAAGAGCAAAGAGACTCCTGAAATCTGAAAAGAACTGGTAAGCACAGGCTTGTGTGATGATTTTTCACCTTCTTGGGTTTCTGGACCTCAGGCCGGTTTAGCAGGAGAGATGAGTGTGCTATTCTTGCCGGGCCTAGTGTGGGCAGATTGGTGCTTTATGAGTGGCGTCTGAGCATTGGCACCTGGGTTCGGGATGGGTTTCTGTGGCATTCTTTGCCCTCTCAGCAGCTATTCCCAAGGCGTTAGCGATGGGGAGTTGGGAGCGCTGTGATGGGGAAGAGGGCTAAGTGGGAAAGCTGGTGGACTAAGGCTGTGAGAGGCAGGTGCCTGGGGAATGTGAAGAAACCAGCTGGAACAGGAAGTGTTTTCCCCGGGTTAGTTTCCGGTGTGGCTTCTTTCTGAATTAGTTTCTGACTTGGCTTCTTTCTCCTTCGTCTCCCAGGGGAGTTTGAGGAGGAATCAAAGCAGCCAGGGGTGTCGGAGCAGCAGCGACATCAGCTGAAGCACCGGGAGCTTTTTCTTTCTCGACAGTTTGAATCGTTACCAGCCACCCACATACGGTAGGGGACAATCGGGGCCACTGTGGCCTGCGTGCCCTGCTTCAGAAGATGGAGAGGAGGGGTGGTGTACGGGAGATGCTGTGGAGCAGGAACGAGGAGCTCACCCAGGGTTTTCGGACCTCTCTTCTGTAGGGGGAAATGCAGTGTGACCCTCTTGAATGAGACGGACATCTTGAGCCAATACCTGGAAAAGGAGGTGAGAAAGAGGTGCTGGGAGAAGAAGGAGGGGGGTGGGTATGCCCCAAGAGGGCAGAGGAAAGTCGAACTGTGACGAGGTGTAGGTTGACAGACTGCCTGGCTTGGGAACTCTGGATCCTCCCCAGCGCCCTCTGCCTCTGAGGACTGCTGCCCGCTCACCTTTTCTTCTCATCCCCAGGACTGCTTTTTTTACTCACTGGTGTTTGACCCTGTGCAGAAGACACTTCTAGCTGATCAGGGGGAGATCAGAGTTGGTTGCAAATACCAAGCTGAGATCCCAGATCGCCTGGCCGAGGGTAAGCAACTGGGCCGAGCAGATGGCTGCTGGGTCATGGCACACGGTAGTGGCCGAGAATGGCGTGCCGTGAAGCTGTTTGCTGCGCTTTCTTCCTGACCCGTGCTGCCACCCTGACGGGATGGGACCCTGGGAACCTGAGAGGGGCAGATGGGCACAGTTGGGAAGAGAAGTCTGAGAGTTGCGCTGGCTGATAGAATCCAAGCAGGAGACAAGGAGGAACGAGGTGGTGTCGTGTCAAGACACGTACCCTCCTTTCCCTCTCCCTGATGTTGCCGTCGCCCTGTTCCCCAGGGGAATCTGATAACCGGAACCAGCAGAAGATGGAGATGAAGGTCTGGGACCCAGACAACCCCCTGACAGACCGGCAGATCGATCAGTTTCTCGTGGTGGCCCGGTGAGGGGTGGGTGGATGGGGAAGATGGGCCGGGGGCGGTGTGGGCATCTTGCATTGAATTCTCAGAGGTGGACTTGATTTTTTTTTTTTTTTTTTGGCATGGGTGTTTTCCTTATTCGGCTTGGTTCCTCAGCCCACTCATGCCTTCTTTCCCTCCTGACTTCTCAATCTCTCCCTCAGAGCTGTGGGCACCTTTGCAAGAGCCCTAGATTGCAGCAGCTCCATTCGGCAGCCAAGCCTGCACATGAGCGCGGCCGCCGCCTCCCGAGATATCACCCTGGTGAGCAGACGCAGCTGCGCAGTCGGACAGTCTGGGCTCCGTGGGGACCTGCAGAGCCCGGGGACGGGAGAGGAAGGGTCTCCTCTGAGGGCGTGGTGCAGAGGGGCTCGGGTCATCAGCGTCGCTTCCTACCTTCCCTGTAGTTCCACGCGATGGACACGTTGCAGAGGAACGGCTATGACTTGGCTAAAGCCATGTCCACCCTGGTGCCCCAGGGGGGCCCCGTGCTCTGTCGGGATGAGATGGAGGAGTGGTCTGCCTCGGAGGCCATGCTATTTGAGGAGGCCCTGGAGAAGTATGGGAAGGATTTCAATGATATTCGCCAGGACTTTGTAAGTGGATGGGGCTGGGGGGAGATGTGGAAGAGATGACAGGTGAGGGAACCAGGACCTGGGGCCAGATGCCAGCTCTGCTTTCTTCCCTCTCTGCCTCCTTAGCTGCCTTGGAAGTCACTTGCCAGCATAGTCCAGTTTTATTACATGTGGAAAACCACAGACCGCTATATTCAGCAGGTACGGGCTGGGCTGGGAAGGCTGGACCAGGGGCCTCCTGCTCACCTCTGCCTTTGGGAGTTGATGACGTCCTCCTGCAGAGATGCTCTGATCCGCCTCTTTTTTTCTTTTTTCCCTTCCTGCAGAAAAGATTGAAAGCTGCTGAAGCAGACAGCAAACTAAAACAAGTCTATATCCCTACCTAGTAAGTGTGGTAGGTGGGGGAGGCTGTCGCGTTTTCTTTTTCTCCTCCTCTCCCCCAGCTCGTGCTTTTCTCAGTGATTGGCGGTGGGCGGGATTCAGGGTCGAAGAGTCAAATGATGATAGACACGAGGTGGAAATGGGATTCTCTTCCTTGACCAGTTCCTGGTTTCTCCCCACGCTGTTCCCATTAGTACTAAGCCAAATCCTAACCAGATCATCTCTGTGGGCGCGAAACCCGGCATGAATGGGGCTGGATTCCAGAAGGGCCTGACTTGCGAGAGCTGCCACAGTGAGTTCCAGGGAAGGATAGGGCTGTTGGGGGTGAGTGGGGTGTTCTCTGGCCCAGGGACCTGAGGGGCTCAGGTGGCGTATTTTTCCCAAACTCCCTCCTTGTCTCCATGCTCCTGCAGCCACACAGTCTGCCCAGTGGTATGCCTGGGGCCCGCCCAACATGCAGTGCCGGCTCTGTGCTTCCTGTTGGATCTACTGGAAGAAGTATGGGGGGCTGAAGACCCCGACCCAGCTTGAGGGGGCTGCTCGGGGCACAACAGTAAGGACTGATGGGGAACAGGCAGGGGAGAGCAATTAAGCATACTGATGTGAGCTTTAGGTGAAGGCCAGGGCACCCAGCCCCCTAAATGGCGATGGTTTGGTGATGGTTTGATGTGCATGTAGGTGGGCGAGGGGGGTGCTCGATGGTGGTTGGAGAGACAGGGAGGTCGGGATGGCAGTAAAGAGATCAGGCAGGAATAAATTGCTTTTTGTAGAGAACGGAAGAAAGGAGAGCCTCAGTGCCCATCTGGGTTCTCCCTTTTTCCCATGTCTTTCTTCCAGGAGCCACACTCGAGGGGTCATTTGTCTAGACCTGAAGCCCAAAGCCTCTCCCCCTATACGACCAGCGCCAACCGGGCCAAGCTGCTGGCTAAGAACAGGCAAACATTCCTGCTCCAGACCACAAAGCTGACCCGTCTGGCCAGACGCATGTGCAGGGACCTGTTACAGCCGAGGAGGGCTGCCCGACGACCCTATGCCCCTATCAATGCCAATGCCATCAAGGCGGAGTGTAAGGGCAGGAGTGGTGGGGCTAGTGGCAGGTCGGGATGCTCTGGCCAGAAAGCAGAGCAGAGACCAGTGTTTCTCTGGAGGTTTAATGACAGCAGGGATAGCAGGCCACAGCGCTTGGGTAGGCGAGTAGATGTGGCTCCTGGCCATAGGAGAGGCCTGAATAGCGAAGCCCCTTCAAGAATTTTCTTCTTTGTTCTCTAGGCTCCATTCGACTTCCTAAGGCTGCGAAGACTCCGTTGAAGATTCACCCTCTGGTGCGGCTGCCGCTGGCAACCATCGTCAAAGATCTGGGTAGGGGACTAGGGGACGGAACTGGTTAGGTGGTGTCGGGTTCTCTGTCATCCTTTCGCTGTCAAAGTCCAAAGAGATTTAGTCTAACAGCCTGTACTTCTGTACGTTAATAACAGTTCTCCTAAGCTACCCATAGTGAATGATAAGATCACACTCATGTGCTAATTGCTTGCCAGACCCCTCCCCCCATCACTGCTTTTGGGGATGCCCAGGGAAACTACATAGAGAAGAGAAAGCATAAAGTTCTCTAAGTTTTCTCTTACCTTTTTCTTGGCAGTGGCCCAGGCGCCTCTGAAACCAAAAACACCTCGGGGTACCAAGACGCCGATCAACAGAAACCAGCTGACCCAGAACCGGGGCCTGGGGGGCATTATGGTGAAACGGGCCTATGAAACTGTGAGTTGACAGCTGGAGTGGGCCAGGCTGATTGGGTGGGCTTTTATTTCTGATTGGAATCTGTGAGTCTTCTCTCATCGTGCTGCCCGCCCCCCTTTCCAGATGGCAGGAGCGGGAGTCCCCTTCTCTGCCAACGGAAGGCCTCTGGCCTCAGGGATCCGCTCCGGCTCACAGCCAGCAGCCAAGCGTCAGAAACTAAACCCAGCTGATGCCCCCAATCCTGTGGTGTTTGTGGCCACAAAGGATACCAGGTAGGGAGGCCCCCATGGGCTGGGAGATCGACAACCCAGATCGGTGGGTAAGGATAATACCAGTTCCGAGCGAGACCAGCTCTGGGAAGACTGGGTGCGGGATGGGGATGTCAGGAAAGAACGGGCCGGAAGGCAGAGCTGGAGTGTGAAATGTGGGGTTTCACCTTGAGAGTCTTAGCCTTTTTTATTCCACTCTTCTTTTCCTGGCCAGGGCCCTGCGGAAGGCTCTGACCCATCTGGAAATGCGGCGAGCTGCCCGCCGGCCCAACTTGCCCCTGAAGGTGAAGCCACCACTGATTGCAGTGCGGCCCCCAGTCCCACTCTCTGCACCCTCACATCCTGCCAGCACCAATGAGCCCATTGTCCTGGAGGATTGAGCATCTGTCGGGGAAGGGAGGTGGGCTGAAAGCTAGAGGGTGGGTGCCCAGGGCATCCAACTTCCCTTCCCTCTAGTATCAAAGGGAATGAGGAGTGAGTGAGGGAGGGAGCCAGGGAGTGTGTGTCCTTGGAGGGGTTGGGCGCCCTCTGGTGTCACCACTTGGAGGCTTGTCCCCTTCCCACGCTTCTCCACACCTGGTGGTGGAGGGCACACTGCAGAAACTTGACCCATTGTGGGAACCTAGCCTGTTTTGGGGGGTAGGACCCACAGTTGTCTTGGACAGTTTTGGGGGGAGGGTTTTTTAATTTTTTAAAAATTTTGCCTCCCTTTGTGAAAGGGGAATGGGGGAGGGGAAGAGTAAATGGATAGGAGGTGGTGGTTGGGGGAGGGGGACGTGCACTGCCATGACTGCCATGTCTATCTTTTTTTTCTAATGGGGGTTTCTCTTCCTGTCCGGTGTCCGGACATTCCTAATTGGAGTTTGAGGCCCCTAAGCCCAAGCTGGCATCAACCCCAGCCCATGCTCTCTCTTTTCCTTCCCTCCCTGTGCCCCCTCCGCCTTTTGTACGCCAATTCTCAGAAATAAAGATCTTTTGTCCGTTTTTTTAACCTCGGATTCTGTAATTGGTTCTTATAGTAACAAATAAAAAGCTGTTTTCTTCAGCTTCTCCCGGCTCAGCTGTTCTCTGCTGTGGGGGTGGGGGTAGGGGAGGGAAGAGGGCGGTGTCTTCAATGGGGAAAATAAAGGACAACCGATAATAAAGGAGATACTGCTGGGACTTTCCTTGAGAACAGCTTTAGGAGATAGGCAGGCTGTTCCAGCTAGCTTCCTCCTGGGACCCAAACTGCTCCCCAGATCCCTGTGGTGCTGGAACCCAAGCTCCTCTTGATACATACAGATTCGTTCAGAATGTTGGAATGAGAGGACTCTGGATGGTTGGTGGCTTCCACGGGATGGGAGGTGCGAAGGTGCTTTTCTTTTTATTTCCCAACCCTTACTCATCTCTCTCTTAGGAAATTCTGGGGGTTGTTAGAGACCAGGGCAAGATGCAGCCTACCTTGGGGGGTGCTGCAGTCTCTTACTACCCAGTTCTGTGGTATATTTGCACAGATCGCCACTCAAGGATTCTTCCCAAGACCAGCCTCAGCACCTGCCTTGATAGCCGGGCCCACTCTAGAACTGTCTCCTGCTTTCTTGGGTCTGGGAAACAAGCCTGAGCAGGGCCCAACAGGAGGAGCACCCTTGGAGAATGTACGAGAAGTTAAGCCTACTATGTGTTCCTTCTGCACTTCCTTACCGATGCGGGAACAGCCTGAGCGGCTGGGAATTGCTTAAGGTTACAGACCGTCAGATCTCTGCCTCAGGTCCGGTGTGCTTTCCACAGTCCACGGCTGTGGGCCGATACCTACAGCAGGAGCTACTTAGCCCCTCTCAGAGTCGTCTCCATCTCCCGTTCTCCGCCCCTGGGGCCTCCCCGGCTCCTTCACTCTCCCTATTCCGAGCTTACACCTGAGCAGTATCGGGAGGAATTGACCACTTATACCCGTCTGCGGAGAGCAGCATTTTCTCCCAACAGTGTCCTCACTCCGCTGCCTTGAAGGCATAGTGGGTCCCACCGCATACCTTGAAGCGGGCCCGTCGCCCTGGCCACAGTAGGCCCCACCGCGTTCCTTGAGTGGGCGGGTGGCTGCGGCGCCCACTCTTGCGGAAGGAAAGCCTGACTCACGGGGCCGCAGCGATCCGGCTGTGGCTGAGTGGAGTCTGGGAGGCGCCCAGTGGGGGCAGAGCTCCCCAACCAGGGCTGGGAAGTGGTCGCAGAACACCCATTTGGGGGGGAGGACCGAGGGCAGAGAGAGAGTAGCAGCCCTAAGGAACTCGGGAGTCCAGGGACAGCCTTGAGCTTCGTGAAGTCTGCTCATCCCCCGCCTTGATTCTCCAGGTAAATATGGGTTTGAGGAAGGAGCGCCGCGGGTCCCTATCGCCCCCAGAGGGAAGGTATCTACAGCAGGTCCCTAACCAAGCGGCAGGGAAACGGCCGGTGGACTTCAAAGGGCTCCGGCGCCGGCTTTTGTGGCCGCCTCATGAATATTCATTATTCTTTGGGCCAATCAACGCCTGAATGGCTCAGAGCACACCAATCGGCTTACAGCATGCAGATAAGTATCAAAGATGGGCGGCTTTTCCTGAAGCTGGTGGAAGAGACTTAACAGGGATGAAAACGGAACCCTGAGTCGAAGGAGCTGTTTCCCGAGGAGTGTGCCTGCACCATTCGTCGATGCTACGTCACTTCCTATGGGCTGGCAGACGTTGCTTCCGAGCGCGTTGCGATTTGTAGGCGTGAGTTCCGGTGGCTGCAGAAGGGGTTGTGTGTTGTCGGTCCTGGAGAGTCGCGATGGCGGCAGTGGATTCGGATGTCCAGTCGCTGCCCCGTGGGGGTTTCCGCTGCTGCCTCTGCCACGTTACTACAGCCAACCGTAAGCGGTGGCTTGCGAGGGGGTGGTTGTGAGTTCTTGTCTGTGGGTCCTAGCGAAAGTTAGGGTTATAGGTCATAGTTCTTGTCAAGTCGGTTGGTAGGGTCACTCGTCTCCGTTTTCACTCCGCCTGTGCAAGGGATTGGAGAGTGGCGAAAGCCCCACCACTTTACCCCCTCCTTCCTAGTATCCGAAATCTCCACGACGAAAGTTTCATTATCTTATTCCCTCTTAAAGGGTCATCTGTTGGACGCCGCCTTTGTGTCTGGTACTCTGCTGGGCTCTTAGGTGGGGTGAGGTGATTCAGAGATGAAGGAGCTCACCATCGAGAGGTGGAGACAATTCCAATGCTCAATAGATATGTTTGGAGAGCTGTAGGATCACAGAGAAAATTGTAATTAACTCAGGGAAGCCCTACAGAGGAGCTACCCAAAAGCAGAGATACATGAAGGAGCATGGCATGCATGACTAGGAGGTGGGTTTGGCAAAGTAGACAGGGTTCTTGTATGACAGCGCAGGGGACTCCATGAAATTCCATTTTTTTTTAAGGTTTATTTTTTTATTTTTTATTTTTTAAAATATTTATTTGACAGGGAGAGACACAGTGAGAGAGGGAACACAAGTAGGGGGAGTGAGAGAGGGAGAAGCAGGCTTCCTGCCAAGCAGGGAGCCGGATGTGGGGCTCGAACCCAGGACCCTGGGATCCTGACCTGAGCAGAAGAAGGCATACACTTAACAACTGAGCCACCCAGGCGCCCCAAAGGTTTATTTGTTTTTGAGAGAGAGGGTGCACAAGGAGCAGGGGGAAGGACAGAGGGAGAAGCAGGCTCTGAGTGCCATGCGGGACTCGATCCCAGGACTCCGGGATCATGACCTGAGCCGAAGGCAGACGCTTAACCGACTGAGCCACCCAGATGCCCTCAAATTCCACTTCTGAAGTCTGGAATCATGATCTTCCCTAAACTGGAATCATGATCTTCCCTAGACAAGATCTTCTGTTCTTTTTCTTTGTGAATGGCACTATCACTATTTGTCTCCTGGGGCAAGCCCTAAATCCAGCATAGTCTTCTCTGGTCCAACATATACATTGGTGACAATAAAGAGCTGACCCAGAATTTAATAAAAATAATAATTGCTAACTTTTCCCATGTTCAACATATATCAGACTCTGCTAGGTGCTCTATATTGCATAATACCCTTGTGGTAAGTACTATGAATATCTTCAATTTGTTACCCAGGACCCTGATGCACAGACAGGTTAAGTAACTTCCCTAAGATCTCGCACAGTTTACCAGACCTGGGATTTAAACTTGGGCAGTGTGACTTCAAATCTTGCACTTGCAATCTCTGTACCATACTTAGAGACCATCCTTGAAGGAATAGTCTAGAGTCCTGCTTTATTTAGTCCTTCTGTATATGATCTGGATAAGTTTCCTGTTAATTTTTTTTTTTACAATTTGCAGGTGTTGCTCTACCTCGCACTTAGATATGGTTTAAGAAAAACTTGTAGCTAGTTCACCTGGGGACCGCTTAGAATACCTATATAGACACATGGACAAGAGAGGAACGTGAAAAGAGCCAGGACTTTGTATATTCAAAGGCCACACTTTCTGTGGCTTGGAAGGATTAGTAGGAGTTAGTGCATTTAGGTAAAGTCAGGGTGTAAGTACACTGAAGAGTGATTTGGATGTTTTTGTTTTACGATTGTCTTTGCAGGACCCAGCCTAGATGCCCACTTGGGGGGCCGGAAGCACCGGCACCTGGTAGAACTACGAGCTGCCCGAAAGGCCCAGGGGCTTCGAAGTGTGTTTGTCAGTGGCTTTCCTCGGGACGTGGATTCTGCTCAGCTCACTCAGTACTTTCAGGCATTTGGACCCGTGGCCAGTGTTGTCATGGACAAGGACAAGGTAGAGTGAATGGCTCTTGAGGTAAAGAATAAGTCCGGTGGGGGGAAAAAAAAAGAATGAGTTCGGTGTGCCACATACAAAACAAAATGAGAGAGAAACCAGCAGCCCTATTTCAGCTGGTGCCTTGTGTGGCCTTTCCTTGATGGACACCACAGTCCTTGGGCCAGTCCAGCTTTGTGAGCTGAGAGAGGAGAGAGAATCTCAAGCAGACTCCACACTGAGTGCAGAGCCTGACACGGAGCTCGATCTCACGACCCTGAGATCATGACCTGAGCTGAAACTAAGAGTCGGATGCTTAACTGACTGTGCCACCCAGGTGCCTGAGAGCTGTATTTTCAATAGTGAATAGAATAGACGTGGCCCGTGCAGGCACAGAGCTTATCATCTAGTGAATAAAGTAGACAGTTAAATGAGTAATTACAGTGAAGTAGGTGCTTTAAGGCCACACCATTGGGAGATGTATCCTAACCCCGCAAGAGACTGGCTTATAGACCAGCTAGCAGTTTATTTTTATTTTTTATTTTTATTTTTTAAAGATTTTATTTACCTATTCGACAGAGAGAGATCACAAGTAGGCAGGGAGGCAGGCAGAGAGAGAGGGGGAAGCAGGCTCCCCGCCGAGCGGAGAGCCCGATGTGGGGCTCAACCCCAGGATCCTGAGATCATGACCCGAGCCGAAGGCAGAGGCTTTAACCCGCTGGGCCACCCAGGCGCCCCAGCTAGCAGTTTATTGACTTACAGTGAGAGGTATCGAAATTAGCTGGTCAAAATCCTCTGTCTTCTGGACAGTGCTGGACAAACAAGCTTCTTTGTGGTCCTTTTTGTCTTCCAGGCAGGTCTTTGTCATCAGTTTCTCTTTAGTCCTTTGAAGAAAGTTCACTGATATATTGCTGTGTTGTATCATCATATTATAGTTCTCAGATTGTGCTCTGGTTGTGTGGGCATGGCTTAGGTAGGATCCCAAATGGCTTTGGCAGCCCATGCCTTCTCTTAGGATGGGCTGGGGTGTGTTTTTCCTAGAGGTCACATTTGGCAACTGACCCACAGAGGCTTTAACAAAAGGGGTTTAGTTGTTCTCTTTAACAAGAAGTCCAGACCTGGGCAGTCCAGCACTTTACTGTTTTCCTGCTTTGTCATTATTGGCACCTGGGTCTCCCTTCCTAGTTGTGATAATTCTGTTTGCACATCTTCAGATAAGAGAAAGGGGCAGGCTAAAGGACAGAATATAAAAGGCTAGTGCTTGCTGTCTTCCCCTGCTTTTCTTTACTTTCCAGGAAAATATCTTTCCCAGGGGCCTCTATCATTAGACTTCTCATTGGCCTGAATTCTTTTTTTTTTTTAAGAGATTTATTTATTTGTCAGAGAGAGAGAGAGAGAGAGAGAGAGAGAGAGAGAAAGCGAGCACAAGCAGGGGGAGCGGCAGGCAGAGCAGGCAGAGGGAGAAGCAGGCTCCCTGCCAAGCAAGGAGCCCGATGCGGGACTCGATCCCAGGACTCTGGGATCACGACCTGAGCCGAAGGCAGCCGCTTAACCGACTGAGCCACCCAGGCGTCCCTCGTTGGCCTGAATTCTATCACATGGTTACCCCTAGCTGCAGGCAAGCCTGGGAAATGAAGTTTTTTTTAGCTGGACACCTTGCCCTTCTGAAGAATTGGGATTCTGTTGGTAAGAAAGAAAGGGAGAATGTCTATTGGGAGGGCATTTGGAAGTGTCTGCCCCAGATTGCTTTTTCAGAAAACTCAGTATCTCTGTTTTTATTCATATTTGTTTCAATTGTAGAGAATGACCTTTTATTTTTTTTAAGCTTTTTTTTTTTTTTTTAAGATTTTATTTATTTATTTGACAGAGAGAAACACAGCTAGAGAGGGAACACAAGCAGGGGGAGTGGGAGAGGGAGAAGCAGGCTTCCCACCGAGCAGGGAGCCCGATGCGGGGCTTGATCCCGGGACTGCGGGATCATGACCTGAGCCGAAGGCAGACGCTTCATGACTGAGCCACCCAGTCACCCCACTTATATATATTTTTTTGAGAGTGACCTTTTTTCTGAACTTGAACCTCACGTTTCTGAGGCTTCTAATTATTTTGGCAATAATGACCAAAATTCTTTGAGATTTTTTTTTTTTTTTTTTTTTTTTAAGATCCTATCCATTTATTTGACAGACAAAGAGAGATCACAAGTAGGCAGAGAGGCAGGCAGAGAGAGAGGGAAGCAGGCTCCCGGCAGAGCAGAGAGCCCGATGCGGGGCTCGATCCCAGGACCCCGAGATCATGACCCTATACGAAGGCAGAGGCCCCAACCCACTGAGCCACCCAGGTGCCCCAATAATGACTAAAATTCTTATTGAGCAATTACCATGCCCCAATCATGTGCTAAATGGTTTACATACAATATCTCATTTCATTTCCACAATGTTTCCTTGAGGGACAGCATCACTGGGAAGTTGGAGATTTGGGGGATTAAGCCCCTACTTGGAGGCAGTTACAAGTTATTTAACTTCTCTGAGTTTTAGTTTCTTTCTTTTTTTTTTAATATTTTATTTATTTATTTGAGAGAGAGAACATGAGAGGAGAGAAGGTCAGAGGGAGAAGCAGACTCCCCATGGAGCTGGGAGCCCGATACAGGACTCGATCCCGGGACTCCGGGACCATGACCTGAGCCGAAGGCAGTCGCTTAACCAACTGAGCCACCCAGGCGCCCTCTGAGTTTTAGTTTCTTGAGAGAAATGTGCCCTCAAAGACAAGGCCAGGCAAAGAGACACCTAATTTCTAGCTGGGGCTTTGATTGCATACTTGGGGTTGAACCGCAGTCTGGTGAGTAATGTGATTCCTCAGAGTCAGAAGATTGGCCTGGGCAGGTCCAAGTGGCTGTCTTTCTCCTTGGTTTCACTATGATTCTTTGCCGTGTTTGGCATGGGATGGAAGTGAGGGTAGGAAGGGCACCCCACCCCCCTTGCCCCACTCTGTCGCTTGTATTTTTGATTGAGGTGTGAGTTACACAGCATAAAATTCACACTTTCAAAGTACACAATTCAGGGGTCGTTAGTATATTTACAAGGCTCCGCACCCATCCTTCCAGAATGATTTATCTTTCGTCATGTGTGATCCAAGCCTGTGAGCTGGCGAGGCTGCTTCCCCCCATCCCCCCCACCCCCCACTTTATTTTTTTGTATGGTGTAAGGGATCCAGTATCATTCTTTTACATGTGGCTATCCAGTTGTCCCAGCACCATGTGTTGGGAAGGCCATTCTTTCCTCATTGAATGGTCTTGACAACTTCATTGAAAATCAGTTGACCATAGAGGTATGGGCTTAATTTCTGGAGTCTTTGTTTCATTTCCTTCATCTGAATGACTGTCTTTGTGCCAGTGCCACCTCGTCTTTTTTCTTTTCCTTTTTTTTTTTCTTTAAAGATTTTATTTATTTTTTTGACAGACAGAGAGATCACAAGTAGGCAGAGAGGCAGGCAGAGAGAGAGGGAGAAGGAGGCTCCCTGCTGATTAGAGAGCCCGATGTGGGGCTCGATCCCAGGACCCTGAGATCATTACCTGAGCCGAAGGCAGAGGCTTAACCCACTGAGCCACCCAGGCACCCCTTTTCCTTTTTTTTTTAAGTAACCTCTACACCTGACCTGGGACTTGAACTCAAGACCCCGAGATCAAGAGACACAGGATCCAGGGACTGAGCCAGCCAGGCACCCCAGTATCACACTGGCTTGGTTATTGTAGCATACCTTGTTATAAGCAGGATGAGACTCTATCTTTACTACTGAAGAGAATGTAAAAGAATATGGACTTTTGCCCTGAAACAGTCGTATTTTTCCTGCTCCTGCTAACATTTTGCCTTAAAAAGAAAAAATTATCTATCTCCCAGTGAATATCACGAAACTCAACCAGGTCATAGCATCATGCTGTCATGTTGCTGTTATTTCTAGATAGGAAGTCTGTTCAAGGTAGGGTATGTTTATATTTCCACCTAGCGTTATATGAATTATATGGATTCTAAATCAACACTAAAAGATCTAATTAAGTTAAAAGGAAAAGTTAGGGGATGCCTCAGAGTATAAGCAGTGAAATCATGTCATTGGCAAGAGTAGGGGAGAATGGCATAAGTAAAATGGGATTTTCAGAGGCAGACTGGGATGAGAGTGCAATGTGTGGGATGGGAGTGAAGGAATTTTCTAAATATGTTCCCCGTTCCAGAAACATTAAGCAGATATTCCCAATTAATAGGGTGGTCCCCATTCCAAAGAATCTTATGCAGTGTCAAACCATGTGTTTGGATTTTTTATTCCAAAACCATGATCCCTGCCCCTGTTGTGGTTTGCCAGGGAGTGTTTGCTATCGTGGAGTTGGGGGACATCGGGACCCGGGAAGCCGTCCTGTCACAGCCCCAGCACACCCTGGGAGGACATCGCCTGCGGGTCCGGCCACGGGAGCAGAAAGAGTTCCAGAGCCCAGCCTCCAAATCCCCCAAAGGAGCAGCCCCTGACAGTCACCAGCTGGCCAAAGCACTAGCTGAGGCCCCGGATGTGGGGGCACAAATGGTGAAGCTCGTGGGGCTGAGGGAGTTGTCTGAGGCTGAGCGACAGCTTCGGAGCCTCGTGGTGGCCCTGATGCAGGAGGTCTTCACAGAGTTCTTTCCCGGTGAGTCACTTACTTTACCATGTCTGAGCCCTCCCCATTCTCCCTCCCCGTCCTCCCTCCCCTGCCCCCATCCTGCGTCCCCCAGTTCTCCCTCAGGTAGAGGCATTTATTTGGCTGTTCTTCCTTCTTTGTGCCCCACTGTGTTCTTCCACCCCATATTCCTAATGTCGCTCGACCTTTATTTTCTGCTCGGCATCCAGGCTGTGTGGTCCATCCTTTTGGCTCTTCCATAAACAGTTTTGATGTCCATGGCTGTGATCTTGACCTCTTCTTGGATCTGGGTGACTTGGAAGAGTCCCAGGTGAGTGACTGGGGAGGCAGCTGGGAAGAGTCAGTGGGGATGGTCATGGGACTCGGGGCAAGCACCATCTCTCTCATGCCTTAGCTGCTTCTTGTAAAATGGGGATAATGGAACCCGAAAGGGTTATCGTGATTGGAGAAATGTGAATGTATTTGATGGGTATTAGATAGGAAGAATACGAATTGACACAGGATATATGGCATTGGTAATAGGAGAAAAACAGATTTCAAAATGGTGTATGTAATATTGTATTTTGGAAAAGAAATATATGAAAGGACATACAATAAAGTAATTTTGGGATTATGTCTTTACTTATCTGTATTTTCTAACATCTAATGTATAGATTCTGCCTTTGGAATAGGAAAGGGTTGTTAGTATTTTTTTTTTAATAGGCTTTGTTTTTTAGAGCAGTTTTAGGTTCACAGCAAAATTGAGCAGAAAGTACAGAGTTTTGTATACTTCCTATCTTACAAAAAGGATTATTTTAAGGATTTTATTTTATTTTATTATTATTTTTTAAAGATTTTATTTATTTGACAGAGAGAGAGATCACAAGTAGGCAGAGAGGCAGGCAGAGGGAGGGAAGTAGGCTCCCTGCTGAGCAGGGAGCCTGATGCGGGGCTCAATCCCAGGACCCTGAGATCATGATCTGAGCTGAAGGTAGACACTTAACCATCTGAGCCACCCAGGCGCCCCTAAAGATTGTATTTGTTTATCGAGAGAGAGAAATTGGGCTTGAGTGGAGGGAGGGATAGGGGGAGAGAGAGAGAATCTCAAGCAGACTCCACACTGAGTGCATAGCCTGATGTGGGACTTGATCTCACAACCCTGAGATCATGACTTGAGCTGAAACCAAGAGTCAGACGCCTAACTGACTGAGCCACCCAGGGGTGCCACAAAAAGGGTTATTTAAAAAATAAATTTAGGGGCGCCTGGGTGGCTCAGTCGTTAAGCGTCTGCCTTCGGCTCAGGTAATGATTCCGGGCTCCTGGGATCGAGCCCTGCACTGGGCTCCTTGCTCGGCCGGAAGCCTGCTTCTCCTGCTCCCACTCCCCCTGCTTGTGTTCCCTCTCTTGCTGTGTCTCTCTCTGTCACATAAAAAAAAAATTCTTTATAAAAAAAATTAAAAATAGGGCACCTGGGTGGCGCAGTGGGTTAAGATCTCAGTTTCCTGGGATCGAGCCCCACATCGGGCTCTCTACTCGGCAGGGAGCCTGCTTCTCCCTCTCTCTCTGCCTGCCTCTCTGCCTGCTTATGATCTCTCTCTCTGTGTCAAATAAATAAATAGAATCTTAAAAAAAAATAAAAAATAAAAAATTTATCAGTCTATTTTTTCTTTCTCCCTACATATAGACACACATGCACACACACACTTTATATTTTCAAAGTCATTTGAGAGCATACATGATGCCCATAATAGTCCAGTGTCTATTAGGGAAACACAAAGGCATCCTCGGGTACAGCCACAGCACCGTTAGCAAGGATGGACGTGTTATCTGGCGCAGGTGTGATATGTTCAGAGATTTCAGTCTGCAGCCCATCCCCCGCAGTCATCAGCTGCCCAGGCCCAAGCTAGTGTTGGCCCCTCAGTCACCTTTACAGTTCCTCTGGCTTTTGTCTTTCATGACAGTGACATCTTGGTAGAATACAGATCATTTATTTTGTGCCATTAAAAGTTATTTTTAGGGACACCTGGGTGGCTTAGTCAGTGAAGTGTCTGCCTTCACTCAGGTCATGATCCTGGGGTCCTTGGATCAAGTCCCACATCAGGCTCCCTGCTCAGAGGGGAGTCTCCTTCTCCCTCTGCCTGCTGCTCCCCGTTTGTGCTCTCTCTCTTTGTCTGTCTGTGTCAAACAAATAAAGTCTTTAAAAAAAAGTTATGTTTAATTTTAAAAAAGGGGTTGTGAGGATTAACTGAGTTAATATATATAAAGTCCTTGGAATGGGATCTGGCACATAAGCAGTAGTCGGTATATTCTGGGGAATGTTGCCCGGATGGGAGACAGCAGGAGAGGCAAATATTCACTGAGCCCATTTGTATCCGCAGCCAGCCCCAAAGGCCCCGGAGTCTCCATTTTTGGACTCGGCCCTTGCGTCACCACTGGATCCTCAAGCCCTGGCCTGTACCCCGGCTTCCCCTCCAGACTCACAGCCTCCTTCTCCCCAAGACTCTGAAGCCCTGGATTTTGAAACTCCTTCCTCTTCGCTGGCACCCCAGACTCCGGACTCTGCTTTGGCCTCTGAGACCCTCGCCTCTCCCCAGTCCCTGCCTCCGGCCTCACCACTGCAGGAGGACCGGGGAGAGGGGGACCTGGGGAAGGCCCTGGAACTAGCAGAGGCCCTGAGGGGGGAGAAAACAGAGGGGGTAGCCATGCTGGAGTTGGTGGGATCCATTCTTCGGGGCTGTGTCCCTGGAGTGTACCGAGTCCAGACTGTGCCCTCTGCCCGACGCCCTGTGGTCAAGTTTTGCCATCGGCCTTCAGGTCTTCACGGTGACGTCTCCCTCAGTAACCGGTACCTTTGTTTAGGGGGTGGTTGGGGCAGGCCAGCTGAGCATTCTGGGGTGGGCGAGGAGGGGACCCTGGTGTGCTCCTGCACTCGCTGAGCCTCGAGGTTATCCTCGTTGGGTCCCATCCCTCTTTCTGCCATGTGTCTCCTGTCCGGCATCCATTTTCATGACTGTAACGTGTGTTCCTTGGAATACTCTTTTTAGGGGATTTAGAAAAGAGTTCCAGTGTTGAATAAGTTTGGGAAATGCTAAATTAGATGCAAATCAGTTTCTCCCTTCCCACCCTCTCCCCCACTTCCTTTCTCTCTCTTTCTCCCTCCCTTCCGGCCTTTGTTTCTTTGCAGATGAAAGGCTTTGAGCAGTCTTGTAACTAAACCCTTCTCTAATATCCTGTCCAGGACAGGCATATAGGATGTCGTGTTCCCCGAACACATGTGACGTCCTTTTGCATGCCCTTTCTTGGCATGCCCCTTCACATGACCGTTGTCAGCAAACACTTGGGAGACCCTCTTTCGGCCTCACTCCAGCCGGCCCCCCGTTCTGCAAGCCTGGAACAGGGGCTGGGGTGATAGTTCAGAGGGTTGCCCAGCGCTGACACCCTTGTCTCTGTTCCAGGCTGGCCCTGCATAACTCTCGCTTCCTGAGTCTCTGCTCTGAGCTGGATGGGCGAGTTCGGCCCCTGGTGTACACCGTGCGCTGCTGGGCTCAGGGCCGAGGGCTGTCGGGTGAGAATGAATCCGGACAGACTCGGGGCTGAGCTGGTGGCGGGGCCGAGGCGGGGTTCAGGGAGGGCAGGGGAGGCAGGTACAAGAACCAGGGTTGAGAGAACCAACCAGGGTGTCAGATGCACCTCCAATCTAACTGGAATTCTTGTTTACCCAGGAAGTGGCCCCCTCCTCAGTAACTACGCCCTGACCTTGCTCGTGGTCTATTTCCTTCAGACCAGGGACCCTCCCGTGTTGCCCACTGTGGCCCAGCTCACCCAGAAAGCAGGTACAGCGGCCCAGCCTCCACCCTCTTTATCGCGTTAGCTTCGGCTTTCCTCTTCTTTGTCTCATTTACAGTAAGCACTAAGCTGCCCCAGGAACGAGATCTCTGCTGTCCCCCCCTAAATCTTCCTGTTTCTGGGCTGACCCTCGCCTTTTTTCCTTTCACAGGTGAGGGCGAGCAGGTGGAGGTTGATGGCTGGGACTGTAGTTTCCCCAGGGATGCCTCAAGACTGGAGCCCAGCACCAATAAGGAGCCCCTCAGTGAGTTTGGGGAGCCCGGTAGAGGATTAATAAATGTTGTTAATCACAACTGTAGGTCATATCCAGCAGTTACTCTTTGCCAGGCATGGTTCTGCCAGCAACCTCGTGGAATAGCTAGTATCATTAATACCATTTTACAGATGAAGAGACCACGCCATAGAGCAATTAAGTGGCTCACTCAAGGTTACAGTGCTAGCGAGAAGGAGCAGCATCTGGGGAAGGACATTGCTGGGGACATGGGGGAAGGGTCTTCTGGACTTCTTGTTTTTATATAAAGATCAGAGGAGTCTGGCTTCTGACACTCTTCTGAGCTACTTGGAAGGGAAAAGAAAGTCCTTAGAGAATGCCTCTAGTGCAGGCCTCTTTCGGTTCTGGCCTCTAAGTAACCCCTTCTGCCTGGTCTTCCTCCTCCTCCAGGTTCTCTGCTAGCCCAGTTCTTCTCCTGCGTCTCTTGTTGGGATCTTCGAGGCTCACTGCTGTCCCTGCGGGAGGGTCAGGCACTGCCTGTGGCAGGGGGCCTGCCCTCTGATCGCTGGGAGGGTCTGCGCCTTGGCCCTATGAATCTCCAGGACCCCTTTGACCTGAGTCACAACGTAGCAGCCAATGTGACCAGCCGGGTAGCCGGGCGGCTACAGAACTGCTGCCGAGCGGCAGCCAGTTACTGCCGGAGCCTCCAGTACCAGCACCGTTCCTCCCGGGGTCGGGACTGGGGGCTGCTCCCCCTTCTGCAGCCCAGCTCCCCTAGTTCCTTGCTGTCTGCAACACCCATCCCCTTGCCCCCTGCTCCCTTCACCCAGCTCACTGCTGCCCTGGCCCAGGTGTTAAGGGAAGCACTGGGGTGCCATATAGAGCAGGGAACCAAGAGACTGCGGTCAGACAGAGGGGGGCCTGAGGAGTCTCCTCAGGGAGGGACAAGCAAAAGGCTGAAACTAGATGGGCAGGAGAAAAGCTGTGAGGAGGGGCAGGAGGAGCAAGAGGGATGTATGGGGGACCACAGTGAAGACGGGGTGGAGGAAATGGTTGTAGAGGTTGGGGAGATGGTGCAGGACTGGGTGCAGAGCCCTGGGCGGCCAGGGGAGCCCCCCCAGATGCCCGGAAAGCAGCTCGCCCCTGGAGAAGAGGGGCAGTCGGTCCATGCAGCCCTGGCAGAGCAGGGGCCCAAGGGACCCGAGGCAGTCGGAGAAGGGTCTCGGGGTGAGGCAGGGAAGGGGGTGTCGCTCTCCTCAGTGAGCTGGCGCTGTGCCCTGTGGCACCGAGTGTGGCAGGGGCGGCGGCGGGCCCGGCGACGCCTCCAGCAGCAAACCAAGGAGAGAGGCGGAGGCGGCACCGCAGAGTGGCTGGCAGTTGAGGCCCAGGTCACCCAGGAGCTGAGAGGACTGAGCAGTGCTGCCCAGCGGCCAGAGGCTGAGCCGCTCCTGACCTTTGTGGCATCTGCCTCCCAGGCTGACCAGACTCTCACCGTGACCCCAATCCAGGATGCTCAAGGCCTGTTCCCTGACCTCCATCATTTCCTTCAGGTTTTCCTCCCTCAAGCTCTTCGGAACCTCCTCAAGTGAAGACAGGGAGGGACCCTGACAGGGCAATAAAGCTGCTAGTTTAATGAACACTACAGTGTCCTCTAATTTCCACCTGGCAGTAATCTCCCTAACACCCAGTACTTCCCCCTCCCCAGACCTTACTCCCTCTTCTCAGTCATGCCTTCTTTGGCTACCCCAAAATAGGTCTCGGCCTGTTTCCTGCCTACCGTTTATCATAACCTGCAGCGAGAGCCTGCGATGGCGTGTGTGTCCCTGCACCCGGAGCCCACTCGCTAGAGTTCCTGAAGGATGGGAGTGCCGGGTGGGCGGCTGGGGCAGCACCGGGCAGGGGTACCAAGTTTGCCTCCCCATTTATCTTGCCGCCGGGACTTATATGGTGATGGCCTGAAATCGGGGTTCAGGCTTCTTCGTCCACTCTCTCAGTTAAGCGAGTTCATCCTGTTCTGATTAAAACGGGGGGAACATTTTCCGACCGGAGCGTGAGTAAAGGGCAGCCCATCATGATTAAGCTGGCAGCCCCTACAGGGTGGCGGGTGGGAGGGATGCGCCGCGTTCTCCCTAGGCCCTCCCCTGCTGCAGGCCCGCCACCAGGGCCCTTCTTGCAGCGACCACATCGCGGAGCCGCAGGGTGGTTTAATGGGAGGAAACCTCACTTTGGCAGGGTTTCTGACTCGGGCTCTGGTGAGCTATTCATCCTCTCCTCTAAAAAAGCCAGAGCGGGAACAAACGGACTTATCCACGCAGGACTTGTTTCCGCTCCTGTGAGGGTCCCACAGTCCTGATGTTAGGGGCCTGCCAGGATGTCCGTCCGGTCACCGCGGGTTCCCGACCTGGAGGGGAAACGCCTCTGGGAGCCGGCGCGGGCGCGGAGTCGGCCGCTGTGCCACGTCGCAGTCAAGGGGAAGTTTTCCAGCTGGTTCTCACAGTTTACCCTCCGCGCCTTCAACCTCCACGTCGGGACTCGGATTGGCCAGGCCTGAGGGGGCGGGCCAGCGAAGAGTCCCACTGCGCAGGCGCGAGCTCTCTCCTGCCGACCAGCAGGCCCCACCCCCTTCTTCCAATTCAGCCGCCGCGAAATACAGAACTGTCGTGCGTATGCCTTCTGTGCCGTCCTCGCTTTGCGGCTGCTGTTTCTCCACGGCTCTCCCCTTCCCCCGCTTCTCTCCCTGACGGCTTACTTTGCGGCAGCGCCGAGAACCCCACCCCCTTTCTCTGCGGAATCACCATGGCGGCTGGGGTAAGTTTGCCGGCTCCGGCGATCCAGGTCACGGTATCCGACGCCATCCTCTGCCCGAGTAGGGCCCTCCGGCGTCAGAGGAGTTCTGGAGCCGAGTTGGGGAGCTGATCCGGGGTCTAGAGACCGTACTGTTGGAGAGCAAGGGTTCCAGGCCCGGGAGGGGAACTGAGGCTGGGACTCTTGGAGGCCAAAGAGGTGGAAGGGTGTGGGGTAGAGGAGAGAAGAGATGTCGGATCCTGGCCGTCTGGGGCCTGAGAAAGGGGTTCAGGTTCATTGCCGCCTCGAGACGTGGGATCCGGGCAGCTTGACAGAACTTTTGCGACCGTTTCGTGGGACAACCACAGGGACGGGGTGAAGAGGAGGGTCTTTGTGGGCAGGTACGGCTGTCTCCGGTTGAGGGTCGTCCAGCGGGGAGGTTTGGGAGTGGGAGGACTCTCTGGACGGAGTGGAGTCAGACCGTGCTGGCCGGGTTAATAGAGGGAGAAGGCAACGCCAGGGAACTCACTGCGGGACAGGACAGGAGGGACGGTACGCGCGACAAGAAGTAGTGGTTCTTTGGGGAGAACGAGTTGGTTTAGGAAGAGAAGATGCCATTTGGTTTCTCCGTGGCTCTTCTGAGGGGAACTTGGAAATGGTCGGTGTGTGTGAGAGACAAGGGTGATACTCTGGAAGGGGTGAGCGGTTCAGCAGTGGAGTAGGCAGGTACTCGCTAACCATCAATGAATGAAACCAAGGCTCCGGGAAGGGAGGAGTGTATGTTTGTCGGCAGGTGGAGTCTGAGGGAGCTACAAGTTCTGGGTTTCTCCACGATCTATTTGAGATGAGAAGGCTTCTAGAGATGTCCTTAGGGACGGTCAAGCCTGTCAGCAAGCTTTATTTAGCAGTTGGTGTGTAGTTCTGTCTTCGGTATTTCAGAGGACTCTGATTACACATGACAGATACTAGAGAGCTTGATTCGCCATGGGGAGTAAAAGTGAGTCGAACAGATTGGGAATAACTCAGGGAATTTATCTTGGTAGGTGACATTTAGGACTGGGACCTTTTTACTCATGAATCCCCCCCTTTCTCCCATAGACCCTGTACACATATCCTGAAAACTGGAGGGCCTTCAAGGCTCTCATTGCTGCTCAGTACAGCGGGGCTCAGGTCCGCGTGCTCTCCGCACCACCCCACTTCCACTTCGGCCAAACCAACCGCACCCCTGAATTTCTCCGTAAATTTCCTGCAGGCAAGGTAAGTAAGAAAGTGGACAGGGGTCTTTGGTCCTGAGAACTCAAGGAGCCCTGAGATTGTCTCACTCTGAAGATGGTCTCCATCTTTAAAAGGGAGCTTTCCATATAACTTTTTTTTTTTTACATTTCAGTGATTTAAAACTTTTTATTTTGAGATAAGTGTAGATTTACATGTAGTTAGAAATAACGCAGAGCTGTCCAGTGACTTGTTATAAAATTCACAGGCTTCTTGGTATTTGTGGGAGTGAGTTTTGATTGTTTTCAGTGCAGATGTATCCAGTATCTGCCATGAGCCGACCAAGGGGCTTATAGAGATCCATAAATAACCGTGCTAAACAGAGAAGAGAGAAATGCTGTGTGGGGGGCCATCCTTTCAAGAATATGGACAGAGACGCAACATTTGGTTTTTTGATCTTTTGCCTCTTCGAGGGATTTTATACAGATGTTTGATAATATCTAAATCTTTAGGGTTTCTTATGTGAGTTTAGGTTGTAAGGGATACCAAATTACTTAAATATTTTTGGTGATGGGTTATAGATAGTACCGGTAGCTTGTATCAATAGTTTGCTTAGTATGGGTTGTCAGCCTTACGTAAGAACTCTTATCCAAAATGATTTCAGTTCTTGAGATTGGCTAGTGAGAAATTACTGTGTATTTCATTTATTTTTCTGAATTTTACTTACCTTTTGACTTCTTTGTCCCAGGTTCCAGCATTTGAGGGTGACGATGGATTCTGTGTGTTCGAGAGCAATGCCATTGCCTACTATGGTAATTTGCAGTGGGTGTGGGAATGGGAAGATCTGGAAGGAAGGAGGTAGGAGAGGATGTGCGTGAGCTGGAGCGGACAGGAGAGGAGTTTTCATGGACTTGGATTGATGTTGGCACGACCCCAGAGTTCTGACCTTTGTGCTCTGCCTCTGCAGTGAGCAATGAGGAGCTGCGGGGACGTACTCCAGAGGCCGCAGCCCAGGTGGTGCAGTGGGTGAGCTTCGCCGATAGCGACATAGTGCCCCCAGCCAGTACCTGGGTCTTCCCCACCTTGGGCATCATGCACCACAACAAGCAGGTAAGCCTTGGGACTGCGGGAGAAGCCAAGGCAGGGATGGCATCAGCTCCTGAGCGTCAGGGAGTAAGAAATAAAATAGATTGGGAAAAGGAGATGCTAAGAATATGTGCATAATTAAAGACCTCATTGTTGGGGTGTGAATTTGGAGCACTGGGGTTGACGGTATCTGGGTTCTTTGTCACACAGACCCACCGGAAGTGGTGCCTGTTGTGAGTGGTCAGAGAAGAGATCTCTGCTGTAGAAAAGCTACCCCGAATGGTAGGGGAGTGGTCAAGCCAGGTGACCTCTGAGGTTCCTTTTAAAATCCAAAGATAAAGGACTAGTGGGAAATTAATCCAGATTCTACCACCAAGAAATTTGATATTGAGAGTTTCATTTGTGATACATTTGGAGTGATGCTAGGATCTGACTCCGTTGAAAGAGGTTGGGGATGAGCCAGAATTTAGTAAATGAAATAGCTACCTTGGTTCTGTTGTTGGGGGAGGAGAGAAGGGAAAGGGATGAGTACTCACTGTTAAGTTTTTTGATCATTTTAAATCAACAGGCCACAGAGAATGCAAAGGAGGAAGTGAGGCGAATTCTGGGGCTACTGGATGCTCACTTGAAGACGAGGACTTTCCTGGTGGGAGAACGTGTGACACTGGCTGACATCACAGTTGTTTGCACCTTGTTGTGGCTCTATAAACAGGTGACGTTTATAAAGAATCAGGTTGGCGGAGGGGAGGGAGGGAGCTTAGAAACGAAGTGCTGGGTCCTCCAGGTTACCCTGTATTCTGCTGGGGACTTGGATATGAGAGAGTGTCTGGTAACAACTAGGGATCCCAAGTTTGAGTACCATGACTGCTTTGCCTCCTGAGAAGTTAGGTAACGTTCCGTTTCCTGAGTTTCTGCTTGGCAGTGAAGCTGTGTAGTTTGTTTCCGTCTTTTTTGGGAAGTCCGGCTGTGCTCGTGTTTAGTTGTAATGATAGAGGCAGGGCCGGTAGCTTCAGTACCAAGATCTTTTGGAGGCGGGCTAGGTTCAGTTCTTGGCTTCGTTACTCACTAGTTGTAGGTAGAGGGATGTGTGTGTGTTTGAGAGAGGGAGAGAGAATTCCTTTAGTTCTTTTTTTCCTTGTAAGCTATAAAACCAGCGAGGGAATAATTAGTCTTGAGGTTACTGGGTCAAAGAAGATGACATGTTACAGAGCAGCAACTCTTTTTTAAAGGTTTTTTTTTAAATTTAAAGGTTACTTATTTATTTGAGAGAGAGGGAGGCGCAAGCAGGGAGAATGGCAGAGAGAGAGGGAGAAGCAGGCCTCTCACTGAGTAAGGAGCCCAATGCGGGGCTCCATCCCAGGACTCTGGGATCATGACCCGAGCCGAAGGCAGGGGCCCAACCAACTGAGCCACCCAGGCGTCCCAGCCGCTCCTGGACTGATACTAGTCCAGAATAGTAGTGTAATAGTTGGGGGAAAAAGTACCTACTTGTGTTCCCTTGTGTTTTGTTTTTGCTTTTTTTTTTTTTTGACAGAGGGAGACTGAGAGGGAACACAAGCAGGGGGAGTGGGAGAGGGAGGAGCAGGCTTCCCCCTGAGCTGGGCTCCATCCCAGGACTCTGGGATCATGACCCGAGCCGAAGGCAGGGGCCCAACCAACTGAGCCACCCAGGCGTCCCAGCTGTTGCTGGACTGATACTAGTCCAGAATAGTAGTGTAATAGTTGGGGGAAAAAGTACCTACTTGTGTTCCCTTGTGTTTTGTTTTTGCTTTTTTTTTTTTTTTTTGGACAGAGGGAGACCGAGAGGGAACACAAGCAGGGAGAGAGGGAGAGGGAGGAGCAGGCTTCCCGCTGAGCTGGGCTCGATCACCGGATCGATCACCGGATCGATCCCAGGACTCTGGGATCATGACCTGAGCCGAAGCAGACGCTTAACAACTGAGCCACCCAGGAGGCTCAAATAAATAAAAATCTTAAAAAAAAAAAAAAAAAAGAAAAGGAAGAAAGAAAAAGAAAACCCAAATACTGTAGAACCAGTACTATAGAACTGACTGCTCTAGTCTGTCTCCATGACACAGATTATTTTCCCTCTGATCTTAGCAAACTAAAAGGTGGTAAAGGAGTTTGTCACGAAGCTGTTTAGTTTCTTTTTTATTTTTATTTTATTTTTAAAGATTTTATTTATTTGACAGAGAGATCACAAGCAGGCAGAGAGGCAGGCAGAGGGGTGGGGGGGAAGCAGGCTCCCTGCCGAGCAGAGAGCCCAACGCAGGGCTCGATCCCGAGACCCTGAAATCTGGACCTGAGCCTAAGGGAGAGGCTTTAACCCACTGAGCCACCCAGGCGCCCCGCTAAGTTTAGTTTAAAGGACTGTTTGTTATTCTGAAGTACTTTTTTGGCTTTTTTTGTTGTTGTTGTTGTTACGAATATTGTTTAGTTTCTGAAGTTTGGTGAGAGAGAAATATATATCATGTAGTTAATGTAGATACTTTCTGTTATCTTGCTTATTTGGCAAAATGAGTATGGGTAGGTGTGTTGCCCCACTTGTTTGTTTTTAGTTTGACATGTGACTTTTTTTTTAAAGATTTTATTTATGTATTTGAGAAAGAGTGAGAAAAAGAGCATGAGCGGGGCGGGGGGAGGGCAAAAGGACAGGGAGGAGCAGGCTCCCCACTGAGCGGGGAGCCCTACTGGGGGCTCAATCCCAGGACTCCAGGATCATAACCCGAGCCGAAGGCAGACGCCTAACCGACTGAGCCACCCAGGCGCCCTGATACATGCCATTTAAAAGATTGGAATGGGTAGGTGTGAAATGGTTTTGTAAAAGGAGTAAGGTGCCATATAAACATATCTACCAAGTGGATTTGTAGTAAACCAAGGATGGGATCGCGCATCCATTAAGTTGGACCGTACTGTTAAAGAGAGGAAGGTAAATGGGAAGTAGCCCTGCAGGGTAAGATCGTGTTCCGGGGAGCTGCCCTCTCGCGTTGAGAGGGAGGTGGAGCTTTGGTGTAGAATAAAAACAAAGGTCTCTGGCTTGAAACCCCTCAAGACCTTTCTCTCCTTCGCTTCCACCCTTATGTTCTGACAGGTCCTGGAGCCTTCTTTCCGCCAGGCCTTCCCCAATACCAACCGCTGGTTCCTCACCTGCATTAACCAGCCCCAGTTCCGGGCTGTCTTGGGGGAGGTGAAACTCTGCGAGAAGATGGCCCAGTTTGACGGTAAGTCCGTGGAGGTAGAGCAGCGTGTGGCCTGGCTCAGGACTGGTTTGCTCAGTCTCCATCCCTTGATTTCCCATCAAGCTTTTGGGTTACGTGGACCCACAAAATGTAGGCTATCCCATGTAGTGACCAATATTTTATATGCATACATACTTCCCTCGTTAGTGTTAACCTCCAGAAATCGTGGTGCGTGCGTGTGTGTTGCTGAGTGTTGTGTTTGTGCTCCAGGACGTACAGGGAGCTGGTGGCGGAGCAGTGCAGAGCCTAGGTCCCTTAGTTGTCCCACCCAATGGGTTTCCTCCGTCCCCTTGCTCACTGCCTGCCTTCAGAGGCATCTGGAGAGAGGCAGGATGCTGACTTCTCTCCCTTTTTCTGCACCAGCTAAAAAGTTTGCAGAGAGCCAGCCTAAAAAGGACACCCCACGGAAAGAGAAGGGTTCTCGGGAAGAGAAGCAGAAGCCCCAGGCTGAGCGGAAAGAGGAGAAAAAGGCTGCTGCTCCCGCTCCTGAGGACGAGATGGATGAATGTGAGCAGGCACTGGCCGCTGAGCCGAAGGCCAAGGACCCCTTCGCTCACCTGCCCAAGAGGTAAGAGTATTGGAGGGTAGGGGGCAAGGGATTCAAGAAGGCCGGCTTTCGCCTATGTGTGTTCCCCTCTCACAGCTAGGGCCATTTTAGGTTGTCCATGTAAAATTGAAGTATGTTTTGTTTGCAAGGAAGACATCTTGAGTTTATCCTCAAGAATTGGGTGAATTTTTTTTTTAAGATTTATTTGAGAGAGAGGGTGCA
>CM052884.1:88970320-88999211 GCA_028534135.1 Potos flavus | reverse complement strand
CATGAAGGTGCCCACTGCGGGTGGGCAGAATAGGGTGGGGACTTGTAAACGATGAGCATCCTAGCAGCAGATGGTCAAGTAGGAGCTGCTGTTCCCCATTTGGGGAGCAAGGAGTATAGCTCTTGGGCCCGGGCACTTCAAACAGGACCAAGGAAGGCTCCAGATGTAGCTTCTCTTTACAGATGTGTTTCTTTTTGAACTGAGGTGGTTGACCTTGAACCTAACGCAGGGACAGGTCAGGAGTGAGTAGGATTTTGGGTGTGTGTACATAACCTGTGATAACTAACCCAAGTTACATATGCTGTTGTAACACAGACCCAGTTAATTGTTAGCTAGAGATTTTCACATATATTAGGTCTGTATATTTTGGACAGAAAATAAATCACCAATAGACTGAAAATCCTTAATAAACATATCTTTAATAAACTTACATCCTGGGGCGCCTGGGAGGCTTAGTTGTTAAGCGTCTGCCTTCAGCTCAGGTCGTGATCCTAGAGTTCTGGGATCGAGCCCCGCGTCGAGCTCCCTGCTCAGCGGGAAGCCTGCTTCTCCCTCTCCCACTCCCCCTGCTTGTGTTCCCTCTCTCGCTGTGTCTTTCTCTGTCAAATAAATAAATAAATCTAAAAAAAAAAAATTGAGTTAAAAAAAATAAAAACATCCTTTTGGGAATATTGGTTAATACCAATCTGCTGTATCACCATGGTTCTCTATTGGGCTGCCAAGATGACTTTCCCTAGGATTTTTAACACAAACGTAAGATGAAGACTGCTATTTGTCAAAGAGTTGGTTCTGGTCCTTTTTTTTTTTTTTTTTTTAAGATTTATTTATTTGCAAGAGAGCACAAGCGGCGGGGCAGGGGGGAGGTCAGAGGGAGAGGGGCAAGCAGACTCCCTGCTGAGCAGGAAGGCCCACACAGGGCTCTATCCCAGGACCCTGGGATCCAGACCTGAGCCCAAGGCAGACACTTAACCAACTGAGCCACGCAGGCACCCCAGTTCTGGTTCTTTTAAGGCCTTCCAGCTATACTCGTTTCCAGAGCAGTTCAGAGCCTGTCCTCGTCTGGGGGGAAATGGACACAACATGGTCATAGATTACAAAGTTCTAACAGTTCAGGAAGATGTGAAGAAAAAAATCCCCAGTCCCTTTTTTGTGTGGTTGAGGTGGAAGCTCCTCAGAGGAGGTCTCCGTTGTGTATTTGGGAAGGAACGTAGGACCCAGGGTTCAAGGACAGCGTCTGCTTTGCTATATGTTGTAACAGTGGGCAGGTCACATCACTTAACCTTATCTGGAAAGAGAAAAAGGAATGGTATTTAACTCTAGGGTTTGTTGGCATTATTTATAGTAATGAATAATTGAGCCAATTAAACATTTAGTAAGGGTTTTTTTTTAAATAGGTTTATGGCACACTCATACAGTAGAGGATTATTTAGCCATTAAAACATTTGTAAGGGGCGCCTGGGTGACTCAGTTAAGCCTTCGGCTCAGGTCGTGATCCTGGGGTCCTGGATCGAGCCGAGCCTGGCGTTGGGCTCCCTGCTCAGCGGGGTGTCTGCTTCTCCCTCTCCCTGTGACCTTCCCCCATGCTTGTGTTCTCGTGTTCTCTCTCGCAAATGAATAAAAATCTTAAAACATTTGTGGAAAAGAATCCCCGATAGGGTGGCCGTATTGAACAGATCGTGAAAGGCACAGAACTACACACGTCGTCTTTGGAAAGCCACCAGCGAACATACTATCCATTCTCTTGTTTGCTGGCATTGCGGGTGATTTTCTTCCGTCAGCGTGTGGTTTTGTAACTGGGAAGAAGAGAAAGCGCACGCTACCGTGAGGGGAGGGACTCTCCATGGGCCACGGGATGCCTTCTCGGCTCAGTGTGCCAAGTTGCTTCCACGGTCTAAACCTAAGGGCTTCGCAGCATCCGGGCTCCTTCCTGGGCAGGGTGACTCATGGCCACGGGTATAAGGTCTGGGGCGGAGGCCCTTGGGGAACGTTTGCCAGTTACGGTGCTGTCACACTGTAGTGTGTGTAACCCAAGGAGGCCTGTGGTGGGGGCAGAGAGTTGGGTGAATCAGGGACTGAGTGTGAATCAGGGACTGAGTGTGACTCAGTGGGAAACGGCCTTGGAGGGGGCGGGCCACGGAGGAGGAGCGCTCATTCTGGGTCTCCACCAGGGGGCAGCAGTTGGCCGCACTTTCCTTGGGGCTGGACTCTCCCCTCCCCTCCCCCCATGTGGGTCCCACCCTCCTCAAGCTTGGGTGACTTAGGCTGCAGATAGGGAGCAGAGCAGTGCCCTGGGCCCCTCATTATACGCCCTTAGCTCTCCTCCCTTGCGGGGGTTGTACCCATCTGCCAATCCGGTGACCTCTTCCTTTAAGCCAGTACATTTTAAGTGAAATTTGCCCTTAGTTTCTCTTAGCCTGGCAACCCTTTGTTGCTTCAGTAGGACCTTCTCCACCTTGACCTTGCTTTTTCCCTCCATTCAGTACCTTTGTGTTGGACGAATTTAAGCGCAAGTACTCCAATGAGGACACTCTGTCTGTGGCGCTGCCGTACTTTTGGGAGCACTTCGATAAGGACGGCTGGTCTCTGTGGTACGCCGAGTACCGCTTCCCTGAAGAGCTCACCCAGACCTTCATGAGTTGCAATCTCATCACTGGTGAGAAGAGGGTGGGTCGAGGAAGACGAAGGGGGAGGCCAAGGCAGTGGGTGATGGTGATTCTAAAGGCTGCATGTTCTCCCTCGCCCCTTCAGGAATGTTCCAGCGCTTGGACAAACTGAGGAAGAATGCCTTTGCCAGTGTCATCCTCTTCGGAACCAACAATAGCAGCTCCATTTCTGGAGTCTGGGTCTTCCGAGGCCAGGAGCTGGCCTTTCCGGTGAGGAAAGGTGTAGGGGAGGAGTCTGTCCCTTTAGGGCGGGGCTAGGGGCGGGAAGTCCACCTTCGTTCCTGTGCCTGTAGGCATCCGGAGAGTGCAAGGAATGTGTACAGGAAGGACTGCCATGGTCACGGGCATTTTAGGATCTGATGACATGTGTCTGAGCTGGAAGTAACAGGTGTGGGACAGTGTCTGATAACCTGACCACGTGCTGCTTAACCTGGCTTTCTCTCCCCAGCTGAGTCCAGATTGGCAGGTGGACTACGAGTCCTATACATGGCGGAAACTGGATCCTGGCAGCGAGGAGACCCAGACGCTGGTTCGAGAGTACTTTTCCTGGGAGGGGGCCTTCCAGCATGTGGGCAAAACCTTCAATCAGGGCAAGATCTTCAAGTGACCATCTCTTGCCATCGCCTAGCTGCCTGTACCTGCCCTTCAGGGAGATGGGGGTCATTAAAGGAAACTGAACATTGAACCTTTACCTGTCCTGCCTCCTTTATGAGTGATGTCCTCTTCAAAGGGGAGTAGATAACGTTGAAGCAGGGTATTTTCTGGGCCTGCAGTACCTCCCTTTGCAGGAGAGGAGTCTTCGGAAGGGCGGAGGAGAGACGTCTCAGTTTTGGCTGTATTCGCCCTGCCTGTACTGTGATGACTGACTTTTGGCCTAGCTGGGAGAGGCCGGATGCAGTTAGGGCGGGTGGTGACATGGGGCTTTGGAGGCGCCTAAATCTTCAGGACCAGATGGCTAAGGCACGATACGCACAGGGTGTGGAGGAACTTCACGTTACTTCTCACGGATGCCCTGGGAGGGAGGGAGGTGGTGGCATCGAGGGTCTAGGTTGAAATATTTCAAACAAGCAGGAATACCAGGCCAGGCACAGACTACTCAGAACAGGACCGACCTGTTGGCCCTAACCTGGCTGCAGATCATCTCTGGGGTAGTCTTATTTTCTCACAAGGAAGTGGGGTTCAGAGACGGGATTTTGACCCCAGTGGGTGTCACTGGAACCCGAACTGGAAATGTGCCCGGCTGCTTCCTGGGACGTGTGGCAGTCCGACTTGCCACCTAAGAGCCCCACTCAGACCCGCGGGTACTATTTTCTCTCTCTAGCTTAATTTTTATCATGCCCTTTTCACAGGTTCTTGTTGCCACTGTCTTTTTTCCTGTTGTCTTTCCTGAAGAGCACTGAAGGTCTCCCTGTGTATTACCAGTTCCCGTGAAGTTGGAAAGCTCTAGTTTGATTCACGTTTTGAGGCAGATGCAGAAACAGTCATAATTCAACCTTTGGTCTCTCGTTTATGGTTTTATATGTGTTCTTTCTCTCCCACCCTTAGTCCAAGCACAGAGAAGGGCTTAGCTGGGAGGGGCAGAAGGTAATCTTTCCAGGTACAGACGGTCTGGTAGCTTGGGAAGGGGCAGGGCTGTCATCTTGCTGGGTACTTGGACTGGAGTTGGGGTTCTGGGAACAATGGGCAGAGCAGGGTCGCAGTGCGGAGTCCAGCTGGGTGAGGATGGGCTGGTTCTTGCTCAGGGTTTGCTCCCTGGCAGGTCATCTGGAGTTGGAGCCAAACTTGCCACCTGTCTTGCTTCCGAGCATTCCCGGCTGCTCTTGGTTAGGATCTAAAAGTGCTAGTTGCCGGCTGGGCCGGGCCAGGCGCTGGGTGCCGGGGCCTCACCTAACCCGTCAGACTCCCTTCCCAGATTCCGTTTCCCACCACACCTCCCTCCTCCTTGGCTTGTGTAATCTTCTTCACCTCCGCTTCCCAAAATCCTTGACCTTCCCAGTAGCTGAGGATTTAGTTGGGAGAGACCCCAGTTCTGCAAGGTTTGATGGGGCAGGGCAGAGAGGCCCAGGAGTGGGGCTCAGCTGCAGAAAAACGAGGTTTCTGCTGGGTGGGCCCCAGCAGGCCTGGCACCACACGTGGACTGGGCGGGTCTGGGGGACCCCGCCTCCCAGCCTCCCTCGGACTGCAGGAAGAGTGACTCATCCCCACGGCCTGCCTCCTGGGCCTCAAGCTCTGGCGGTTTGGTGCAGAGGAGGGTGGCCAGGTTGTTGGATGAGGCCAGGCCTGTGCTTGGGGGCGGGCCAGTACCCACAAACGGAGATGGTGGGGTGGGCAGCCCAAGGGGAGGGTGTTGTGGCCTCGGGCAGGGTGGCTGTTGGCCTCCAAAGCCGCATGGAACTAGAGGGGTTCTGGGCAAGAAAGAGGTTAACAGCAGGAGTTTCTAGCGGCAGATGTGGGGCGGGGAAAGAGGAGAGGGCCATCTGGAGTTGGTGCGGTCCCGCCCTGCCCCGGGGAGCCCTGAGTCACTGCCCAGCGGGGGGCTCGGGGCTGTGCTTGGGACTCGCGCCCTCCCGATCCCGGCTGGGGCCTCGCGCTTGCTGGAGCTTTGCCTGGCTCCCCGGCTCCTCCCGGCCCCGCCCGGCTTGCCTCAGCGCAGCCTGTGAGCGCCTGCGCCAGGGGGACGTCTCTGGTTGTTGGGCCCATTTCCTGCCATGCCGGGGAGGCTCGTGCCACCCGCGCACCACCTGGAGCTGGCACCCCGGCGCCCAGGCTGAGGCGTGTGCCTGCTGGGGCCCCGGCCGGCGGGGGTCGCAGGGAGGAAAGGGAAGGGGGTGTTGGGAGTGGTCCGGGGCTGAGAACAGGGCGTGATGTTGGAGAACTAGAGTGAGATGCAAGGAGGAAGCCGTTTTATCCACTTATTGGGCAAAATCTTAGAGTGTCCAGAAAAGGAGGTGGAGAAAGGAGAGGAGTCTGGGCTCACGTGCATTTGACTGCAGATGAAATCTTTAGTTCAGTGTAGTTAACGTACAGTGTTGTTAGTTTCAGGTGTACCATAGCGTGATTTCACACTTCCACACGTCACCCAGTGCTCATCGGACAGGGCGCTCCTTGATCCCATCCTGTTCCCCCCGCCCCACCGCCGCCCCCTCTGCTGGGGGAACCACCAACTTGTTCTCTGTAGTTAGGAGCCTGTTTCTTGGTTTCTCTCTCTCTCTCTTTTTTTTCTTTGCTCATTTGTTTCTTCGATTCCACATATGAGTGAAGTCATGGTGTATTTGTCTTTCTCTGACTTATTTCACTCCGTCTAATACTCTCCAGCGCCATCCACGTCCTCGCTGCAGATAAAATCTGTACCGAGCCCAGTGTGTGAATGGAAACGCCTGAGACTTGGTTCAGCCTGTGTAGAAACCGGTAGATACTGGTTATAAGCAGCTATTTGTTTTAGCTCTCTTGGCCCTTCTGCTTAAGTCACTTATTAAAAAGCCAAAAGCCTTTAAAGTTCTTCCAAGAAAGACCTAGATTGTCTTCTTTTTTTCATGTCCCGTTTGAGCTGGAGCTGGACAGAGGCTCGGCACACTGGGTCAGACCCAGCCCACCAGCTGCCCACATGCCCCAAATGTGCCACTTCCCCTTTTGAGAGGTGGGGGAAGGGTCTAGAATGTCGAAGGGAGTGGAATGAAGTGTTTTGGAGGATCCACCCAGTCATTTCTGAAATTAATACTGTGGTTTTCATGGCAACCAGCACTCTTTGTCCTTGGAACCCAGAACTCTCCCTCCACACATCAAAGGGGTTTTCCTGGGTGGCTGTGGCTTCCCTGGCTCACCCCACCAGCTGTATCTACACTGCAGGGTAACTTCCCGGACTGGCTCTGGTCCTCTGTGTGTTTGAATGCGGTTCTGGGGTCCTCACCCCTCTTCTCCGTGTCTCCCCTAATGCTGTGGAGTGAAAACACCAGGGCTCCCGCGAGGTCAGAGAAACAGCCACCTGCTCCTGTCGGTTTGCTCTAATCAGGCTGGCGTGGCTCCCCGGGGGAGGCTGTCCTTTTACTCCAGTGGAATTACTGGGGTGTCCCAGCGCTTCAGCGCCCAAGGGATGGGTGGCATGGTGGTCAAGGTGGCTGCCAGGCCTTGTGCTGTATTGAATGTCTCGGAAGAGGCAGAATCCCATGGGCACGTGGGGCTGCCTAAGGGGCAAAGGCACCCTTGGTGACCCTAGGTCTCTAGATGTTCCTGGGCTCTTTTCATTCTCGTAGCCCCCTCCCTTTCGGGAGCCTCCCCCTGCCCCCCCCCCACCGCATTCCTCATTTCCTCGGGATTCCAAAGGGGGAGCCTACTGACCTTGCCTTGTTTATGCAATGGGCCGGCCATGCTCAGAGCAGGGGCTGGACGGTCAGGGTTTGGGACTATTTCTGATCGGATCTCCCATGGAATGTGCTTCCCTCTACTTCCAGCTGCCCCCTCCCCTCCGCAGCAGGAACAGCTGTCATGTGAGGGCCTCTCCCGCTGGCTCAGCCCTTTTGCAATCATCTGGCTGGCTCCGCAGGGATGGGGGTGGATAGTGAGGATGGGCAGAGCCAAAGGGTAACTGAGGGGACATGGCACGGCAGGGAGGCCTATGGAGTTGAAGGCCGAGGGAAGAGGGCTTGCCAGGGCCAGGTAGGAAGGGTGGAAGCAGCTGAGGCGGCCAGGGAGGCGGTATCATGAGCTTAGGGCGCCCATCAAAGGCAGTGGGGGCTACACTGGGACCGGAAACTTTCTAGGTGCTGGGGAGATGAGTTGGTTATAGCGGGACCCTGGCCAGTCATTCTTCAGGGAACTCTGCATTCCCCCTGAGTCACAGGGAAGCCACGGGGTGCTTTCCTGCCAGGCCGACTCTCTGCGGGGCCTGAATCACCGAGTTGCCAAGGGCGTTGGCCGCCCTATTGTGGAGGTGCCTGTGCCTTACCCCGCCCACTCCTGTTAGGACAGGGGCTAGCAAGCTCGCCTCTTTATCCCACCCTCCTCGGCGGGAGCACTCCATCTCCGCGACTCAGACTTACAGAATGTCCCTTATGCAGGACTGCCCGAGAGAGAGACCGCGTTAGGTAGTCCGTTTATTCTACCCAGGAGGAAACGAGCCCAGAGAAGGGAAGTGACTTATGGAGGGCGCATGCGAGTCTTTCCACAGTTCTCGAAGCCACTCACTGAGTCACTTTGGTTCCTAAGAGCAGGAGGGCGCTTCTCCCAAAGCCGCGGGGCGACTATGATGGACCACACACCCTTGGTTTTGGAGGCAGAGAGAGGGTGGTATCCCAGGCTGCCGGCAGCCCTCGCTGGGTATTGAGCCCAGAAGTGGAGCAGGTCTCAGGGCAGGTCAAGCTCCTGGCACTCCAAGTCCTGGGGCGGGCAGAGGGCACAGGGTGTAGCAGAGGCGGGACTTCGAGTGACAGGAACCTCAACTATGTGGTGACTCAGGCTCTGGGCAGCCGAGGCCCTTCCTTCGCTGCTCAGCCTGATCTTCTTAGACTGGACTTGGGAAGTGCAAGCAGCAGAGGGAGGGAAACCCGGGCCGGTCTCCCTTTCCCCCCCGCGGAACTGGAGGAAAGGCAGAGGAAGTTGGAAAGGGTGGCGGAAAGGCAGGTTCCAAAAAAGAGGAGAGGAGGCTGGTGCGCCCCTCCTTCCCCGCTCCCTGCTGGGGAGGAGAGCTGGCTGGGGCGTCGGCTGCTCCGCTCGTTCCGGCTCCCTCCCTCGGCTCCAGTCCACAGTCTGCCCGCCCCGTCCCCAGCTCAGTTCTGAGCTCTTCTTTTCGCGCCCCCCTCCTTCACAGCCCTGTTCAATCGGGTTTTGCCCCTTGTCGTCCTTAATCTCGGCTCCAAAATTCCCCTCTCTTCTTGCTCTCCGCAGTTGCATCCGCAGTTCCCAGGCCCCCAGGCCGTCTCTCTCACTGCGTCCACCTGCCCGGCTGTCCCTGCCCACTTTGCCCCCTTTCTCTTGCCTGGACGCTCTTTCTGTGCCTTCTTTCCTCCCAGAGCCTGTACTCAGAGCCCTGCGTGCTGTCTCCTGTTCCCTAATCAGCTCTGACTTGAGTTCTGCTTTGGCCTGAAGATTTCAATTAGGGCCGAGTGTAATGGGCGGGTTTCCGGGATCCCGGCTGTCAGATCTGAGTGGTTCAGGAACTCCTTGTTTGAAGTCCGAGGTTTAAATAATACAGGCTGGGGTTTGAACTGAGCTGGAACACTTGGCTTCCTATTTTGAGTTTGGGTTAGGAGTTTGGGGGTTTCAGAATTGCTTAGGCAATAATGTCTTTATCCCAGAGTCACCCAATAGGTTTGCTGTTCACTGGGAAAGACAGATCAGGAAGCAAAGAAAGGAAACATGGAAGGGCCTGAGGTTTGGCGGAGATGCTCATCTCTGGGGAGGGGGGTGTGTGTATGGGGTGGAGGTGGGGTCGGGGGGATCCCAGATGGCTCAAAGAAGGGGTAACAGTCATTTCTCTGCTTCTAAGGCTGACACGCCAAAGGGCCCTCATGGGAAGGGCGGAGAGTCTGCTCTCAGACTGCAAACAGATTGCACACTTCACTTCCTTGCTGGGATCACAGTTTAAAAGCCATGATTACTCTCTGAGCAGTCAGCGTCTTGTCTTCCCTGTAATACACTGATTTTAGAGAAGGGGATTGCGGCGAGGAGGGAGGGGAAGGGGAATCCCCTGGCAAGGGGCCTGCCCACAGGGCTCCCTTTGTGGTTACCATGGAAACAGGCATAATAGGAACAAAACAGAGGCACGTTGCCTGGCAACAGAGAAACCCAAGGTGCATCACACACACACACACACACACACTACGCGGGTACACATCAGGGAACTCCCGGCGGGGGGGGGGCGGAGGGCAGGAGCAAGAGTTCTGGGGAAGCTGGGGTATCCCAGTGATGAAGAGTCCTAGGACTCACCTAGCTTTGCCAATGAATCCGCAGGCCCGCGTGGGGTCGGATAACTCGGAAAGGCGATGAAGTGCCGGCAGGAGGCAGGAAGTCCTCCCGGACCCTTGGGTCACCCTTATTTTGACGGAGGCAGCTGAAACCTGCAAAAAGACAAAGGTTTTCTTTGCAAAGTTGAGACGGAGTTTGGGGGCAGAGGAGGGATTCCTTATAACTAAAAAAATAGTGCGTGTATCCGTGTGTGAACGTTGGGGGAATGAGGTATCAGTGTAAAGGATCTAGCAGAAAAGATAATGTCCCATTTTCTGGAAGCGTAGGACCTGCAAGGAGCTCAGAATACATTTCCTTCAGGACGGAGCACCGTGAGGGCTGGGATTCTACCCTGTCTTAATTATTTGTTATTTTTATTTTTTTTAAGATTTATTTATTTGACACAGAGAGAGAGAGAGCATGAGCACAAGCAGGGGGAGCGGCAGGCAGGGGGAGAACAGGCTCCCCCTGAGCGGGGACCTTGACGCGGGACTCGATCCCAGGACCCTGGGATCATGACCTGAGCTGAAGGCAGATGCTTAACCGACTGAGCCCCCCAGGTGCCCCATCCCGTCAGGTTCTTTATCCCCTGCACCACCACCACCACCACCAGCATCATGGGCCCCGGGCCTAGTGTTACACACACAATAAATGTTTGTGCAGCTGCAGGAGAGGGCTGTAAGTGGGGGGAATTGCTCCCTGGACACAGAGTAGAAGGAATGTGGGGTTCAGGGTGCTGTTGTGGAAGACACGGGCTTTGGGGGCAGTTATCCCTGTAGTCCATCCATCCATCCATCCATCCATCCATCCGTCTGTCCATCCATCCATTCCACAAAGTTCTTCAGCGATCGGTCTGCGCCAAGCACAGGGCAGAGAACGAAGAACAAAAAACTGCCTGCCCTCGTGGAGCCTAGACGCCAGCGGGAGTTTTGACTCCTGCTGCTGAGGGCTGTGTGCCTTCAGGAGAATCACTAACCCTTTCTGAGACCATTTCCTCCCCAAGCGTGTGAGGATTAAATGAGCTAATATGATAATGCCTGCCGTGGTCTGAGACACAATCACCATTACGGTAGTTTTGGGGGGCGAGGGGCGGGGGGGGCGCACAGCAGCGGGCCGAAGGAGAAGCGTTGGGAGAAATTTCCAAAAGAGTGTGCGTCTCCATTTATGCCATTGAAAACCGATGAATATTTGCCCTTCCCCTGGGCCGAGGAAGCTGATCTAGGAAAGCCCAGCTCCTGTTCCCGCAGGTACGGACCATGTATTTTGTTTTTTTTTAGTGGGGCCAGGGTCTAGGTTACTCTGCCTCTCTGCTCCTAGCTGGGAATGAGGCAGGAGGTCCCCAGGACCACCCCCCACCAGGTATCTTGACGCTCCTACCTCTGAATGAGGAATCTGGACAGTAACCCCTGCTCTCTAGCTACTCTCCAAACCAGCCTCTCCTGCCTTCTCTGTTGACCAAGAGGGTGGCCAGAGCAAACAATGAACAGATACGTTGGCCCTGAGCCCAGGACACCAGCCTCTGCTCTTTCACTCCTGGGGGGCTGACAGAGTCCATGCTGCAGGGAGGGCACGACACCCACACCCTCCCTCACTGCTCCTCTCCTGCTCCAGCCCCTCCCTCCAAACTCCCATCGCCCTTCCGCAGTCCCCCTGTGTCTCTGCGGCTATCATCGGAGCCATGTTTCCGAAAACCTAGGTCTAAAATCCACTTCCCTTTAAATATGTCCGGGGAAATCTTGCACTTTCAAGGAACCAGGTGAGTCATAAAGTGAAAAATCCTTCCGTCAACTGTTAACAGTGGTTACTTTTGGGGAGAGGGACTGGGTAGGGGAGGAAGGACACATTTACTTTTTACCATTCTACCTTTCTGTGTTGTTTACATTCTTCACCAGATGGAGGCATTGATTTTATTTAAAAAAATGTCAACAGGGATTATCAGACTTGCGGCATGAGGGCCCACTTTCGTTTCTCTGGATTCTTGCTCCCATTTGTGAAAAGCTGAATAAATGTTATGGAAAATGAAAAAAAGAATTAAAAAGCCATTAGTAAAGGAAACAAGGAGCGTTCGGTACTTTTTTTCGGTATGTTTTTATTTTTTTATATTTATTTGTTTGTTTAAAAGATTTTATCTATTTGACAGAGAGAGAGAGATCACAAGCAGGCAGAGAGGCAGGCAGAGAGAGGGGGAAGCAGGCTCCCTGCTGAACAGAGGGCCTGATGCAGGGCTGGATCCCAGGATCCCAGATCATGACCCGAGTGGAAGGCAGAGGCTTCAACCCAGTAAGCCACCCAGGCGCCCCACTTATATGTTTTTAAAAACAACCGAAGTTGAAGAGTTTGGATGTTTTCTTTAACTAAGGTAAGTTCGAGAAAAGGGGTACATAACAAAATGGAGGAGGCGCTACTTTGTAAAGCCTGGGTTTGTGATGTGTGTGGTGGGACTGCCTCTGCCATAGGTTTGAGTCCGTGTGTGTGTGTGTGTGTGTGTGTGTGTGTGTGTGTGTGTATGCGCGCATGCTCTCTCGCCTGACCCGGGGTGGGGGTGGAGGTGAGGGTGGGTGGGGTGGGGGGAGGGAGACCGCACTTGCACACAGGAGGGAGTGAGAGAGAGACAGAGAGAGACAGAGAATGCTGGTGCCCAAGTCTCTGCTTTGTCTGTCTTTGCATGTCTATGCCTGTCCGAATGTCTCCGCGCGTGTCTCCACCTTTCTGCGCCCGTGTATGAGTCTGGGCACAGCTAGGACTTTTTTGCGGTAGCTTCCCTCCCCCATGGCCTGTGCTGGTAACTGGACCTGGGACACAGCCCCCAGGGCTGGCAGCAGAGTTGGCTGCTGGGTATTTTTAGCCTGTAAACATGTTTGCCATTTCAGAGGACAGGGCCTCAGGTCTCGGCCCCAGCCCACTCACGATCTTGCGGGGAGGAGGGCGCTCCTGCCTGGAGGGGGGGCAGCCTGGGGGTCTTCCTTCTTCCGCATTTGGGAAGGAAGGAACACTGCCTTGACGTGGGTAGTGAGTGGCCACCTAGGAAGGGGGGTAAGAGGATTCGTGGGGGAGAAGAGAATGGGAGCGTAGAAGGGGGGCTGGGTAGCCAGAAGGCCCCCCCCCCGCACCCCATCATTAAGCGGTTAATAAAGTCTCACGGAGTTAGAAGTGGCTGTGGGAAATGGCAGTAAATCTGGAAACAGCGCCCTTGCCAGTGGAGGTGGGGGAGGGGCTCGGGTCAGAAGCGGGTAGGTAGAGGCAAGGCTGGAGCTCCCGCTTCCCTCAGGAGTCCGCGGAGGGTGGGCTGCCGGCCTGACTCCCCTGTCGCGGCGGCGGCGGGAGCAGCCCTGTGGTGCGTGGGGCACTGGTGACTCCACGTGGGCACCCTAACTCTAGGGGTGGGGCCAGCGTCTACAGACCGGTTTTGTAGGGGGGGAGCGAAGGGGGGGAGCTCAGAAAGAGGGGGAGGCGAGAAATGGGCGCGGCTGCATGAAGCTTGGGAACTAAGCGAGGAGACGGGGCCCTGGGATTTGAAGTGTAGATGCCTGGGTTGGGAGAAAACTCAAAGTTCCGCGTCAGGCTGGAGGTCGCGGCCGAATCACTCAAGCGACCCCCGCACCCCCCTCCCCCCTCAGCCGCTTTCTGAACCTCTTGGTCCTTCTTGCAAAATGAGCTGCTTCGCAGTTCCAGCTGGGAGGATGAGCCTCAGGGAGCTTCTAGGAGTTTCTGGTCCGGGAGACCACACACTGAAAACGTTGGGGGGCAGATCCAGGCGCGGGCCAGAGCGGGGGGCACTGGAGGAGGGTGGGGGTAAGGCAGCCCCTTGGACGTGCGACGCCCCCTCGTCCCCGCGACCCCCAGTGGCCCCCCCCACCCCCAGCAGCCCGCTCCGGGTCCGTGTCGGGTCGGCCCGCTGGCCCGTCCCAGCCCCACTCCGGCCCCGCCCGGCCCCGCCCTCTCCCCACTGCTCGGGGCAGACCCGCCCGCCCGAGCCGGAGTTACAAGAGCCGCCTCCGCGCGCGGGGGCCCGGCCACTCGGAGCAGCTCCGCCGCGGGGACTGCACCGCCCGCCCTGCCGGACCCGCCCCGACCGGGGCTCGCCGCCTGCGGCAGCCGCAGCACCGCGACCTGGGGCCCCGCGCGGGCTATGGCTGTGCCCGGGGGCTGAGCGCGCAGGTAGGGACACCGGGCGCACCGCGGCGCCGCGGGGACAGGACTCCGAGAACCGGTAGGGGGAAGGTGGGTTGCAGGGCGGGGGCGAGGCGCTTGGGCCGGGCGCACTGCGAGGATTCAGTGTGGAGCAAGCGGGGCAGCCCCGGGCCGCGCGGGGAGCCAGACTTTGCCGCCGGAGTTGGGGCGCAAGTTGGGCAAAGTTGGAAAATCGCTCCGAAGCGTGTTTTGCTCCAGTCCTTATTTCTGTCGAGGGCTGACTTGTTGGTTCTGTTGCGCGGCAGGGCACCCGGTTCCTGGCCTGGGGGCCCCCTGTGGGTCCCTGTCCCATCCCCTCCTTCTTCTTGGGGCGGTGGCTCAAGCGCACCACTCCCGCTCCTATTCCGTGTTTACTGGAGAAGTTTCCGAGGTCGCCGCCGCTGGCCCTCGGCCCCTCCCGGAGCCCCCGCACCCCCGCACCCCCGCGCCCGCTCCGCGGTCCCTCCCCGCTCCCCACACCTCCGCCTCTGTGCGTCCGGAGTCCTCCCGGCCCCACCCAGTTCTGTACCACCAGCCTCTCCCTTTCTCAGCCCCCCTCCAGCTGCCCCGCCCTAGTCAGGCCCGTTCGCGTTCCCCGCTCCAGAAGTCTCCCTTCTTCCTTCAAGGCCGAGCTGCCTGAAGTTTGCAGCGCGCCTCGGGGCGGGACCGGTGGGAGTGGGGGGTGGGGGGCGTAATTAGGGAGATTCCAGCGCTGGGGTGGGCGGGGAGGGGGAGAACTGTGCGGCAGCCCGGCCCTCGGCACCGCCCCTTCCCTTTTGGGGGCGGCGCGCTCTCCCCCACCCCACTCCCAAACCCGTCCGGGCGGGATGGCCCCCGCCCCAGCGCCTGGCAAGACGCCAGCAGCCTGAGGAATGTGGTGGTTGGAGCCGCTGACTAATTCAAACCAGAACTCGGGGGGGAGTGGTGAGGGGCAAAGGGGAGGGGGAGGAAGGGGCTGTGTGCGGGAGGTGGGGGCAGGAGCCTGCTCCGCGTAGGAGGAGGGCTTAGCCGCGGTCTCCAAACCAGCGGTGCGCTCCGGGTCGCCGGGTTGGGGGACGAGGTCCGGCCGTGGAGTTGGAAAGGCCGAGGGCTTAGGGTGTGTTCGGAGAGCCGTGTTATGTAAGGCTTTCCCAGGCGGGGAGAGGGTGTGCAGTGTGTGAGGGCCTGGCCCTCCCCTGGCTGGCCCGGGCGCCCCCTGCAGTGCCAGGGCCCCGGGGATGTGGGGGCGCAGCCCTGGGCGGCGCTGGCCGCGGGGGACACGTGGGGTCTGAGCAGGCCTGGCGGTGCCCCTTGCGTGGGAAGGGAGACGAGTGGGCAGACGGGGCAACTCGCAGCTCGGGCTGGGCGCCTGCACCAGGTGGGGGACGGCGCTGGCGCCTTCGCACAATGCGGTGTGCGTGGTGTGGGCTCTCGTCTTTCACTGGGTGTGGCTGCAGAGAGGGGGTGGAGGGTGCCCCCAGGGAGCCCGCCGCTGCCGAGAGCCCTGCTCCGTGCAGTGGGTTTATGGAAAGGCAGAGTGGGACCCCTCTGGTGAGGTCCTTAGAGAATGACCTGGAGTTTGGGAGAGAAAAGGACTTAGATATTTACCTCTGTGTCCCCGGCACAGTGCTGGGCTCCCAATAATTGGTTTTGAAACCGTTTCCCCTGTTAGGACCCAGCCTCCAATGGCAGGGTTCACCTGCCCTTCCTTGTACAGTCCAACTGGGCTGGGCTGGTTTTATGGGACCCAGTGAGGGGGGAGCTAGAGTGATAGGTGAAGGCTGGGGGTGGGGGGAAGAGGAAGAGACAGAAGGCGCTTCGGAAGGCATTTTCAGGCCTCCACACCTAGACTGCGTCTAAAATAGGGGGGCAGATTCTGCTTTCTTTCCCTCTCTGCCTCTGGCCCGCCAGGAGGGAAATCCCTGGGGCAGGGTGTGGCACTCACTTCCTTTCCGAGGCGGAATGGGGAGGCTTCCTTCTGCTTCACCCAGAGGGATGATGGGTTGGGCCAGCACAGGGTAGGTAAGTGTGCAGAGTGGGGAGCAGAAGGGCACCCCAGGCTTAGGGGGTATCTCCTCGCCCTGAGCGGTGAGCTGTGGTATGAAGGAGGTGGGCTGGGGCCGTGAGTCAGGGGTCCAGGTCTGGGCGACTCCTTGAGCTAACCCCACGGAGCTGGGGACTAGTACCAGCCAGACTTAGTTTGGGGTGCTGAGGCTGCAGTCCAGGGCCCAGGGTGAGACCCGAGAGAGTAAATGTGGAAGACCTGTGGGGAGAGAAGGCCAGCAGCGGACAAGGGCAGGGAATGGGCTGGGGGTCTCCGGGGTCACCTGAGTCCCAGGGAGACCCTGGGCGGAGGTCCCCAGGCATTGCCAGGCTAGATTCTTTGGCTCAACTTGGAATTGGCTGGCTGGCGCTGGTGGAGACACTCCCCAGAGCCTGAGGAGCTGGTTTGAGAGGTTGGGGCAAAGCTGTGGGGGTGGAGGGGCGCGTGGGGCTCTGGGGTGTGGCCACCGCCTTGCTCAGAACTTGGGAACTGCCTGGGGACAGACAGAGGCATACCGGGAGAGCTAGTCCTAGTCCGGATGGGAACTCTCCCACTGTAGGCTCTTCCCCCCCCCACCACTCCCCAGCGCCCCCAAGTTTCTCTCTCTGGAGCTGGGCTGACCCACCGCCTGTGCCTGAGGAGGGGAAGGGAGGTAGCTGCTGGAGAAGGTCTAGAATGCGCCGGCTTCAGTCAGGTGGTGGCGGTGGCCAACGACTAGGGTCTTTTGCTCTCTCTTCGTCCCCCACGGGCTTCATCCAGGCTCGCAGCGAGCGGGCATAGCCCTGGTCTGTGACCATCCCGCTGGCGCTCCCAGGCCTTCCTGGGCAAGCTCGGGTTCCTCCGGGCGTAGTGGCCGGGGGTTGGGGGGTCCCGCGTGGGTGGGCCACGGACGGGCCCAGCAGGAATGTGCATGCGCGCACGAGTTTTGATAGAGCCCCTCTTCCTCGGTTCCCACCAGGAGGACTCTGGGGCTGTTGTAGCTGCAGGTCTTGTTTCACGGTGGCCTTGTGTCCCCGGGACCCCTAGTGTCCTAGCGGCGAGGCGTGGTTGCCTGCGGGGGGGTGTTCCTCTGGCTGTGCGTGGGGGTCCTGGATGCGTCACTCTGCTTGCGTCTGGGGCTTCCAGGGCAGGGGACAGCAGTGGGTCTCCGCCCTGGTGGTGGAGGTTGCACGGGGGCTGTAGGTAGGGACCAGAGTCCGTTTCTGCATCTTGCACAGCCTCTGGGCCCTGGAGTTTGTATCCAGAGGCCCTCGGAGGGCGAGGCTAGCTCTGGGAACGCAGCCCTGGCTGAGTGATGCCGAGCGAGGCGCTGCACACGGCTGTTCGGGGAGGGGCATCCTGTCCCGTCCCTGGGGGGCTGGAGCGGAGGTTCTAGGGGAAGGGGAAGTGCCTGGAGCTGATCCCAGCTTCGTGTCCTGGCTGGGCTGGGGGGCGGCTCTTTGGCCTCTGCGGAGCCGCGGGGGCCTGGCCCTGAGCCCCTGCACTAGCGGGGTCTGACCGCTGGGCGGAGAGCGCGCCTGTGATCGGGGAGTTTCTGCACCCCTGTCCGCCCCCCCCCCCCCCCCCCCGCCCCGCAGCTCCGGGGCGTCACCTTCCCCCAGGGTGAGACGGAGTGCTCTTCTACCACCCCTGCCCCTCGGAAGGGGCCACCCTCGGACTTGGTGTTTTAGTCCCAGTGATCCTGGGGAAAGGCTCTCTCCTCCCGGGCTATGTGGCCAGGGGCGGGGACTTGCGGCTGCATAATGGGCTGCTGTCCCTGTCCCCTGTCACAAGGAGGAGGGGAGTCCCTCTCGGTCACGGGGGGAAGAGGGAATCTCCCTACCTGCTGGAAGAGAGAACTTGGAGCTCGCTCTGGGGTGGGAGGAAGCTGTGTGTGGAGGGCGAGGGCGGGGGGGGGGGGGAAGGTGGAGAAAGGTGTAAGGGAGGGATCCAGAAAGCAGCTGGCCTGTGGGGTCTGAGTGGGGCTGCCCTGGACGTTGAGGTGGGGGCCCCCCTCTGGGGCTGGCCGGGAGGAGAGGGCTGGAGTGACCGAGCTGGAGGGACTCCCTGCTGGTGGGAGTTGTGGGCTGGGCCGGTGACCCAGGTAGCCAGGGAACAAGAAGACAGGGGCACACAGGTAGAGGGAGACACAGACTTGGGGCGCCTTCCATGATGGGCAGGGCCTGGGACTGCCCAGACAGGTGTCGGGAGCTGGGGAGGGCGGGGCTGTGGGCCTGCTGGGGTTGGAAAGAGGGGACCGGGGCTGATGAGCGTGTCTGCGTGCACGCGGCGTGTGCGCGTCCTTGTGTGTCTTTCCGGGAATGTCTCTCCAGTGCCCAGGTCGCCTGTGTCTTGCAGCATGTTAGTCGTATTCTCCCTGATAATCCCACCGCCCCAACACACAGCACGCCCCCTTGGGCCGTAACCCCCAGGATGAACTGAGCATGTAAAAGTTCTCGATGGCCGGCTTTGACCTTGGAGATTACGGTGCTGTTCTCCCCCAATTCGAATAGGGCATGCTGTTTTCCAGACAGAGCTCTGGCCACGGCCTCCGTGGAGGTCCATTCGGAGGCTTGAGCCCCGGGAGCAAGGCCAGCTCTGTTTGGGACGAGGGTCTGCCCTGTTGTGGCTGTTCCTATTTCCCAGTGAGTAGAAGTACGTGCCTTGCCCTACTGGTGCCTTTCTCCGGAGTGGGTCTCATGTCCCCCAAGCCCCAGAGGGGACGACCCTCATGGCCTTCACTTGCTGGGGCCCCAGAGAGTCTGGGGGTGAGCTGGGGTCTGTGTGGCTCAGGATTTCTGACTCCGGGGACCTCAGATCCTGGCTTCCAGGATGCCTGGGACTCTGCCCATCCGGGTGTGCTGTCCCCAAGCCGCTGGCCAGGAAGTGGCTGGTGTGTGGGCACAGGAGACTGGTGGGCGCCTGCCCTCCCTCCTGCTGCTTGTGGCACGTGACCGGCATCACGGCTCTCTGGGTGAGTCTCCTGGTGCTCCCTGGGTCTCTGGGTCCCCTAGGGGCTCTCAGCTCCTCTCTTTCTCTGGGTTTACGCCCCTTGCTCTGGGGCTCCCTCCCACCTTGCCTCCCTCTAGGTGTGCTTGGAGGCCCATCCCAGCTTCCTGCGGGTGTCTCTCTGGCCCTCCTCCGGTGTGGGTCTCCCTTTTCCGTGTATCTCCCTTGTGCATTGCTCCACCGCGGGGAAGACTGTTTGCTCCGGAGTCCCGGAGTCCCAGAAGCCCGGCCTTGCCTGTCAACCCAGCTCATACTTGGGCAAGTCATCTTCCCGCCGGAGGCCTGTTGCTGCATCTCTAAAATAAGGACATTCATTATTAATCACGTAGGGTTGGGGGTCGAGCGAGACCCCAGGCATGGAACCGCAGCGCACACTGCAGGAGCTCGGCAAAATTCTTGTTCTCAGCCTGTTGAGGGTTTTTCTCTCAAGGCAGGGCTCTCTCTTCCTGTTTGCTGTCTGGTGTTTATGGGAGTAGATTGCCCCTCTGGGTGTGTCTCCCTTTTCTTTGAATATCCCACGCGCTCGTCCTATTAGAAGCGTTGGGGACTTCCCCTCTGGTGGAGTCTCTACCTGGGGGGTGAGTCATTTCGCTCTTCCTGGCTTGCGCGGTGCTTCTCCCTGGCTTGTGTGTACGGTGGGTCTGGTCACTCCTGGGTCTGCCGTTGCGCGGGGTAGAAGTCCCATTGCTGTCGGCGTCCCCCCCCCCCCCCCGCGGTGGGGGGGAGCACATCTCTCTCCCTTGGAGAGTCACCTCCCGTGTCCATCGTGCGCTGGGCATGTGCTCAGACGTACGCCCCTCGGGTGTGCATCTTCGGGTTTGGCGCACGGAGGCATGGAGGCCCACGGGCTCTCGGGCAGTAGGGCCTCTGTCGGCTCCTGTCATCTCGACACCAGCGCTGGCTGCCAGGCCAGTTTTTGCTGCAGCAGCAATTAGGCGGGGCCCCCTCCCTGGCTGGCTTCATGCTGGCTCTTGGGGGAGGAAGGGGCTCTGTTCCCCGAGGGCAGGGGGGGAAAGATGCTCCTTTGGATGCCACCCCCTGCAGAGACCCTCTGCCCTGGGCAAGGAGTTTGCTTCCCGGATTTGCCCGAGTGTCACCCCCGCCACCCCTGCCACCACCACCCCCGCCCCCGGTCCGCAGAGGTGGTGAACATCCTCTTTGCAGGCCTTTTTTTTTTTTTTAATTTTATTTACTTATTTGAGAGAGAGAGAGAGCACGCACAGGAGCAGGGAGCAGGGCAGAGGGAGAGGGAGAAACAGACTCCCCCGCTGAGCAGGGAGCGCGATGCGGGGCTCGATCCCAGGACCCCGAGATGGCGACCTGAGCCGAAGGCAGCTGCTTCACCGACTGAGCCCCCCAGGCACCCCCTCTTTGCAGTTTTGAATTGACGGGACAGTCTCGTTCTTCTCTCGCTGCTTCCGGTCTGAGTTATAGTGTCCCACAGATGGAGTGGACATACTGTCTCGCTCTTTCTCTGCCCTCCAGGCAGCCCTCTGCCTAGGGGGTCCCCACTCCAGTCCCTCCCATCGTGAAGGATACTGTGAGCCAGTGTCAGGTGAACCTCGGGGTGGGGAGCCGGCAGCCCAGGGTTCTGGGGCCCCGACACTCTCCTGTCCTCACCTCTCTGGACCTCGCCTTCTCCGTCTGTAAATACCAGACGGTGCTGTCCCCGCACGGCTTTCTGCAGTGGCGGCAACGTTCCACATTGGCCCTGTCTAATACGGTAGCCCTTCTCTGGTTGGTGAGCCCTTGAAATGTGGCTACTGCAAGCAATAAACTAACAATTCAATTTAACTGAATGTAAATTAATTTAAATTTAAATAGCCACACGTAGCTACCACGTTGGCAGCTGTAAGGTGTCTTCCAGCTCCCAAGACTTACGACCCTTGGCCGAATGTGCACAATTCCCCAGAGTTCCAAAGACACTCCTTTGGGCAGCCACACGGCAGGACCCTCAGCCCCCGGGGAAGCCTGGCGTCACCTGGCTTATGTAGGAGAAGAAGGGCCCATCTGGGCTTGGTACAGGCTCCAAAGATGTGGGAGAGACTGAGCGCTGGGACTCAGATGCAGAAAACAGACCCTTCCCACCGTGGTCTCGAATCGCCCCCTAGTACCCCTGCGTGCAGCCACCTGAATGGCCCAGAGCAGAGGAGAGGGGAGGGGAGTTGCTCCTGGCTGCGCTAGAAGGAGAGCCCTGGGCCGGGGCTGGCGGGGTGGTTGGCAGCCCCTCCCGGCCAGGAAGCCAGCGGGTGCCCTGCCGGGGCCAACGTGCAGCCCCCTGTCCCACGGCTCGCGTTCTCAGGGGCTGTGGACCCTTCACCGCTCATGATGGCTTTCTCCCCTCCTCCTGAGCTGCTTGGCTTGAGCTGCATAGCAAGTCCCTCCCCAGCCGCCTCCGAGCCTCCGCGCCTCCGAGCCGTGCTCCTGGGGACTCCTGGCCTGGGGCTCCATCCCGAGTTGTTGGCGGGGAAGCCGGCTGCCTGTCTCCACCGGGGCCCCAGCCCCTCTGGCACTGGGGGCTCTGGCCAACGAAGCACTTTGTCAGTGGGGTTTTAGGCGTGACCCTTTGCATGTCTGCAGCTGCTGCAACCTCAGTGACTCACTGGGGAAGGAGGGAGGGTGGGGCCGAGCTGGCTCGCTGTCTCCGGCCCTCGCTGGCTGCTGGCTGGGGACCAGGATGCTGGGCCGAGAGAAGGGGCCTGGCCAAGGACGAAGAGCGGGGTGCGAGGCTGGCCGGTGGCTTCAGAGAACCCCCTCAGGCTGGAAGGCTTTCCTTCCCCGCCCTGCCCGGCTCCCAGTCTGCAGGGCTGGCTTCTTGGTGCTGGACACTGGGGGCAGGCGCCCTAAAGTCGCAGCTTTGCTGTTGGCTGGGGTCAGTGTGACTTCCCTTGGCAGCTGCTGGTCCGGAGGGGAAGAGGCGATTGCCTAGCTCAGCCTCACCGTCAGTGACTCTGCTCGCCTCCTCGGCAGCACCCACGTCCTGAGTACTGCATGTGTGAGTTCAGGGGGCGGAGGACTGGGGGTCCAGGTCCTGTCTTCGCCCACGCTGTGTGGTCTGCCCGACACCTTAGCTGCGAATTTCCGAGGGACCCAATCCTGTCCTCGGAGGCAAACTCTAACGCCTTCAAGAGAACTGGCAGATAACAGGTTCTCTTTGCCCCATTCTTTCCTTCTATATTTCATCCCCCTCCCCTAGGGGGCTCCCCAACCTTCTAGAACATTCTGAGGCTAAGTGGGTCACGCCCAGAGCACCTTGCTCATAATTTCTATCCAGGGCAGGAATGAGGTCTTTTCAAGCTCCCCATCTGGCACACGGGGCGCATTCGGTAAGCGCTGGAAGGATGCGCAGGTGAAGTTCGTGACCGTCTAACGCAGCGCGTGGCGCAGGGCTGGGCTGAGCCGGGTCCGTCCCTTGCCGGTTTTCTTTGCCGTGTCTGCTCCGGCGTTGGCCATGCAGGAGGCCATCGGCATGCGTGTATTTATTGATCGGTTGACTAACTTCTGAATGTCAACAGCTTCCGGGTGGGGCTCTGGGCGCGGCTCTGCCTGAGCTCTCGCATCCCCCGCCCGGTTTCACAGACGGGCTTCTGGATGACTCCGGCCCCGCTGTTCTTCGTGGGCGGCTGGAGGCGGGGGCTGCTTCCAGAGTCCTGCCTCGTGTCTTCCCAGGGCAGCTCTGCAGCTGATAGCTCGTCCTGTGGCCGGAGGGCATCTTTGCTCCCGAGCGCCGGCACCTAAGGGGGCCTGGCTTGGGGCTCTGCGTGGGCAGCCAGATGGGCCCTGACTCACCGTGTCCCCGAGGCGGCCCAGCTGCATTCAAGTCTCTGGGGCGTGGGCTGGCTCTGGGGGGGCTCGGGGCTTCTTTTGTTCAGCCTGCTGCACCTGGAGCTCCCAGCTGGTGAGGGTCCCCCTGGTCCTGAGGACCAGGTTGGATCGGGTGACTCAGACTCAGTGTTTGTCAGCAGGGGAGGGAGGGCACCGCCGTTCCTGCTTTCAGGCCTCCAGTGCCAGAGACGCTGAGAAGAGGAGTCTCACGCCGGTTAGGGCTGCAGACCCGACGTGCTGTAGGGGAGAGAGCTGCAGACTCAGAGCCCAGAGGCGGTGGCGCTCTCACTGCGGACCTCACATCTCAGTCTCTCCATCTGTAAAATGGGCACAGCAAGGTCTCCTTCCTGGAGCTGTTATAAATAGAACTACCGAGGATGGGTGTTTTGTGAGACTCGTGGGCACCTGAGCTTTTTCATACCCGTGCGCTCTCTTTCCTTCCGTCGTCAGGGAAATCCTGTATCCTCTCCGTTTTCACAGAGGAGGAGATAGATGTTCAGAGAAGTTGAGTGACTTGGCCAGGGACACACAGCCGGGAGGGTGCAGAGCCCTGGTTTATTTTATTTATTTTTATTTTTTTAAGATCCTATTTATTTATTTGAGAGAGAGAGAGAGGGCTCGCGAGCAGAGGCAGAAGCAGGCTCCCTGCTGAGCTGGGAGGCTGACATGGGGCTCGATCCCACGACCCCGGGATCACGACCCGAGCCGAAGGCATACGCTTCACCACCTGGGCCACCCAGGGGCCCCACAGACAGGGTCCATACCAGGGGTTCTATCTGAGTCCGGCCTCCCCTGAGCCCCCTCTCCGTGATCCCAGGTTGGAGAGTCATGTATGAATGAATGGCGGTGAAGTAGGGGAAGTTTGGGGTTTCGATGTGGCCCGAGAAGGGAACGGGAGCGCCCAGCCGTCTTTGGCGGACGGGGTTTTGAGCGAGCCAGCGGTTGAGCGTGAGCATCTCTGTCCCCTTCTCCCTAGGCTGTGTGACCGAGATTCTCGACGGACGAGAGAGACTGAGAAGAGAGAGAGGAAGGAGGGGCGGGCTCCTGGCAAGGCACCGCTCCTGAGCTGAGTCCTGCAAAAGGTCCGTGGGAGGGAGGTGTGACGGAGGGGAGGGGCAGGGGAGGGGGGGACCCAGGGTGGGTGGCATCGGGAGGCAGGGCCCCGCGTGGAAGGGATGAGGGGCTGGCCGCAGCCAGTGTCCACTTGCCACGGGGACCGTTTCCACGGCAGAAGCAGGCAGGTCCGAGACGCGGCTTCACTCCCCGGGAGTGCACGGCGCCGGCGGTGCTCGGCTTTCTCGTCTCCTCATGCCCTCGAGCCCCCACTGTCCTGAGCCCCCGTTTCCTCACCTCACCCCAGATGGAGAAGGAAGAGGACACGACCCGGGAGCTGCTGCTCCCCAGCTGGCAGGGAAGCGGCTCCCACGGGCTGACCATCGCCCAGACGGACGACGGCGTCTTTGTGCAGGAGGTGGTGCGGAACTCCCCCGCGGCCCGCACGGGGGTGGTCAAGGAGGGTGAGTCACCTCAGCGTGCGGGCTGGGTGCCGGGCGGGGGGCTGGCTGAGGGGGGCGGCGGGGGGGCCACAGCGGCCGTGGAGGGGCCGGTCCCAGGGACATCAGGACGGCCGGTACCCAGGCCCCGCCCTCCCCTGCCCCGCCCGCTCGGTGTCCCTCGCTCCACACAGTCCTCGGGGACGGCGGTTACGTAGGGTGGGCGACACGTCGTCCTTAGTGCCCACTCCACTACCCAGGAGCTCTGCCGCTTTGGGAGACTCAGTCTGCCTCCCTAAGCCCTACTTTCCCTCATCTGTGCGATGGGTATTACACACCTGCCCTGTAGGCTTGTCACGACGCGCAGTAAATGCAAGTCAGTTGGAGGGCCCCGCCTGGGGTGGTCGCGTGCCGTTTGCCCGGCACCCCGCGGGCCTCACCGGCTTCTTGCTCCGCCCTGCTCAGGGGACCAGATTGTGGGTGCCACCATCTACTTCGACAACCTGCAATCAGGCGAGGTGACCCAGCTGCTGAACACCATGGGGCACCACACCGTGGGCCTGAAGCTGCATCGCAAGGGGGACCGCTCCCCTGAGCCTGGCCAGACCTGGACCCACGAAGTCTTCAGCTCCCGAAGCTCCGAGGTGGTTCTGGTGAGTGCCTGGCCGGCCCGTCCGCGCCCTGAACCCCCCCCCCCCGCCCCCCGGGCCACACTGACCTGCTGGCCACTTCCTGAGCCTCGCGTCTGCCGATGGGACCTCCCTGGGGGTTCCTTCTCCTGCTTTCTCCCGTCTCTCTGATGAGCCAGACCGAGTGTTCCTATTTGTGTGTGGCGTGTGGCGGATGTTGACCCATCGGTGTCTCGAGTGCCGCAGCGTGGGGACCCACTCACGCTGTCTGGCCCTCGAGGCTGGGAGGAAGGTCAGCTGCTTTGCAAGAGTCTTCAGAATAGTCTCGTCTTTCAGGTGCCCCGCTCTGCCTCCCAGACACCACTGGACTCATCTGTGAGTCAGAGGCTGGGCAGCAGAGTGCCTGGGCACGTTTCTTTGCTCCCTGATGGCTTGTTTATTTGACGAATAATGGATCCTCAGCGAGTCCCCACCAGCGCTTTCTGACGGGTCCCTGAGAGGGTTCCGGTCCCCATTAAACAAGCCCTTGAGCTGAGAATTGAGAGCCCAAGGGTCAAATCCACGCGGAGCTAGGTGGCATCCCTGGGACAAGGCAAGCCGATTGGAATCTAGATTGGGTTGTAAATCCGTCTTCCAGACCGCACAAGGCAGGAGTCTACCCCGCTTCTCTCCACCGTAGCTTTTTGCTTCCCCGAGTTTCCCCAAAGAATTTGTTTCCCTCCTGCGATGTGGCTCAGCCCCTTTCCTCACCCCTCCGTGCTCGGCCCCAGGAGGCTCCGAGGGCCTCCGTTCCGGTCCCAGCTTTTGTGGGAAATAGGCAGCCGTGTTGTCGGCTGGGCTGCGGCCGGGCGTCTGTGGCCGGGCAGACCCTGCTGCAACGTCTCCCGGCCGTGTCTTTCCGCAGAGTGGGGATGACGAGGACTACCAGCGCATCTACACCACGAAGATCAAGCCTCGGCTGAGGTCGGAGGATGGACTAGAAGGGGATCCCGGGGAGACCCAGAGCCGCACCATCACGGTGACGAGAAGGGTCACAGCCTACACTGTTGATGTGACAGGCCACGAAGGAGCCAGGGAGATCGATATCAGCAGCCCAGAGTTCAAGATCAAGATTCCCCGGCATGAACTGACTGAAATCTCTGCTGTGGACGTGGACACCCAGCCTGGCAAGACAGTGATCAGACTGCCCTCAGGCTCGGGGACAGCGTCTCCTACCACAGGCTCTGTCGTGGACATCCGAGCGGGGTCCGTTTCCACTTCGGGACCAGAGCTGCAAGGTGCTGGCCCCTCGAAGCTCCAGGTCGCCGTGCCTGGGATAAAGGTGGGAAGCCCAGGCGTCAGTGTCAGTGCAAAGGGCTTGGACTTGGGTGGCAAAGGAGGGGTCCAAGTTCCAGGAGTGGACATCTCCTCCTCTCTTGGGGGTGGGGCAGTGGAGGTGCAGGACCCGTCTCTGGAGAGTGGCACTAATGGGAAAATTAAAATTCCCACTATGAAGGTGCCAAAATTCGGTGTCTCGACAGCGCCCGAGGGCCAGGCCCCAGGGGCAGGGTTGAACGTTTCTGCACCCGAGTTCTCCGTGGGGCACAAGGGTGGCAAGCCCGGCCTGACCATTGGCGGGAACATCCAGACCCCTCAGCTAGAAGTCAGTGCTCCTTCTGCCAATATTGAGGGGCTTGAAGGGAAGCTGAGGGGCCCCCAAGTCACTGGGCCATCTCTTGAGAGCGACCTAGGCCTGAAAGGTGCCAAGCCACAGGGGAGCCTAGGGGTGGCCATCTCGGGGCCCAAAGTCAAGGGCACCATCGCTGGCTCCAGTGTGGAAGTTCAAGCCCCCGAGGTTGATATTCATGGGCCTGGGGGCAAACTGAATATGCCCAAGATGAAAGTTCCCAAATTCTCTGTGTCAGGTTCTAAGGGAGAGGGAACTGGCATTGATGTGACACTGCCCACAGGGGAAGTGACTCTTCCCGGGATCTCTGGTGACGTCAGCCTGCCTGAAGTTGCTGCTGGGGGGCTGGAAGGGAAGGCGAAGGGTACGAAAGTCAAGACTCCTGAAATGATCATACAGAAACCTAAAATCTCCATGCAGGATGTGGATCTGAGCCTTGGATCCCCTAAAGTGAAGGGAGATATTAAGGTTTCAGTGCCTGGGGTGCAAGGTGACGTTAAAGGCCCTCAAGTGGCACTTAAAGGCTCCAAAGTGGACACAGAGACACCTAGCCTTGAGGGGACTCTGACGGGACCCACGCTTAGTAGTCCTTCTGGGAAAGCAGGAATGTGCAGGATCTCTATGGCAGATGTAGATCTAAATGTGGCTGCACCTAAAGTGAAAGGGGGTGTAGATGTCACGCTCCCCAAAGTAGAAGGGAAAGTCAAAGTCCCTGGAGTGGATGTCAAAGGCCCCAAAGTGGATGTCAGTGCCCCAGGTGTGGAAGTTCATGGCCCAGAATGGAACCTGAAAATGCCCAAGTTCAGCACTCCAAGAGTTGAAGGGGAAGGCCCAGATGTAGATGTGAAACTACCCAAAGGAGATGTCAGTATTGCAGGGCCCCAGGTCAGTGTGGAGGCCCCAAATGTCAACATGGGGGGCCTGGGAGGCAAACTTAAAGGCCCTGATGTTAAGCTGCCTGAAGTGAGTGTCAAGACGCCAAAGATCTCCGTACCTGATGTCGATTTGCATGTTCAAGGCCCAAAGGTAAAAGGAGAGTATGATGTAACAGTCCCGAAACTTGAAGGGGAACTGAAAGGCCCCAGAGTGGACATTGATGCCCCAGATGTGGATGTTCAGGGCACAGACTGGCACCTGAAGATGCCCAAGATGAAAATGCCGAAATTCAGTGTGCCAGGGTTCAAAGCAGAGGGCCCAGAAGTGGATGTGAACCTGCCCAAGGCTGATGTGGACATTTCTGGGCACAAGGTAGATGTTAGTGCTCCAGATGTGAGCATTGAGGGACCAGAAGGGAAATTGAAAGGACCTAAGTTTAAGATGCCTGAGATGAACATCAAAGCCCCAAAGATCTCCATGCCAGATGTGGACTTACATTTGAAAGGCCCTAAAGTAAAGGGAGAATACGATGTCACAGTGCCAAAAACGGAAGGTGAGATTAAAGTTCCTGATGTTGAACTTAAAAGTGCCAAAGTGGACATCGATGCTCCAGATGTGGACGTTCATGGCCCAGACTGGCACCTGAAGATGCCCAAAATGAAAATGCCCAAGTTCAGCATGCCCGGCTTCAAAGCAGAGGGCCCAGAAGTGGATGTGAACCTGCCCAAGGCTGACATTGACATCTCGGGACCCACAGTGGACGTTGAAGTTCCAGATGTGAACATTGAAGGACCTGAAGGAAAGCTGAAGGGTCCCAAGTTTAGGATGCCTGAGATGAATATCAAGGCCCCTAAGATCTCTATGCCTGATGTGGATTTGCATATGAAAGGTCCCAAGGTGAAGGGAGACTATGATGTTACGGCGCCAAAGATGGAAGGGGAACTCAAAGGGCCAAAAGTAGACATCGGTGCCCCAGATGTTGAAGTTCATGGTCCTGAGTGGAACCTAAAAATGCCCAAGATGAAAATGCCCAAATTTACCATGCCCAGCCTCAAAGGGGAGGGCCCAGAAGTAGATGTGAACCTGACAAAGGCTGATGTGGACATTTCTGCACCCAAGGTAGATATTAGTGCTCCAGATCTGAGCCTTGAAGGACCAGAAGGAAAGTTGAAAGGCCCCAAGTTTAAGATGCCTGAGATGCACTTCAAGGCTCCTAAGGTGACTCTGCCAGATGTTGACATGGATCTTAAAGGACCCAAAATGAAAGGCAGTCTAGATATGTCAGCACCAAAAATAGAAGGTGAGATGAAAGTTCCAGATGTAGACATCAAAGGACCCAAGGTAGACCTTAAAGCACCAGATGTGGAAGTCCAAGGTGCAGACTGGAGCCTGAAAATGCCCAAGATGAAAATGCCCAAGTTCAGCATGCCCAGCTTGAAAGGTGAGGGCCCAGATGTGGATGTGAACCTGCCCAAGGCTGACATTGACATCTCTGGACCTAAAGTTGACATTGAAGCCCCAGATGTGAGCCTTGAAGGTCCAGAAGGGAAGCTGAAGGGTCCCAAGTTTAAGATGCCTGAGATGCACTTCAAGACCCCCAAGATCTCCATGCCTGACGT
>CM052884.1:88941468-88969820 GCA_028534135.1 Potos flavus | reverse complement strand
CAGAGAAAGGCAATTATCATATGATCTCACTGATATGAGGAATTTAAGAAACAAGACAGAGGATCATAGGGGAAGGGAAGGAAAAATGAGACAAGATGAAACCAGAGAGGAAGACAAACCGTAAGAGATTCTTAATCTCAGGAAACAAACTGAGGGTTGCTGGAGGGGAGGCGGGTGGGAGGGATGGGATGGCTGGGGGATGGACATTGGGAGGGTATGTGCTATGGTGAGCGCTGTGAAATGCGTAAGACTGATGAATCACAGACCTGAACTCCTGGGGAAAATAATACATTATATGTTAATTTTTACAAATTTGTTTTGGGGGCGCCTGGGTGGCTCAGTGGGTTAAAGCCTCTGCCTTCGGCTCAGGTCATGATCTCGGGGTCCTGGGATCGAGCCCCGCATCGGGCTCTCTGCTCAGCGGGGAGCCTGCTTCCCCCTCTCTCTCTGCCTGCCTCTCTGCCTACTTGTGATCTCTCTCTCTCTGTCAAATAAATAAATAAAATCTTTAAAAAAAAAAAGAGTAGTCAGGGGCAGCCCATGGAAAGGGAAATCAGACCCCATCTCTCCAGATTAAAACCTTCCAGACTGTGCACACTTTCCACAGCAGCATTATTCGCAATAGCTAGAAAGCGGACACAACCCCACTGTCCGACAAATGGATAAGCAAAATGTGGTCTACACATACAATGGCACATTATCTGGCCTTAAAAGGAAAAGAAATTCTGCAATACATCCCCTGGGTGAACCCTGAGGATACCACGCTAAGTGAAACGAGCCAGTCGGAAAGACGAAGGCCACGGGATTGCACATAGAGGAGGCACTTAGTAATTCCACTTAGTAATCAAAATCATAGGGCCAGACACTAAAACGGGGACTCCCGGGGGCTGGGGACAGAGGGGGAGTTAGTGTCTAATGGGGACAGTTTTAGTTTTATAAGAAGAAAAGAGCGCCAGGGAGAGACAGGGGGGACGGCTACACAATGTGAATGGATTTAACACACTCAACGGTACACGTAAAAGTGGTAAAGATGGGAGACTTTGTGTTACGTGTATTTTAACACACTTTTTTAAAGCGTTAAAAGAAGAGACCCCTTCCAGAGCTTCCCAGGACTGTGAGCATAGAGACCTTACTTAGCAGGAGGCCGTGAGAGATCTGAGTCTCCGCTTCCCACTGCAGGCACAACGGGCCCCCTGTGCCCCCCGGGCACACCCCTGGTTCTTCGCCTTGGAGGGCCTGGGTGCTGGGCGTCCCCTCCGCCCAGACCCCGTGCAGGGGGTCTCAGTAGGAAGTCATCTGCTCGGAGAGACTGCCCGCTGACTCCCCACCTACTTTCTATCCCACGTTCAGCTTCGTGCCCCCCAGCACCTAGCACCCCTGCAGTTATGTCCCTGGCTTCTCGGCCTGCTGGCCGGTCTCCGCCACCAGCGCAAAGCTCCTTGGTGTCGGGGACCTGGGCCTGCTTCATCCATCACAACCAGCTGCCGTGCGTCGATGCTGCCAAGGAAGCAGATGCCGAGACGGAGTCTGGAGGGCAAGACCACCATTAGGGGTAGTAACTATGCAGGGAAGGGGCCGCAGCAGGCTTGGGCAGAGGGAACGCCGGCTGGCAATGCGGGACGGGCAAAATCTCAGCCGGCCGAGCCAGAGGTTCTGGAGTCGGTGTCGCCCCCTAGAGTTGTTCCGTGCGGTGCAGAAGCACCAGCCTTGCTTGGTCGCCAGAAGGAAGCAGTCCCAGGAAGGGCGTGACCTTGAGCGGCCAGCGTTCTGTGCCCCGGGCAGACCCCAAAGCGACTGACATCTAGCGGCTCTCTGCTGACCACGCTCCTCGTGGCCAGGTGACAAGCTCTTCTGGAGGGGCTCCAGCCAATGCTTCTCCATATTTACCCCAAGCCCCAACCCCTAGCACAACGCTTGGCGCATAGTAGGTGCTCAGAATGAATGAATGAACATTTGACTGAATCTCGAAGTACAAACAGGATTTGAGGAAGGAGACAAGGCAGGAGACGTGTATTCCGGGCATGAGGCAACCTTTGTGCAAAGGTAGAGAGGCATGAAGAAACACATGGGATGTTCCCGAATCCACAAGCACAGAGATAGGGTTAAATCACTATGCGGGGAAGTGAGGGAATGAGGCTCAAATGATAAGCCAAGGCCAGTGGACAAGGGCCTTGTAGGTCACACTTGAATTTTACTCTGTCGGCAAAAAGATGCTGTCGAAGGGCTCCAAGAAGGAGAATTGACATGATCAGCTGGGTTTAGAAAGACCATTCTGCTGGCCTTCCTGAGGATGGCCAAGGAGGGCAAGGGAGGCACGGGAGGCCATCCAGGAGTTGGCTTTGGGCAGGTGGCCTGCGTCCTGAGGCATGGGTACCGGAGGAGGACAGGAGAAGCCACAGATGTGGCAGCGGGAGGTGAGAAGGGGCTTTGGCCGAAGTCTGGAACAGCCAACAGGGACGCACAGTCAGTGAAGAATGAACGTCTGAAGAACAAGGATGGCCGGTCAGGGAGGAAATCAGGAAAGAATGGGGCCATGGGAGCGCAGGAAAGAGAACAGTTCAAGAAGGGAAAAGTCAAGAGGGTCAAGGCCGTTAAGAGGTCAAGCGAGATAAGGCCTGAAGTGCCCGTGGATTTGGCCACCAGGAGGGCAGGACTCGAGAGCAGCCTCGGGTGGGAACAGACCCAGCCTGGGCCAGTGCATTCTCCAGTCTGATCTGAGGCTCGGGTTTCTCGTGGGCTTCTGGAGAAAGCCTTTATCTGTCAACATGCCTCCATCCAGGGTCTCCCCTGAGTCTGACCACGGAGATGCTCTGGTCCACGCAACCCTCCAGCCGCCATGTTTGGAAAGGCGATGGGAGGAGCCCAACGGAGCATAGGGAGTCCCAAGCCCTCGTCCTGTGACTCCATGTGCGAGGGGCCTTAGGCCTCAGTTTCTCCTTGGGGTCATGGGTCCTGGTGGACTCTGCAGTTGCCTCTGTTCATTTGGACTCTCCCGGCACTCAGGTTCAATGAGAGGGTAGCCAGGTCCCCACACCCTCTAACTTGATCCCCTCGTGGCCACCACATAGGACTCTGGGTTTCCCCATCCAAGTGCCCCATTGTGTGAACTCAGTTCCAATGAGGAAAGTAACCGGGTTGCGAAAAGAGAATATTACTTTTCCCACCAAGCTGATACCCAGGTAAATAGTGTGGTCCCATCAGTGGAGCCCAGGCCCTGCCCCCCTCCCTCCCTCCAGGTACAGCCTCGAACGTTTAAGAAGGCAACCCCATGGTCATGTCTGACACAAGACCCCCCGATCCAGAGACAAGCCAGCGCCTCACTCGCCAGCCTCCTCCCCGCCATGAAGCTCGCTGTCGTCCTCGCCCTGGCCTCCCTGGCTCTCTGCTGCAGCTTTGCTGAGTTCCCAGCGCCCCTCTCCCCCAAGCCAAGCTCAGGAACCCTTCGTGCTCCCCAGTTCTGCTCAGGACAGCGGGCAGCTGTGCAGCTGGAATGCTGACCCCCAGCCAGGAAGCCGGGTCTGTGAATAGGCCCCTCTTGGGAACTTGGGGAGCTCCCTGAGCCCATTAGGAAACCTGGAAGGGATCCCATCTTCCATGGCCAACCACCTCAGAATTGCAGCGTTGGGACAGACTGGAGGCAGGGATGAGGAGATCCCGTAATGGATGTGTGTTCAATGACCACCAGAATAGGAACAATGAGCTCCTCAGAGCCCAGTCTTGGAGAGACCCCAAGATGCCAAGAGACCCTGGTACAGGGCCGCCTTCAGGTTTGGGGTCTCCACACCACTCTGGCAGCCAAAGAGGCTAGAAGGAGCTGCAGAGCCTTATGTCTCCAAAAGAAATCCAAGCTAAGGCAAGGTCTCCCATTCTGGGCAGAGGGGAATATTCTAGAAAGGGATCTTCCCTTTGGGAAACTGCCAACCCAGAGTGGAGTTTTCTAAACATTTTTGTCCTCTGCCAAAAGGATTAGGAGTCTCTGAATAGTTGCAGCTGTCACTAGAGGAAAGGAATGAGGGGTGGGGGGAGAGGAAGGGAGAGGGAGGGAAGGAGGGAGGGAAGGAAGGAGGAGGAAGGTGGATCCCACCTCTCTCCAAGCCCCCTGATCTTTTGGGAATTGAGTTACCTGGTTTTTACTCTGTATCAACCTCTTCTACTCCTTTTAATAAGCAGACAAAAAGTTTTTTAGCAAATTTCGGTTAGTTCACTTTGAAAGTTTCATGACACCCATGGCGATAAGCGTATGACCCTGGAGAGGGAGTTGGAAAACCAAAACCAACACACAATGGGGACAACTATTATGTACAGATTTAAGGGGAAATAACATCATTTTGGACTGACATGTACAGTTGACATGTACCAAACAGCACAGGGGTTGGGAGTGCTGACCGCCCCCCACACAGTCGAAAATCTGCCTATAAATTTTGACTTTTAACTACTCAACAGCCTGGTGTTGACCAGAAGCCCTACCGATAATATAAATCGCCAATGAACACACATTTCGTACATCGTGTGTATCATATATTGTGTTCTGACGATCATACTCCACTTTTTGTGAATTTTTTCATTTTTTCTAGGCTACTCAGTTCATCCACGAGTCTTTTCAAATCCTCGCCAATCTCAAAAAAAAAAAAAAAAAAAAATTCCAATACATTTTTTGAAAAAAAGTCACATGTAAGGGGCTGTACGCAATTCAATCCCATGTTGTTCGAAGGTCAGTTGTATGTTAATTAGATCTCAGTGCTGTGAACAGAGAGGGTGGCCCCGCAAATAGAGCTGAAATATGGTTAAGGGGTGGATCTGGGTTGCCTTTGTATATTTGTGTGTGCACACATGTCATAATAACGACACTATCCCCCATTTATTCGGCACTGACAATGTGTCGATCACTCTTCTGAACCCCTTTACATCCTTGCAATAACCCTATGACATAGGGATATTATTCCCATTTTGCAGATGAGAAATGGAGCCACACAAAGAGAAAGCAACTCGCCAGATGACACAGTAAGTTGCAAAGCAGGACTCTAAGTTTCGCAGGGGGGTTGACTTGGGGTGGCCACTTTGGGGGTCCCTGGAGTCCAGGCAGGGAAGCGGAACTTGCACACAAGGCAAAGAATTCAAGGATGGGGACCGACGCTCAGGGTGTGGGAAGCGGTGACTCTCCCCCATGTTCCTGGGGCAGGGGCCTGAAAGGGGAGCACGGTCTGGGGAGCACTGCCGGCGAAGGGAACATAGTGGGCCAGGCAGGGACACAAGAGGCGTGTGGGCAGCTGAGTCCACCACAGGGGCCCAGAGCTCATGGTGCACGCCTCTTCCCCGGCCAGCTCAGAGGCTTGCGCTTGGCCCTAACAAGTCCTTCTTCCCGCCAGAGCCTGACTCTGCCACGTGCCCCCCGGGGCAAGGGGCTCAGCCCATCACTAACCATTGGTAAGAGGCATGCTTCTGGCGGGACAACCACCAGAAACCCTCAGCAGCCTCTTTCCAAACCCCCACTGTTGCATAAAAGATCAGATCGGCAACTTTTTTTTATCAGTCCTCGGCCTAGAACTCTAACAGAAAGAACAAACGGCAAATGGCCCCCTTTCAACCCAGGAGGTGCAAGGAGGGCTCGGACAAGCCACGAAAAGCTGGCTGCAACCCCGGGAAGTCTTCCCACAGTTGGCCAAAGAGCCAACTGCTTGGAGCACCGCCTGATCTCACGTTCAACGCCATCTCATCGACCAAAAGGCTGCTATCTCTTGCTGACAGGCCCGCCCACTTGCCTCTGGGGCAGGGGCAGCCAGGGGGCTGGCCAGCTTGGAAAAAGGCCTGGGCACGTGTGCTCTCTCTTTTCTGTGCTTCAGCTTCTGCAGAGATCTGCCCAGGCTTTCTGAACGTCATCGAAACCCTCTTCGTGGGCACGCTCTCCAGTTACGAGGCTGCGATTGAATTTTTCGTCCCAGACGCAGACATGAAAGATGCGATGATCCAGCTGAGGAGTCTGGTGGACACCCTCCCCCAAACACCACGGAGAACATCCTAAAGTTCACGGTACGCAGCTCCCTTCCCTCTGCGCTGCTTAGCAGCGGATCCCCCCAGTCCTTGGGCTGCAGCCTCGCCCCATTTTTTTGGAGCCCTTTCTAATCCAGAGAGGAAAGTCCCAGGGCAAATAGTCCTTCCGGAAGCAGACTCAGTCCTTTTACCCTTTTTAAGAGGTTTCCGAGAAATAATCAAAAGTCTTCCAAGCTTAGCTCTTCCTCAAGCTACTGACCCTCTTAATTGACATTGAGGTTTCTGCATGCAGACATCTTGATCTAACTTTGAGGTTTGCTCATTATTGTCTTGGGGTTTTGGGGGGGTTTGTTTTTGTTTTGTTTTGTTGTTTTTGTTTGTTTGTTTTTTGTCTGTTTTAGGACAAAGTCTTTTTTTTTTTTCTTTTTTTTAGGACAAAGTCTTTAAAAGCCCAACGTGTGCTTAGGAACTAGAAGCTGAAGATCTCCAACCGCTGGAACTCCTGCGGCTCCCCGGACGCTTCCTTCACTCTGTCCCCAGCCTAGCTCCCTTCAATAAAGTATAAGCATCTCATCTTTGTGCCCCGCATCTTTTTTGCTCACCTGCTAGAGCAGGAGGTCAGCCACTGTGAGGGTAAGGTCAGCAGGTCCAAAGAGAAAGGCAGTGGCCATGCAAACACGTCTCCCTTCCCGGCCCCCCACACACACCAGGCTAGCCACAGGTGGCAAGACACACACTCCTTCGCCTGGGCAGAGAGCCAGCCGGGGCCCTGCTCAAATGTAACCTACAGGGGAAGAAAAGGGGGTCCTCATAGGGTGGAGGCTGACCTCAGACTCCTCAACCTCTAGCCATTTAGTGATGAAATTAACTATTCTGTAAATTTTTAAGGTGATTATGCTACCCAGACACACCTGCAAGCAAAGATAGAGCCTTCCAGAGAGTTCCATCTCCCACAGATCAATGGAAATGTTCATTTCAAGCATGTGGACAGAGCCGTTGGGATCTCTTAGGGGCCGAGCGGCCCGGCATCAGAGCGCCTCACGTCACACACAGCGCACAATCACTCACGGAAGGAATCCGATTTTTGTAAGACGCTCACGCAACAAAGGCTGCAGGGGGAATAGGTTCAGTTCCTTGATAGGGATCCATGGTGTATGGGGTGCCTTTGAGGGTGACAGACCCTGACTCCTCAGCGCCAGCAGGGGAGTTCGTGTGGAGTCCCAGAGATGGCAGGTTAAGTTTTTTGCTCACTTTATATATGCTACGTGAAATTACTTATCAAATTATTTTTTATCGAGTATTTATTTATCAAATTATTTTTTAAAGAACGTGGAGAATAGAAAAAAAAAAAACCCTTATTCATTTTCTAGATCCTTTATCTGTCCCCATAGTTAGGACATTATGTTTCCAGGTTGGTTGGTTTGGTTTTAAGTAGTCTCCCTAACCTGTGTGAAGCCCAACATGGGGCTTGAACTCACGACCCTGAGATCAAGACCTGCACTGAGATCAAGAGTCGGACGCTTCACCGACGGAGCCACCCAGGCGCCCCTCTCTTTCCAGGTTTAAATCACAAAAGCCTACAAGTCAAACTGTCCATTCATATCAGTCTTCCTTTAAGGATATCTCTGCCCAGAAGAGGATCTGGGGTGCGGAGCGGTGTCACAGACGCAGGGCTGGTCAGCACTGGGTTACTGCTGTCCACCGTCCACGTTCACGTCCAAGGGTGACGCTCTTGCACCCTGACTTGCGCCCCCGCCCCCTTCCCTGACTCCCTCTTCAGTCACCTTTCCTGCATGAAGAATCAGTCTTCTGCGGAAAAGGAGTCCTCAGGCATGAAATTGATCCCTAGGCGTTTACTGGCATTTTCGATGTGCGCATAGTGGTGGTGGGCACTCTGAGGACCCGGGAGCCGGTTTCATAACCCAACAAGCACGTGTAAAGCACTTGCTCTGGGCCAGGAGTGCACGAAGGCCAAGTGTGGCATAAATAGGGGCTTCGGCTCCCAGCGGGCTGCAATCCATGGGGCGGCTCACCCACTCTGGCAAAAGAAAGTCAGTAAACAGGTAGATGAAACAGCGCTAAACACCCTAGAAATCCATGGAGTGATGCGACCCAGAGTAGCTTGGACAGGCCAACTGTAGCTCGGGAGGCCCCCTTCTAGGATTTGAGCGGAGACTTAAAGGGAGGACAGGAGCCAGCCACTGGGGGGGAGGACAGAGCATCCCAGGCAGAGGGTAAAGCAAGGAGTGTGGAGGATGCCTGGGACATCCCACTCCCTTCTTGAAGCCCCACTGAACCCAGCCCTTGGACCCCAGGAGAAAATTCAGAACCTATCTAAAGAACCTTTCTTCTAGGTTCTGTTGCCTATGCCCAAAAGAGCCCAGACCTCCTCCCCAGACCCTCCACCCCACCTCTCTAACTGCACTTGTCCAGCCGGAATCATGCTCCACCCCTCGCCCCAGGCTGTTTCTAATCTCAGTCAATTCTTACATCCAGCCTCCCAACTGCTCCTCCCAACTGCTCCAGCCAGAAGGACGGGCATCCCTGCCCCTGCCCTGGGCAGCGCCCACTGCATCCATCCAAGCAAGTCAGCCTCCGAAGCATCTGGGAACTCCCTCCATGTCCATAGGGCCACCCCCAACTGGGCCACCCCGGCCACCTGTCACTTCACAACCCAGGGGCCTCCTAGCTCACACTCGGCGCCCCCGAAGTCCATTCTCCTCCCAACTGCCAAAGTTATTTCAATCACACGAAAACCCCCTTCCATGGCCACCCTCCACCGAGTAAAACCCTTCAGAGCCTTCTAGGGCTCCTATAAAATGCAAAATGCAGAGCCTGCCCATCACTGGCTCTCACCTCCCGCCCTCCTTCCCAGTTGCTCATTCCCTCCGCTCAGGCCACGACCCACCCTCCCTCTCTCCCTGCCTTCAGGTCAGTGTTTCTCTAAGAGCCAAGCCCCTTCCCACCTCAGGGCCTTTGTACTGGCCACAAGCCCCAACAGCTCAGAAGTACTGTTGATTGATTTAGAAAGTCGCCCTAGAACAAAATGTGCAAAGAATAGAACTTGTCATAAAGGTGTGGCCCGTGTGGATAGAAAAACCCCCAAAACACCCCCTCCCCGTCCCGTGGCAATCGGGCCACGCCATCTGCGGACACCGAATGAAAGTGGAGGACGTGCACAGGGGAGGCGGGCACGAAGTGCAGGGGGAGGGTGCCGAGGAGAGAGAACATTCTTCGGGCGGAATTTCCCAGCCAGCACCGCGGGCGGGCGGGGACGCGCCTTCCCCGCCCTCAGCGCCCCCGGGGCTGCCGCGGCCTCTAGGGGGCGGTGTCGGCCAAGGTGTCGGGGCGGGGAGGGGGCGGACGCGAGGGGGCGCGGGCTTTGGGGCTCCCACACCCTGCGCGCCGCAGCGCTGAGCACTTCTTTGGACAGATGATGAAACGCAGCGCCTTCCTGGGGCCCTTTTATCGTGTATATGACAGCTTTAATTTGATCTCTGAGATTTTTTTTAATCAGAATTCTGAGAAAACGCAGAGATAGTCCCACAAACAAAGCTGTCGCCCCCCCAAGGCTGCCAGCGATGTGTCAGCCCTTTGGGAATTAGTAATAATTCCATTCCCAGACGACTCCAAGGGCGAGTCCAGAAAAATCTACAACCCGAGAGAGGGCCAAGAGCGCTGCTAGAGCTGACCTTCGACCTCATTCCGCCCCCTTTTTCAAGTCTGGCGGCAGAAAGCAGAACCTAGTCATTATCTTTCTAGATGGCTTACTTGCTGGGGGGCATTCTTGCGATTTCTTATTTAGTCTTCGCACAACCCAGATCCCAGAGCCCAGGCCCCAACCCCCGCGCTACAAGAGAGCGAGATTTCAGATGCAGGAATCTGCTAAGCCAATAAAGATTGGTGAGCAATGTCCGCCCGCCCCCAAACACAGGCACACACACGTCCTAAGGCCACCGGGCCCCACCCTTCATTGTGGGACAATGCCGAGGGACTGTGGGACAAAGGAGGCACTCCGCGGTGGTAAAAATTCCAGAGCGGGTCATCAAGATTGGCCGTTCCAAAAGAGATTCCTGGCGGAAGGTGGGACCCTGGTGGGGGGCCTCCTGACTCTCCCACCTCCTACACTCGCTCCCTCACGGCTTCGGCCTGCTTCTTTCACATCAACTCACATACCTTCGCCTCCCAGGAGCCTATCCACCTGGGTGAGTATTGTCCAAGCGGATAAGGATCCAGGGCCATAAAAGGTGCAGAATTTTAATTACCTATTCACAGCCAGGGAAGTTATTTACCTAGGGCAGATACAACACAGGTACCTCGAGATGAAAGGAAGTACCATTACATCGCAGGGAGTGTCCGCCTCGAGGGGGCGAGAGACGTAGGTGGTCCAGGGGGATGGGAGCTGGCAACGCGGAAACGTGTGTTTGGTTTTTGTTTTTGTTTTTTTTTTCCGTGTGTTTGGTTTTAAGAGAGCAGAATGCAAGATGAACAGATCCCAGCCACAGAAGGAGCACGAATCCGTGTGGTGCATGTTGCCAGAAAGCAGAAGGAAGTTGGAGGACTAAAGGGATGTTCGTTGGGATCTTTTCTGTCTGCGTGTGCGTACGCGTAAGTTAGAGCACAGGTCTGCACCCTCTGGCCAGCGGCCCACATTCAAGCCATGGCCTGTTTTGGAAGATCTTATTTATTTATTTATTTATTTATTTATTTATTTGACAGAGAGAGAGAGCAAGAGCACAGAGGGAGAGGGAGAAGCACTGAGCAGGGAGCCCGATGCGGGGCTCGATCCCAGGACCCTGGGATCATGACCTGAGCTGAAGGCAGATGCTTCACCGACTGAGCCACCCAGGCGCCCCATCTATGGGCCTGTTTTTGAATGGACCTCAAGCTAAGAACGGTTTCTACGTTTGAAGAAGGAAGAGGAGAGGTGGAGAAAAACTTGCCCAGCCCGGTATCATATATAAATATATAATTATATAATCAGTCATTTTCACTGTGAATATGCCAAACACTAAAGCACAGGGAGGCCCGTGAATGAATGTGAGCCTCCTGCATTTGAGAAGCATTACACACGAAGCATCTAAAGAAAAAAACTTACGATGCATCCCAACAAAGCAAAAATATAAAAAATACATAAAAACCCAAGAAATTGTATTTTTAGCACTGTATTCCTTTTGGCGTTCATAGCTTTGAGGAGCCCAGGGGAAAGACCACATTCCTCGACCACATTGTCCACTAAAGTATGAAATCGGGTGAAAATGGTCTCTGAAAATGGTCTGTCACCCCCACCATCTGCCAACAAAGGAACGTTTACTCTGGAAGGAAAGAGGACTGGGAAGTCGCAGACACCGCCGGCCGTCACATTGCAAAATCCCAGGCTTGCCGTTGCTCTAAGTCAACGTGTCCCCTGAAGTGATTGATCGCCAGGCAAGCTAGTTTTCCACCCTCAACGCATGAGACAGTTGAGGTTAGCCTGGCAGAAAAATCTCTAAATGACTCACAAGGCAGGAAGAGGAAGCAAAACCAGCCCTCATCAACTTTATCAAGATGATGTGGATAAAAATTATGCCTAGTTTAAGGCTGAGGCAAGGCATGATGTTTGCAAAGGTCAGGGGACTGGTGGGTAGTAATTCTCCGTAGGGTGACCGCCACTCGCGGTGGCTTCAGATGGACGATAAAGCACACCTCGATTGATGCTGGCGGGGCCCCACAAACAATGCACCCTGAAACGTGTAATTAGGGAACGCTCCTCCCAAGCAGAGACCACACCAACGGGCGCATGGGACAACGTGAGGATGAGTCATCTGTAGCAAGCCACCCCACGTCTTTCCGTGAGCAAACTAAAATTATAAAACTATAGTACGTGCGGGAAAAAGAAATCTGAAAATAGATTCAGCTAAACGTGCACAGTGGCCAGCATCGGGGTTTGGAACTCAGATCTGCTCCCCACCAAGTGAATTGATTCCTAGCCCATCGCCAAGGTCTAGTTAACACATAACATATCTGAGGTCGTGGGTCTGTGGCGCCCGACCATCCTGTGATAACTGTGATGCACGTAACTACAGAGCGTCCTTTAGGGTTCCCTCCGGTGGCCCTGGTAGCCCAAGAGGGGGCAGGGTGGAGGCTCGGTCAGGGGCTGCTTAGGGGGACAGATGAGATGAGGAACAAGCCTCGGGGTACTGGGCGGGAGAAGGGTCTTCGGCCCCCCCTCACTCTGACCCTATGTGTCCAGTCAGTCTCTAAGTCCATGTCTTCAGTCTCCCTTGACCTTGTCCCCTTCCTGCTGCCCCTTTGCCATGAACCCAACATAGGCACGAGTTCTGGGGATTCAGACGTGGGCCTCTTTGGGAGTCATTATTCAGCCCCCAAATGGTCTCTGAGATGTCAGTCGTGCCCCCTTTCACAATACTCTTCCCACGACTGCCAGAAATCAAACAGAAATGCTATCCTTTTGTTTAAAATCCTTCTCTGCTACCAACCTCCTCTAGGATAAAGACCCCTCACCCGGCGCTGGAGGCCCTCCTTGGAGACGGGCCCCTGCTTGCGGCTCTGGCCTCCGAGGCTCCTGCTTCCCCCACCTATCCTGGGGGTGCAGCAGTGGGCGAGGCTTGGAAATAAGGGTGCCCTCCAAACTAGGCTGGCGAATCCACAGACCGTGGATGTAGTGAGCCGTCTACGGGGATGAACCAAGAGACTGTCCCTAACGAAGAGAAAAGATTTCTGCCACATCCCGTACTCCACCAAGGAGCTGAGGGAGTCACCTGAAGAACGGGGGTGGCATCGAGGAAGTGGAAATCTAACCCGATGCCCCGTGCCCTGCTGGTCGAACGGAAAGGGCTGGCGTGCCAAAGAGGAGTGCCAGAGGGACAGGGAGGTCCTGAGCAGGAAGAAGGAGCATTGCAGCTTCTGGTGGCAAGGCGCCTTGACGGGGTGTCCCTTCAACCAGGCTCTTCATACTGAGTCTGTGCTCATCACCCGACCTCCAGGACTAGTCCGCGAGGAGAATATCCTTGTCTAGTCTACTAGACATTTCTCACAGCAGATTAATAAAGGTGCTTCTGGGAGCACCTGGGTGGCTCAGTTGGTTGGGTGTCAGCCCCGCAGAACAGAGGATCCTCCTGGCGGCCAGACCTCCTTCCTCGGGTGACACTTCCCTGCGTCAGTGTGAGGCACACACGCGTACATCCGAACGAGGCAACGCGTGCGTGCTGTTCACATCTCCACACCTTTGCAGGCGGTTCCCACGGACTGAAGTACCCCCTCTCGTCAAAGTCACCTGAAGATCCACACTCCTCCCTTCGTGATCCGGGCACTATCTGGGACACAGCTATACTAAAAAAAAAAAAAAAAAAAATCCATCGCTGATCTAAAATTCAAATGTAACTGGGCATCCTGCCTTTTTATCTGCTAATCTAGCAAATTTGCAGGTCCTTCAAGACTCAGCTCGTGGGCTCTTCCCACCCTGCCCCTGCGGCCCCGAGGGCCCGGAGGGGGTGCTCTCCCTACCACCGTCATGCCTCACCTAGGCTCTGTCGTGAATTTATCTCCCTGGAGCATGTTCCTTTATATCTGCTTTCCTCTCTCGAACATAAGCCCCATGAGGGCGTGATCCAAATTTGTCTTATCTTGCCAGTCATTGAATAAAAATTAGTAAATCCAGGTAAGCAAAAGGGGAGGTGGGAGGAAACACTCAAATATGAATCTAGTGCGGCAGCATCCTACTTTGGAGGCTCTGGTGGAAGAGTTGAGGCCAAAGTGGAAACCGAGACAGTGGATTAAACATGTTACAGGCATAGAGAGCCTTTTTATCCCCATCTCTCTTCTTCTAGGTGGGACCACATCGGTCACCAAGTGGTCCCAGAGAGAGAACCCTGACTCCCAAGGAAGATCTGCCCTCACTCTCTGGCCAACCCCTTGGAGGAAGGCACGTGTTCCTGGGCCAGAAGTTCTAACCAAAGTCAACGCATTCCAAAAAGTTTGAAATTCGCTGTTTCCCCCGTGCTCCTGTCTTTCTTGCTTCCAACAAAGACGAGATCAGCTTATACAACTGGATTCTCCCTAAACCACAAATTGATCTGAAATGTATTCATTTCACCCTTGATTAGTTTTAAGACCTGATTATTTTGCAGTGATAGCCAGGTCGATAAGTGTTAACTATTAACCAGATAACCAAAAAATTACCTTTTGATGTCTCACATCACAGAACAAGAATTTCTGTATGTATCCCCATAACGGGAAACTGTGAAAAATCATACACATAAAGAAACGTATTGACTGACGTGTTAAAAAATAACATTTTTATTTTTGTAGACGAATAAAGAGGAAAGAGAGAGGAGGAAGAGAAGGTGCTGGGGTTCTATCTGGCTCCCCATCATAAGGAGGCAGAAGTCATGCACTGACTCTGAAAATTGACAAAAAGTGAGTGGAAGCCAAGTCTCCCTGTGATTTTTTTTTTTAACATTTTTATTTATTTATTTTTTGTTTTGTTTTAGAGAGGGGGTGAGAGAGAACAGGGGAGGGGCAAAAGGAGAGGGAGAGAGAGAATCTTAAGCAGACTCCATGACCAGCTCGGAGCCCAACACAGGGTTCGACCTCGCCACCCTGACATTGTGACCTGAGCCGAAATCCAGAGTCGGACGCTTAATCCACTGAGCCACCCAGATGGCCCACTCTCCTGATTTTTGGCGCCAGGGAAGGGAGTAGTGAAAACCACCAACACGGACCCAGCAGAGATGCTCGATAGATGTTTATTGAACGAATGAGTGAAAGACGATCACCAGAGCCCGGTAGTTGCCAAAGCGCCCCCTGGTTAGAAATGTAAGCCCACGCCCGATCCCCTGAGAAGAGGAGACACCCACCAAGTGGAACCCCAGCCACAGCCCCCCATCCAGAAGACTGGGCTCTGAAAGCCACCTCGTGGAAGGTATTCCTTTAACTGCAGGTGTTGTTTCCTTTGGCATGGCAATATGTAATTTCCCATTTTTAGAACAATGCTCCAAAGAACAGTCACAAAAACAACTTTCAGAGGGGGCGGTTTTCTTCCTGGCCGCTGCCACAGCCCTGGAAAACAGCAATAACAGAGGAATTTTTATTCAAAACGGTTTGCATCTCTCCATAAAATCAGGAGGCCCTCCGTTAGCTTTGCGTGGGCTTAGAAAAGATCCCCGAGAACCCCTTGGTAGAGCATCTGAACAAACTCTCGTCCTTGGGAGGGGTGGATTTGGAAACTGCTCCGCTGTTGGATCTGTTCTGGTCTTGAGACACCTCCCTCCAGGGGGTTCCTAGGCAGTGAGGGTGGAAAGGATGTTTGTAGAGAGACTGTGTGTTCTTCGGGTGCCCCGCACAAGCCTGAAACCAGAAGAGGACACTGTGTTCTTGAGGACGTGCAAATAGCAGACTGAAGGTGAGGACCCAGGAAGGGACAAGGGGCACCCCCTCCAGTCTTAGCCATTACAAAATCCCTTTCACTACCATCTCCACACAGACTTTCTCTCTGCTTCGTAAACTCAAGAAATTGGCTCTAAGACTTCGAGAGTCCTTCCCCTCCCTCCCCAGATCACACCGAACTCCTCCCCATCTGAACCTGCATTTTTCTCTCCTCACTGGCCTCCTGGCCCAGTCTCTTTGACCTCCCATGTGGGTCTGCACACCCTGGCTTCATCTTACACCGCCCCTGCTCAACCATGGTCAGTGAGGTCCTTGGTGGGACCTCATCTGGAGCCAGTCTTCCCTTCCAAGCTTATCTTCCACTAGTTCCTACATAAATCTTAGGCGCCCTCCAAAATGGCGCGCTCACCACTCCCAGACTCCGCCCTGCCCTCTGGGTACCACCTCCCTCCCTCACCCCCCAAATTGGAATGACCTTCCTGGTCCCGTCTCTGTGACAAGATCTTACCCATTTCTGAAAGTCCCAGCCAGCTAATACCTCTCTCTGACCAGTCTAGCTGAAAATGACCTCCCTCCCCCACCTCTTACTAAAGCACTGAGAGTCCGCCCCACCCACAAAGTGTCTCCACTCTGTAAAAAAATTATTCGCGTAACTTTTTTTTATATGTGTGCTGGATCGTTTGAAGGAGAAAGGTGCTAAGCTTTAAGAGTCCTGGGTGGAACCAACTCAGTGTCAGCTCTGACTTTTATTTTTTAAGATTTTATTTATTTATTTGACTGAGAGAGAGACAGCGAGAGAAGGAACACAAGCAGGGGGGTGTGGGAGAGGGAGAAGCAGGCTTCCCGCTGAGCAGGGAGCCCGATGCGGGGCTCGAACCCAGGACCCCGGGATCATGACCTGAGCTGAAGGCAGACATTTAATGACTGAGCCCCCCAAGCACCCCAGCTCCGACATTTCTATACTACCCTTTACTAAGGACTTGCTATGACCCTGCTGCAGAGCTGCGGGCTTTTTAGGTATGACCTCATTCAACCCTTGCAGTGAAACTATAAGGTAAGTACCAAGTCCCGTTTTTACAGACAAGAAAATAAGGGCTTCGAGAAGCTAACTAACTTCCCGAGAGCCTCCCGGTTTAAGAGGCATGAACTGGAGCTCAAGCTTGTCTCCCCGTATTGACTGCTGTGGTCAATACTCAATACTTCTTCCGCAGAGGATCTACAACACAGAGCAGTTAGGATGAGCAGGGTGGGTAGGAAACCACAGGTTCTTCTCCCAGTTAGAAGAAATTCATGGAAAGTTTCCGCATTCAATGTTGGGTTTTTTCTTCTTCTTCTTTTCGTTTAAGACAGTAGAGGGATTTAATCCTGGAATGTCAGGAGACATGATGACGTTTTCTCTAAAAATGGTATCAGGGCACCTGGGTGGCTCAGTCGGTTGAGCGTCTGACTCTTGGTTTCAGCTCAGGTCATGATCGCAGGGTCGTGAAATTAAGCCCCGCGTCAGGCTCCACGCTCAGCATGGAGTCTGCCTGAGATTCTCTCTCCCCCTCTCCCTCTGCCCCTCCCCCCATACCCTCTCTCTTGCTCTCTCTCTCTCTCAAGTAAAAATAAATAAATCTTTTTAAAAAATGGTATCTAAGGCTTTGATGCTCGGAGGGGAAGTTCGATGTCGCACCTACATCACTCTAAGATCCCAAGCCAAGTAGCAAGAGCACAGATTACGGTGCCCAGGTTCTGGTACCTATGTTTTGCAGCACTGAGGCTCAGTAAGCTATTTACCTTATGAAGCCTCAGTTTCCTCTTCTGTAAAATGAGAATACTACCTAGCTGACAGGGTGGTTTGGTTGGAGTCAATGAAATAATTTATATAAAGCACCTAGCGTACATTGAGTATTCAATAAATTACCATTGTTACTACTTCCTTTGGACATAAGAACCTGCATTTCTTTTCCTGTTCTTCAATCAAAATCTAACACATATACAGTCAAGTACATAAGGAGTGCACCTGCCGCGATGAGCACAGAGGGATGTAGGGAAGAGATGAATTACACTATCGTACTCCTGAAACTAATATAACACTCTATGTTAACTAACTGCGAGTAAAATAACACAAAATAATAAAATTAAATTAAATTAAAATCAAATAATTGGGGGGCCTGGGGGGCTCAGTCAGCTGAGCATCCAACTCCTGATTTCAGCTCAGGTCATGGTCTCAGGATCTTGCGATCAAGCCCCAGGCGTCGGGTGCCCTCAGCAGGGAGTCTGCTTGAGGATTTCTCTCCCTCTCCCTCTGTCCCTTCCCACTCCCCTTCGGCCCCAGCCCCCCGTTACCCTCTCTCTCAAATAAATAAATAAATCTTTAAAAATAGAATAAAATGCATAAATGGACAGCCTGATAATCATTTACATATATATGCACTTATATAAGCACATAGAACATTTCTAGCACCCCAAAAGGTTCTCTCATGCACCCTCTCAATCCATAGCTCCACCAGATAGAACTATGATTTGACCTCTCTTATTTTAGCTTTGCCTCTTCCTGACCGTCATAGTAATGAAATCTGGTAACGTGCAATCTCTCACTGATGTGTATTATCTACTATAGGAATATACCACCGTTTGTTTATTGCTTCAGCCTGCCGTGGATGGGAATTTCAAGTTTGGAGACAATGCCTTTGAACATTCTTCTACATATCTCTGTGCTGTCATATCTCTTAAATACATATACCCAGAGGGGAATGACTGGGTTAAGGAGTAGGCATATCTTTAACTTGAACAGAAACTACCAAACAAGGGCACCTGGGTGGCTCAGCGGGTTAAAGCCTCTGCCTTCGGCTCAGGTCATGATCTCAGGGTCCTGGGATCGAGCCCCGCATCGGGCTCTCTGCTCAGCGGGAAGCCTGCTTCCCCCTCTCTCTCTGCCTGCCTTTCTGCCTACTTGTGATCTCTCTCTGTCAAATAAATAAATAAATCTTAAAAAATAAAAAAAAAAGAGAGAAACTACCAAACAAGTTTCCTATGTGATTGTACATTTCTACGGTCCCTACAGCAATGTGTGATAGTTCCAGTGGCTCCGTATCTTCAGCGACCCCTGGTATCGTCACTCTTTTCATTCTAGCCGCTCTGGTGCGTGTGTAGTGGTATGTCCTTGTGGTTTTAATGTGCATCTTCCTGATGAGTAAAGATGTTAAACACCTTCTCATAGTTTATTTGGCCATCTGGATATGTTATCTTGTGAGTATTAAGTCTTTTGCCCAATTTTTACTGGGTCATCATCTTTTTCTTACTGATTTATTTTGAGGACTTTTCAAAAGATTTTATTTATTTATTTGAGAGAGAGAGAGAGAAAACGCAAGCAGGGGGAGGGGAAGAGGCAGAGGGAGAGGGACAAGCAGACTCCCTGCTGAGCAGAGAGCCCGATGCGGGGCTCGATCCCAGGACCCTGAGATCACGACCTGAGCCGAAGGCAGACGCTTAACCGACTGAGCCACCCGGGCACACTTCTTATTGATTTATGATGGTTCTTCATATAGCCTGAAAATGAATGCTTGGTTGAATGTATGTGTTGCAGATTTCTTCTGAGACTGAGGCTTGCCTTTTCATGTTTCGAATGGTGCTTTCCGATGAGGAGATGTTATAATTTTAATAAAGCTCAACTTACCAATTTCTCTTCTGTAGTCAGGGTTTCTGGTGTTGTTTTAGAAAATTTTGCCCACCCCCAAGGTCATGAAGATATCCTCGCTATGTTAATTTCCTTTCATCTCGTTTTCCCGCTCTCTTCCTCCGGAGTTGGAAATTAGCGGCTCTTTCAATAAGGAGCAAAGGTCACACAGAAAACCTCCCCAGGAGTGGTTTGCATGATGTTGCTCACGGGACAATGACTGCCTGTCTTGGGACCATCCAGTCCGTTATCCTAAGGCCAACCTAGAGCCTCAAAGGGCACCACTGCTAACTGGCTGCATTGCTGTAATTCCAGAGACCCTAATTTGGGGGGGGGGGGGCTGGGGAGCGCGTCTTCCAAAATGAGCCAGAAAGGAGAAGGGACGATATCAGTCCCCTTCAGTCCTGTTTACACTCTCAGGCCAGTGGCTTACTCCCAAACCCTAGTTGGGATCACTTGGCAGACACATTCTTCCCATCCTCACAACTCTCACTGTCCCCCCTTTATAAAACTTTTCCCCATGCATGTTCTTTTCTCCCTGGATTTGCCCTTTTGTCATCATTCACCTACCCACTTGTCATTTCTAGGGCACTTACGACGCCTTTGCTTTTTCCTCCCCTCCCCTCCCCTCCTCTCCCCTCCCTTAACGCAAGATTTCCCAGCCTCAGTGTCACAGACATTTGGCGCTGGAAACTCATGGGCTGTGGGGCCCCGTCCTGTACGGGGAGGACGCACAACTCTTCTGGTTCCGCCCATTTCCTTCCCACCTTCCTTCTGTCAATCAAGAGGCCCGAGGGAACAGTAAGGCGGTGGGAGGCAAATCACAGCTTTTTCAAGCTGAAGAGAGCCTCAGATCCGATCTAGTGCAACCCCCTCATTTTACAGATGAGGAAACGGATCCCGAGAGGGGGAGGGAGAGGATACACCAGAGCCAAATATGTGGGGGAACAAAGCCAGGCCAAACAGGAAGTCAAAATTCCAGGGCTGGAGGCAGAATTTCCAGTCCCACCAGGGAACCTGGGACTGCTTCCCACAGCAACTTTCTCCCTCCAAGCCACAGGTCCTATTCTAGAAACAACCAGCGCTGCTCAAATCGAGCAGCAGACTCCGATCGGACGAGCCCCCAGCGTGGGCACAGGAGCGCTGATCCCTGAGAGTCCGGTCTGGAGCCTCCAGGGGGCACGGATGAGCATGCATGCCAACGGGGGTGTTTTGAGATGACTAACGCCATGACCACATCTTAGTTTTAATTCCAGTCACAAGGGAAGTGATGGGCATAGCACCTGGGCGCACCTGTCCCAGCGGAGGAGCTGGAGAGCAACAGAGGGGGGTGGAGAGCAGGAGGCAGCCTGGAGATCGGGTCCGTCCTGGCCCTGTGGCCAGAGAGGCAGATGATGGGACCCCCAGGGCAGCCCTCGGCTGGAACCTCCCCAGTTACGGTGGCTGTGAACACCTACTGAACGCTTACGAGACACTAGACTCCGTTCAGAACACTTCGTACATGTATGAATTCAGTTCGTCCTCGTCCTCCCACATTGAAGATGCTGACGTGGACCCGGTGGCCTCAGGTCAAGCAGCAGGGGTGCCCTCCTGAAACGTCTGATGGGGTCACCCGTAGGCGTGAATCGCCGTACTCATGACTTCTGGCCAACACCAAGCTCACCCCCAATGTCACCGTCAGACGCCCGCGGAGACCCCCATGTGTGTAAAGGTCCACACCGAGAACTCACGCAAGGCTCAAGATTTCAGCGGGTCCGTGATGAATGTTTCCATGTTAACGGTCATGAACTCGTAAAACATGGAGGACACTGGGAGAAGGAAAGGAAGGGTGAACTGGGGGAAATCGGAGGGGGAGATGAACCATGAGAGACTGGGGACTCTGAGCAACAGACTGAGGGTTTTGGAGGGGAGGGGGTGGGGAGGGCGAGCCTGGTGGTGGGTATTGAGGAGGGCACGTATTGCATGGAGCACTGGGTGTGGCACATGAACAATGAATCTTGTAACACTGAAAAAATAAAATAAAAGTATTTGGGGGAAAAAAAAAACAGTGATGAACTTGTGTTGACGATTATTAGAAAAATGCGAGGTTTCGTTTATGGTAGTGACAAAGCTTTCTTTTTAATTAAATGTGGGGTTTTAAAAATAAATCTATTTCAAGAGGACCATTAAACCAACAGTGTAGGGAGGGGGTGTGGATGTGCAGAGAGGGCGATGCGGCCCTGGATGGACGTAAATGTGGGCCCCCCGCTTAGCGGCGGCGGCCCGGCCCTGGCCCTTGCGCACCGGAGTCCCACGTGCCGCTCCCACGGCCTCTCCTTCACTCCAGCCCTGCGGATTGGCAAGACCCTAGTCAGCCCTTTGGTCTTCTGCTGCCCTGTTGCACACGAGGGTCACTCACTTCTGGATTCTCTCCGCTTTCCGGTGGTAAAAGAGAAACCCAGCAAGGCTGATGGGTGTACTGAGATCCACAAACGAGAGGCCAAGTATGAAGACAGAAAGGGATGAGGAAATCGTGCCCTCTCCTTGGTCGCAGTCGTGGGCCTTCTGCTCCCACCAGATGTACGAGACACTGGCTGGGGAAATGCCCGGCCCGAGGCCCTCCGCTGAGGATCCCTCCCGCACCGGTCTGTGCGCTGGCCCTGGCCAGGGCGGCGCTCTCAAGGACCCGGCACCACCCCCTCCGGCTGGGGGTACGGTGGCCTCGGGGAACATGGCGCGGCCTAGTGGCTCCAGAATCGAGGTCCCATGGGAGATCCGGCCTCAGACGAACTTTCCAGTACTAGTACCTGTAGCTGGTGATACAGGAAGGACTGTCCTTCCTTGGCAAATAGGGACAGTTTATAAATAACACTCATAAATGAGATGAGGGGGACTTGCTCAAAGCCCCAGGGATAGAACAGCCAACAATAGGCTGGGATTCGAACCAGCCGCCAAACCCACCCGTCCCCAGCACTCTCAGAGGACAGGAGCCAAAAGCCATCTGCCCTTGGAGTGCCGGCCATTGTTTTCTCTCGGCCGCCACCCCCGCCCCCCCAACAGTTGGGCGGGTGCCTGGACAAGGAAGCCTGAGACTTGTTCAAGGCATTGTTCTCCCTCAAGAAGAGGATCTCGAAAGCAGAAGGAAATGAGAAACAACCACACAATGAATACCAGATTCTCCTTTCTCCCTGCTTTGGCTGCCAGGAGACGAAGCAGACCCGCAGACCCGGCTGACAGCGCGCCCCACCCAGCAGCTGCTGGCCCCCCAGGAAGTCGTCCATGCCACTGGGAAGGGCTGGTCTTGGAGGCTGCTCTGGTCCTCTATCGATTTCCACAAGGTCCCTGTCCTTTCTGCAGCTAGATGCTGACTCCTTGAGGGCAGAGACACACCTGGCGCTTCCTTCCCACAAGGTATAACGGACAAGTTGCTGGCCCCCTGTGTTGGTGGGTTGAGTAACTGATTCCATCCGGGCACTTTCCTAGACACTTGCCAGGTATAAACTCACCGAATCCCCATGGCCATCCCATGAGGGAAAAACTATCGTTAGTTGCATTTTGGGCACGAGGAAGTGGAGTCCAGGGACCCCAGGGATGGGCAGGACTGATCAGACTGCAGGACCTTTGATGGGACTCAGCGATCCCGCCCTCCCACTCCTTACCAACATTGGCATCCCCCAGCGAAGCCATGAAACATGCATGGAGCCCTCCTGAGGTCAACACCCCACCCCACATGCCAGCTAAAGAGGGTGACCTAAGAGAACACATGTCCCCTTCAGAACTTGCACCCCGAGAGACAGCACAGGATGTGGACAGATGTTAACGAGCTCTTGAGAAGAAGACAATCTGACCAACTTAGCATCTGAACATTCCCCCTAAGGATTTTTTCTTTAAAAATACCCTCTTTTTTTTTCTGTTGGGGCTATTATTCATTTTAACATAATGTTGTGTTTTATGCCTCCTACGTAAGTAGGCACCAGCTTTAAATGTTGTGGAATATTGAGCTCATATATCTAGTCAAACTTCTGTTTGCTTTTTGCTGCATCCATAGCTACGATCTGAATAAATAGAGGAGAAAAGTTTGGCTCCTAATCCTACTAGCTGGGCCTTATGCCATCATTCCCCAAAACAAAGGGGAGAAGATGCCAGAAGGGAGGGATCAGGGTTCATGGTGAAAGAAAACACTGTCCTGTTCCAAGGGGTACTGAGCGGGGTCAAAACTCCCCAGACAGGGATGTGGAGGGGGCAGGAAGGCATTCCCCTAGCTCCCAGTAAGGAGCACGCACATTTTAAACCTGTGGGCACAGGAGAGAGGAGAGGAGCTGTCAACAGCCCAGCCCCCTGCAGATGAGGTCACAGGCGCGGAGGATACCAGTGAACTCCAGCTTGTAAGTGGTGTGCCTGGACCTGGGACGCGAGTCCTCTCTGCCCGACACCAGGCGCTCCCCCCTCCATACTGTTGCCCATCAGCTGCAGGATCTGGAAGCTCTGCGCTGTCTGTTAAGTGTCCTGCACCCTCCGGACGGTTTGATGTGACAACCACGCCCCCGACCGTGTGCTGGGCGGCTCTGTCCAGCCGAACAAGAAAACCCAAGGATCAGACTCTGTCCTTGGACTTTCAGGGTATGACCACGCAAATGGATCTGGGGTTGTTGTTGTTGTTAGTCTGTTATATCAGAATGTTAAAACAAAGGTTCTAACCTTTGGAAAGGTCAAGGTCACCCATTCACTCTCCAAGTGAGCCCCCTGTCACACAAAGGAAAGTGAGGGGTATCTTTACCCCTGGGCACTTTCACCATCCTGAGACCCTTCTCCCGTCTCAGAAGGCATCTGAGTCTCCAGAAAAGCCTCCCCACTCCGTCCAGTAACAGCCACCCCCTCCTGTGCACTTGAACCCATCCCCATGCCTCTATCAAGGCAAGGGAATCAACTACCCCATCTTGCTTCCCCCTCTCTCCTGCTGGCTTCTTCGGCTCGTCCAGTAAACATCTTCAAGTCTGCCCCAAACTGGAAAGATCTCTTTGTGCCTGCCTCCTGTGGCCAGAGATTGTCCCATCTCTCCTCTTACCTTCAACATCAAACTTCCTGGTAGTCTATCTTCCTCTCCTAAATTTCTCCCACTAATTCGTAAGCTTGCAGTGGACAGCCCAGCCCAACCACTCTATGGGAACTGCTCTCTCAAGGGCCACACATAATCCACAGGCAGCAACTCCAGCAGCCACCGCTCAATACCCATCCTATCTGACCTCGCTACATCAATCAAACCAACAGAAAAAACTCTTCCTTGTGAAATGTGCTTAGAGCAAGCACTGTGCATTGCTTACTCAAAAGCCATTCCCCTTCTCCTTAGCTGGCACGAGCCCAACTTTGTTCAAGGACAGGAAAGTGATCCTTTTATTTCAGCAAGGTGGGCCCCGGCCCTGGTCCAAGGGCAGGCATGTGTCCTTTCTAACCAGTGGAATATGGAGGAACATCTGCTGGAGTCTTCTGGGGGCAGCCCTCCCATCATCCCACCCCCCACCAATAAGAGAGAAACATGCGAGGAGGATGTCTGCCCCATGCTGCTCCCTGTTTCCTGTCTTTGAACTCAGTTGTGTGAGGATATGATGCTTGAGGCTGAGCAAAGGCCAAGAGTACCTCAGCAACACTGGCCCAGAGCTTTGCCACCAAACATTTTGACTATGAGAAAAAATCATCTGTCTCCATCACCACTGGACAGGTTTGCCATTACCTGGAACCAACAGCCTCCCCAAGAATGTCACTCCTCTCTTGGTTACTGACACTTCTCTCCTGTCCCTCATTCTCAAGTCTCCGTGACCCTTTGACAACCTCTCTGCTCACCCCTTGAATATCGGGGTTCTCCTGGCCCTCTGTGCTGCCTAGGCGTGTGCCCTCTTCATCCACCTGCTTACCAATTCAACAAATATCTATTGGCATCTTCTATGTGCCTGGCTGGCCTCATAGAGTTGACACTGTAGGCAGGGGAGACAACCAATACACAAGATGAACAAATAACAAATCTCAGCTGGTGATCAGGGCATGCTCTGAATGAAATGATTAACTAAAGAGGATGTTGAGAAAGATGTGTTACCTCCTCAGGCTGTAGGCAGTGACCTGAGAGGGAGCATTTAGGCTGAAGTTTGAAGGATGAGAAGGAACTGGCAATGATGGGGCACAGCATTCCAGACAGTGGGAACAACGTGAACCATGGGTGAGGACCTGAGGAAGGAAAGACCTGCCATGTTACGGGGACTGCAAGGAAGCCAGTGAGGCTGAAGACTAGTGAAGGGGAGGGGGCAGTCAGATGAAGCTGAGATCCGTGCAGGACCTTGGAAGCCTCTGGAAGGTGGTGGTTGTTAAGCTAAGTACAACTAGAATTCATGAGGTAAGATGATTAACGGTCCAGTTGAATCTGTGTTCCTAAAAGATCATCGTGGCTGGAATTTGGAGCCAAAGTAGAAGAGGAGAGGCAGTGTGGACCACAGTCACCCCCGTGAGAGATGGGGGCAGCTTGGCCCAGGATAGTGGCAGTGCAGATGGTGACATGTTTCCCTTGCAACGTATTCCCGAGGAAGCAATTAGGGGACTAGCCAAGGAGGGGGAGACCGGGAGTGAGGAAGTGGGAGGCATCAAGGGATGATCCCCATATTTTCTAGCTTGAACACAAGGGAGAGTCTTTTCATTGATTGAGATGGAGAAGCAGGTTTGGGGGTGAGGCAGGCAAATCCTTTTTGGAGTTCTATTTTGGGGATGTTGCGTTTAAGATGCCTGAGAGCCATCCAAAAAAAGAGAGCAAGAGATAGCTAAGTACTCAAGGCTGGAGCTCAGGGACTTGGGAATTTAGAGATTGTCAGCCTAGAAATGTATTTAAAGCCACGGGAATGGATGAGATCCGCTCAAGGAAGCAGGGAAAGGGAAACAGTACGGTCATTAAGCCACTGAAGTGAGAGGTATTATTTACTTTTCACATCTCCTTTTGTCTTCTCCTTGTGATATCAGAATGCCACATCTTATCAGTTCAAATCCAAAATATCCCAAAAGCTGTCTTCTCTCTCCATTCCCATGATTGTGCCCTTCCGGCCTTGACCTTGTCTCCCCTGGACACTTTCAACAGCCTCCTGGACTTCGGTCCCTCCAGTGCATCCTCCATTCTGCCACCTGTGGGATGGGCCTCCGCTCGGCTGTAGCAAAACTGAAACCAGAGGGCGCAGCAGGGAGCCTCAGAGAAGCAGCCGTGGGAACAGGGTCACCCAGATGTGGCTGGAGAGGCACCCGGGACAGAGAGAACGAGGTGCCCAGGTCGGAAACCACAGCCACTGGGGTGGGTGCAGGCAGACTCCGGCCACGCACCCTAGTCAGCAAGTCAGCGCCCTGCTCCGGCAGGAGTGGCTTTACTAGCGCAGTTTACTCACGCCAGCCCACGTGGTTTCAAACCTCAAGGCACCGCCCAGCACCTGGCACACCAGCAGGCACTCTCTACAATAGATGACAACAACAATACCAAAAATAACAGTGACTAACATTTATTGAGCATTTACAATGTGCCAGGCACTGTACCAAGTGCCCCTGCACCTCTCAAGTTCATAAAACAACCCCATGAGGGAGGTATTCTAGATGGGGACGCTGAGGTTCAGGGAGGTCGGGGAGCCGTGAATAGCAAGGGCTTTGGTGTTGGATAGACGTGGGTTCGTCTGCCGCTACATGATTGGGCTTTGTGGGCTCTCCCAGCCTCATCTGTAAAAGGGGCTTAAATAAGATAACTTGGGGGGCACCTGGGGGGCTCAGTCGGTTAAGCAGTGACTTGATTTGGGCTCAGGTCATGATCTCAGGAGTCCTGGGATCAACCCTCACGTCGGGCTCCGTGCTCAGCGGGGAGTCTGCTTCAGGATTCTCTCCCTCTCCCTCTGCCTCTCCCTACCGCTCACTTGCCTGCGCCCTCTCTCTCTAAAATAAATAAATAAATCTTGAAAAAGAAAAAGAGACAGAGAACTTGGTAAAGCCTTTAGTTAATGCCTATCATAAGAAATGCTCAGGACCAGGGGCGCCTGGGGGGCTCAGTGGGTTAAGCCTCTGCCTTTGGCTCAGGTCATGATCTCAGGGTCCTGGGATCGAGCCCCGCATTGGGCTCTCTGCTCCGCGGGAGCCTGCTTCCCCCTCTCCCTCTGCCTGCCTCTCTGCCTACTTGTGATCTCTCTCTCTCTGTCAAGTAAATAAATAAAATCTTAAAAAAAAAAAAGAAAGAAAGAAATGCTCAATACCAATCACTGTGATAGCTATTATAAGAAAAACGAAAGCCAGCTGGTGTCATTTCCCCATATTAAAAGCCTCCAGTGGCTCCCACTCCCCAAAGATAAGGACTCCCCGGGGGCACTCTGACCCACCCACGTGACCTGCTCCTCCATCTGGGGCCACTCACTTCCTGAATGAACCGCATTGTCACACCTCCGCCACCGAGCCTCCGCTCTCACTGTCTCCAGGATCAGAAGGCCCTCCTGGCCCTTCTCCACCCCAGAGGGGACAGGAAGTTGTCAGCAGGGAGGTCCAAGGGCCACCAGCCCCAGGCTCGCCAGACTTACAGACTGAGATCTCTCTCTCCTATCTGCATTCTGGGCGCCTAGCACAGCAGCAGCTACTCAGCAGACGCTGACCGAAGTAAATATCGAAAGCTCATGACGTTTTCAAAAAAACAGTCCTGGGAAGGTTGGTGGAGAGATCAGTTCAGGATTCCAGGGAGGGCCGGCATCTCAGCTGGCCCTTCTAACTGTGGGCCCTCGGTATCACCTCCACATGCCAAGGGCAGGTCTCAACTCATCTCTCCTCCACCAAGACTGCAGAACAATCCTTCAGTTCACATACCATGGGTGGTTTGGGAAATGCAGCCCAGGGCAAAAGGTCGGGTCAGAGAACGGTTGTGGTCAAGTCCAGTGTTCTTCCAGGTCCCTCTGCAACCCCAGACACTCACCCTGTGCCCATCCCAGGTCCTTACCCAGCGAGCCACCTGGCAGGCCCGTTGCTGGAGTGCTTAGAATGGTTGCTTACTAATAAGACTCTCGAGGGGCGCCTGGGTGGCTCAGTCTTGGAGCATGCGACTTTTGATCTTGGGGCTGTGAGGTCGAGATGCATATTAAGTGTAGAGATTACTTAAAAATAAAGTCCTTAAAAAAAAAAAAGAGGCTCTCTAGAAGACCAAAAGCCTTTAGTCTCAAAATGATAATAATGGTCTCAAAGGACAGATGGCACTTCATGACAATTAGCAAAATATTCCCAAGAAGCCTACAGGCAGATCACAAATCCCACCCCAAAGAGAGTAATCACGGTAACAGATAACATTTCTTCCTAT
>CM052884.1:88905244-88933059 GCA_028534135.1 Potos flavus | reverse complement strand
TCTCGCCTTCCCTGTTGGGGCCTGTCATGCCTCTCCATTCCTGGGCTACCCCTCAGCTTGTCCCCATGCTGTAGGACCTCTCGTTGTGCAAAGCTCAAAGCTCGCCTCCTTCACGAAGCCTTCCTTCATCAAGGCCATCAGGTGTAGCATTCTAGAGAAAGGACTCTGGAGCTAGCCAGCCTGGATTCGAACCTTGGCTTTGCCCTTACGAGCTCTCTGTCACTCAATCTTTCTGCGCCTCAGATCCCTTCACTGTAAAACAAGCATATAATTGCACCTGCTTCATAGGGTTTCCGTGAAGATTCGTGAGTTAAGTCACATAAAGCCTTTGCATCATGCCTGACACCTACAAGGTGCCTGATAAGGCTTAGTTCTTATTTTATTTTTATTTTCATTATTGCCCGACCCTTCCGACCATCTCCAATCCTCTCTTCCCCTGAATTTCTACACCTAGAACAGTAGAGACCACATCACTCAAGCACATCCTTCATAGCTGATTTTGTACCGGTCGCTGCAATTTCGTGTGTAACAAAGAGGAACAAGAACATTCTATCTGTAATCAGAACATCAAAAAGCAATAGCTTATTCATGAGCATAAAATATTCCTCATTCCTAATGTGCAGAATAAGCAGGAGAACTTTCTCTGCTTCTTCCTGATAGCATTTAACCCCTAAGAGGCTTAGGAGGAAAAAGATGAAGACAACTCTCAGGAACATAAAGACAGGAGAATGCCTGCCCCGCCCCTCCCATCCCCCTGCACCACAACCGCCTGAAACTCATCCTCCTGGTGCATCTGAACACCAAAATGTGACATTTTTAAAGACATGGCTTTCACATGAAGAACTGCCTAAGCGCGGTCTGACCGGAGGAAGGGACCTCAGTCAGCGTGGGCTCCCCCTGAAATTGAACAGCAGCCAAGTGAGGAGAGATCCTAGGGGGCCACTGGATGGTGACAGCATCGGGTGGGGGGGTGGGTCCCTGGCGCGTGCAGGCTCCCCGCACTCCCTCCCTGGGCCTTCTGGTTTACCGCCCAGACTGCTGAAGGCTCATGAATTAGCCAGTTCGTAGTTCAAGACAATATGGAAGCCAAGCAACACTCCACTTTCTCAGGTCTCCCTTTCTTGAGCTTTAAAATGAAGGGATTGGTGGAACCAGAAGAGAGCTAACGAAGCACCCGGTTCTGAAATTCTGCACAGTGTTTTCTCGATTTTTTTAAGGTTTTATTTATTTACTTATAGATAATTTACTTATAAATCATTTATTTACTTATTTATTTATTTATTTACTTGGGGGCGGTGGAGGAGGAGCAGAGGGAGAGGGACAAGCAGACTCCGAACTCATTGCAGAGCCCAGCTGGAGGGGTGGTTCCCACAGCCCCGAGATCATGACCTGAGCCAAAATCAAGAGTCAGATGCTCAACGGACTGAGCCCCCCAGGCGCCCCAGCACAGAGTTTTCTGTACAGTCAGAGCAAGCAAAGGCAGTCAAGGAGGACTCTAAGAGTTTAATCTTTGCCCCAAGCAATCTGCAGATTCGATGCAATCCCTATCAAAATTCCAAGGGCATTTTTCAGAGAAAAGGAAAAAAACAATCCTAACATTTGTATAGAGCCACGAAACAGCCAAAGCAATCTTGGGAAAGACGAACCATGCTGATTTCACTTCCTGATCTCAAGCTATACTACAAAGCCACACTAATCAGAACGGTAGGATATTGGCTTAACAGCAGACATACAGATGTAGGGAACGGAATAGAGAGCCCAGAAACAAACCCATGCATTTATGGAAAATCAATTTACGACAAAGGAGCCAGGGATATACAACGGGGAAAGTATAGCCTCTTCCATAGATGAGATTTTGATTTTCCCTTTCCCTGTGAACAGGGCAGCCCCATAATCTTCTTCAAATTGAAGCTATATCAGACGACACATAGAACTATAGAATAGCAGGGGCGCCTGGGTGGCTCAGTGAGTTAAGCCTCTGCCTTCGGCTCAGGTCATGATCTCAGGGTCCTGGGATCAAGCCCCACATCGGACTCTCTGCTCGGCGGGGAGCCTGCTTCCCTCTCTCTCTGCCTGCCTCTCTGTCTACTTGTGATCTCGCTCTCTGTCAAATAAATAAATAAAATCTTTAAAAAAAAAAATCTATTTCCATTCTTTTTTTTCTTTTCTCTTTAAATTGTCACCAAAACATGAAAACAAAGTTGTGGCTTGTGCCGAATCCTTGAGCCCCTGAGAAGACACCCGCAGAGCCCAGTGCGAGGAATCTCACATCGCGACATGTCCTCGAAGGGCTGTTTCTCTTAGGAGAAACCCTTGCCCCCATCAGGGACCTTTCTAAGAACCACCAAGGCTAAAGGGAGCGGCAAGCTCGGATCAACCAGTTTCCCTTGGTTCTGAAGCTGCCAGAAGGACGGCAGAGGGAGCTGAACATCTCGGCACAGCTGTCGGGGACACAGGAACATCAGCGGGCCATGAAGATGGGGACCTCGACGCACCACCCATTCATTCAACAGATACGAAGTGAGTGCCTGCTCTGAGGATGTGCCAGGCACTGAGGATATGACAGGAAACCAAACAAAGCCCCTGACAACATGGCGCTTCTAATGAGGAAGAAGGAAGTGAGCCAATCAGGGAATTAACATGTGTCAGAGAGCGATAAGTAAATGGGTAAAAGGCACAGGCGGTGCCTGAGGTCAGGGGAAGGAAAGCTTGTGACTTTAGGTAAGGTCTCAGAGAAGGTCTCTGGTCAAGGGACTCTGGAGGGCAAAGAGTTTGTCAAGGAAAGAACATTCCAGGCATAGTTCACAGCAAAGGCAGAAACCTGAGGTGGAAGAGCAAGGAGACCCTGGTGGCCGGAGCTCGATTCCGGAGGAGAGTTGGGTCAGAAGAGCGGTGAGGGCCAGCAGACCTTTGCAAGCACTTGAGATCTCCCTCGAGTGAGAGGGAGAGCAAGGGAAGGTCATGAGTGAGGAGTGACATTATTTGACTAATGCTTTAAAAGGACCACGCCTGATGCTGTGCTAACGGACCAAGGAGTGCCCAGGGCAGAAACAGGGAGAGTGGTTTGGAAACAGTTGCCATCCTCCCGATGAGAGCCATGGCGGCCGTGATCAGGGCAGTAAGGACAGAGATGCGGCGAAGTGACTAAATTGCGGATCTGGGGGGCGCCTGGGTGACTCAGTGGGTTAAGCTGCTGCCTTCGGCGCAGGTCATGATCTCAGGGTCCTGGGATCAAGCCCCGCATCGGGCTCTCTGCTCAGCAGGGAGCCTGCTTCCCCCTCTCTCTCTGCCTGCTTATGATCTCTCTCTCTCTCTGTCAAGTAAATAAATAAAATTCTAAAAAAAAAAAAAATGCGGATCTGGAAGACGGAGCTGATGGAAATTGGTAATCATCTACGTACAGGCTGTAAAAGAATTAGGGGCGTCCACGGGACGCCTGGCTGGCTCGGTGGGTTAAGCGTCTGCCTTCAGCTCGGGTCATGACCCCGGGGTCCTGAGTCCTGCATCGGGCTCCTTGCTCAACATTCCTGTTCTCCCTCTGCCTGCTTCTCCCTCTGCCTGCTACTCTCCCTGCTTGTGTTCTCTCTCTGAGACAAATAAATAAATGAAATCTTAAAAAAATAATAATAATAATTAGAGGAGTCCAGAGTGATGCCAAAGTTTCAGCCTGAACATTTTATGGAGAGAAATAAGGTCTATGGGAGGTACCAGGTAGGGGCAGGGGAGAAGGGAGGGGAAGAGAGAATTTTCCCGCCAGGTGTGCAAGCTCTGTTTCCGATTGGTAAAGTCAGCCTTGCATAGGAGATGGGCCACATGATCCAGCAGTCCCCCTACTGGGTGTATACTCACAAGAATTAAAAGCGGGTACTTGTGCAGGTGCGTTCCGAGCAGCCTCATTCACAACAGCCACAAGATGGAAATCACCCAAATGTCTATCGACAGATGAATGGATAAACAAAATGTGGCCTGTGTACCCCGTGGAGTATGCTTCGGCTCGCGACAGCGTGCACGAAGCCTGCAGACCTCGTGCTCCGTGAACCCAAGCCAGACGCGAAAGGACAAATGTAGGGTTTCACTGATCCGAAGGACCCGAAGTAGTTAAATTCAGAGAGGCAGAAAATGAAATGGGGGTTGCCAGGGACTGGAGGGAGGAGGGAAGGGGAAGGTAGTGTTTAATGGGTCTCAAGTTTCTGTCGGGGAAGATGGAAATGTCCTGGAGATGGACGGTAGTGACGGCTGCACACCAGTGTGAGTGTCCTTGATGCCACCCAACACCTCAAATGGTTAAAATGGAAAGCTTTATGTTATGTATATTTTATGATTTAAAAAAAATAGAAATAGATGGTGATTTCATGGCTTTGTCCACTGGCGAGGGCTCTAGAAGATGTGCGAACACAAACGCAAATGAAAAACGATCCTAGAGTTGTCCCATGGTGCGCTGTGGGCCCAGAAAAACCGCATCCATTCTGCCAAGTCGCTTCGGAATAGGGAGAGGGAGAGAGTATCGCAGGAGGGGCAGGGGCTTGAACGGGAGCCTGTTCCAGGCAGAAAGGACAGTGTGAAGAAGGACAGGACTGGGGCGCCTGGGTGGTTCAATCGGTTAAGTGTCCAACTCTTGATTTCAGCTCAGGTCATGATCTTAGGATCGTGAGATCGAGCCCCGCGTCGGGCTCCTCAATGAGCATGGAGCCTGCTTGGGGTTCTCTCTCTCTCTCTCTTTCTTGCCCCTTCCCCTGCTCTCCATGCACACACTCTCTCTCTCTCAAATAAATAAATAAAATCTTAGAAAGAAAGAAAGAAAGAAAGAAAGAAAGAAAGAAAGAAAGAAAGAAAGAAAGAAAGAAAGAAAGAAAGAGAGAGAGAGAGAGAAAGAAGACAGGACTGGAATAAGATGCTCAGAGAAACAAATGAGCAAAGAAGATTGAAACAGCAGGAACAGGCACGACGTGGCGCGCAATGGGGGAGGCCCCACGACAACCTTGGTGACAAGGGCAAGAGCCAGTGACGAGCAGTGCCACTCGAAGGGCCACACTGGCAATAGCTCAGACTGAGCACTTACCGTGCATCTAAGCAGCGTACAGGGACTATGTGACTCAGTCCGCACAGCCACCAACTCCGTAAGGGGAGTCCCCCAGTCATCCCCTGTTCACAAACGAGGACACTGGATACCTCCCAAGGTCAGAGCAGCAGAAACAGGATTCGACCTCAGGCAGTGCAGCCCCAGAGCCCGGCTCTCACCGGCTCGTCTACACAGCTCCCGATGGCAGGCAGTGTGACCCACAGCCCCGTGGTCAGCTTCCCAGGATTCCACCCTTCCAAGCTCACTTGAGCATTTAGGACACCGTGTGACCGGGTCGATGTCTTGATTCAAGAGCCTCACTGGGGGGCGCCTGGGGGGCTCAGTGGGTTAAGCCTCTGCCTTCGGCTCCGGTCATGACCCCGGGGTCCTGGGATCGAGCCCCGCATCGGGCTCCCTGCTCAGTGGGGAGCCTGCTTCTCCCTCTCGCTCTGTGCTCTCACTCTCTCTCTCAGTCTCTCTCAAGGAAAATAAATAAATTCTTAAAAAAAAAAAAAAAAAAGAGCCCCACTCGTCCAAACCTCACAGTCTTCTCTCGAAGCGCAGCGGAGGCTCTCTGATCAAACCTCCTGATCTGCTTAGTTACCAGAATGACGCCCTATGACAACCGCCGACGGCCGTGTCGCCGTGACAAATGCGAGTTGTGTGCTGTTCAAACGCGCTTCTAACAATCACGGGAAATGGCAGAATGCTTCTGAGAAGCTGATGTAGAGATAGCTGGAGGCTTGTGGGGGGGGCAGGAAAGGGTCGGTCCTGTTGACACGAAACAGCCTCGAAGACATGGAAGTTGGTTTGCAAGGACACATCGGGGACAGGGGAAAGCCTACGACGCGGTCGGTCAAGGAGTCTCCAGCGGGGATAACCGTGACCTCGTCTCTAGTTTGAACCGAGGCCCAGGAAGCCACGGCAAGTCCCTCTCGGTGGCACAGATTTTATCTGAATCCCTGTGCTGGGCAGCTTTGCCTCTGCCTTCAGGGCTGGCTCTGGGGAAAGGCTCCTTGACTGAAGCGATATCGTAATATTAGAGTCTCTCAGGCCCTTTGAGGAAGGAGGTCAAATCCCAAACACCTTGCAATCTCAAGACACTTAATAAAGATCGACGAAGTACATGGCCACGTTAGGAAGGCAAACACTGCGACAAGCTAGAAGCAGCTTCCAGAAGGGCGAGAGAGGACTGCCCAGCCATGTGTGAGTCCCAGGAAGGCAGCCAGAAGATCCTGCCATCATGTTTTATGTGCCTGGCACAGGGAGGCCCGGGCACCCCAGGACAGCAAGGGACACTGAGCCCAGACTCCGAGGCTCAGGTGGGCCTGAGGGTGCTGATTCAAATGCTCAGAAAAACTGGGAGCGGGGCCCTGGGTGGCTCGGCCAGTTAAGCAATTAAGCGTCTGCCTTCGGCTCAGGTCATGATGTCAGGGTCCTGGGATCGAGTCCTACAAACATGGGCTCCCAGCTCAGTGGGAAGCCTGCTTCCCTCTCCTTCTGCCCTTCCCCCTGCTTTTGGTTTTGCTTTCTCTGTCTCTCAAATAAATAGATAAAATCTTTATTTTATTTTTTTTTTTAAAGATTTTATCTATTTGACAGAGAGAGAGACAGCGAGAGAGGGAACACAAGCAGGGGGAGTGGGAGAGGGAGAAGCAGGCTTCCCGCTGAGCAGGGAGCCCGATGTGGGGCTCGATCCCGGGACCCTGGGGTCATGACCTGAGCCGAAGGCAGATGCCCAACAGCTGAGCCAGCCAGGAGCCCTTCAAATAAGTAAATAAAATCTTTAAAAGAAAGAAAGAAAGAAGAAGGGAGGGAGGGAGAGAGGGAGGGAGGGTGGCCCACAAAGATTTTCACATTTCCAGAAAGGCCATACATTCCCTATTTTCTGTGAAATCTCCTGATTTTTAAATGTGTACAGCTATCTCAAAAAAACGGTTTAAGTCTTATGCAGGCCCAAATCATGGCTAAGGCCTGGACTGAGCCAAGAGCCCCCTGCTTAGTGCCCTATGATCCAGAACCTTCACTCTCCAGTTACTTCTTCCTCTCTCCCGCCCTTCACGTGGGTGTCTCCCCTCAGGCAAGCCTCAGAAAGCATTTCCTTTATAGGATCAAAAATACTTCTCCTTAAACTCTGGTTGATCTTCAACGAGATGTGGATACTGACCCTTTAATCCCAAATCTCTGGCCTCTGCCCCACCCTGAACGCTGAATTTAACAGACACTCTCCTGTAAGTCATTTACACCGACCACATAAATCGTCCACAGCAACCCTCCGTCCAAAAAGAGCCTTGAGAATTCTTCTGTAGCAAGTGCATTCTCTGCAGGCTTTTCAAAAAGTTGAAGGGGAAGGAGGACTTGAATTTCTAGGCTCTGGAGAGGGAGGGACTTCTGCGCCGGAAAGGTATGGTCCCACGGACACCCCCATCGCCCCTGTCTCCAGATGGGAAGTGTCGTTACCGAGACCCAAGACGGTTCTTTTAGTCCCACCACCTTCTCTCACCTGCATTCGGGGTGGAAACTGAAACTGCCCGGCTCGGCTGGTGGTTTCCTCAGGTTTATTCTGGTCTTTGGATTCCAGGGCTGATGGTTGTGATGTGTTCTAATAACAAGGACAAGGGTTATTAAGGGATCACTCTTCAAGTCGTCCAACTAATTAACATGACTCAATGGGGACATAAAAAGCTCAGGGGCCCCGACTTTACCCCCACCACCTCCCAGCCTGCCCCCCTCCACCCTCACTTGGACGCTCTGCCTGTAGGAGAGAGAACAGAATCTTAGGAAGGGAGTTGGCAAAAACTGAAAGGCATCCTTTGGCGAAAGCCCAGTGAAACTTGTACAAGGGGGACGATGCTATCTCGGGTTCATCGATCCAGCAAGCCCTGTGCCCGTCCTCAAGGATTTTGCAGTGGCAGAAGGAGAGAGATGAGGTCCAACGTAACATTGTGAACAAGGGACTGCTGAGCCCAGAATGTGCAGAAAGGAGGGTTGTCAGTTACTGTCCGCTGAGCATCTCCTCTCGGTCCAGCACTGAGCTGGATGCCGTGGGCCGGGGTCTGAAGTCCGCTGGGGGGAGTTCCTGAAACTTCACGTGAGAGCTCTCCAGTCCTGGGTGACCACCATCTTGGATGGCGGCTCCCATCAGGAAGGAAAGCCCACCTGGCCATGGGATTCCCTGGTCAAGGCCAGGATTCCATCCGACAACAACGTGGAAACCAGGAGAGTTTAGAGATCGTAGAGATCTAAATCGCAGAGAACACGATTGCTATCAACGGCTCCAGTGGGATGTTCTTTTCATGTGTTGGCACACATCGAACATCATCCCAAGAAATTACTCTTCCCCAAGAGAGACCAACTTGGAGCTTGATGAGGAGAATGAGTCTGGATCTTCACCTTCAAACTGCTGAATTTTCTTATTCATGCTTCCTTCTCACAGATGGTTGATCTCTCCTGCCCCAAGCTTTCAAAGGGATGTTGGAAGCACTTAAATTTTTCCTCACCATAAAAGTAAGAAAATCCCCTATTAGGCCTTCCTAAGGGCTGGAACCATGGGTTATTTATCTCTGTGTCCCTGTTTGTAGAGCCTGGCAGAGCATCCCAGGCACTCTGGAAATGTCTGTGGCTAGGAAGGAAGAAAGGAAGGAAGGGAAGGAGGGAGGGAAGGGGAGGGGGAAATAATATTCTTTCAGCTGAATGGTGCTTGTGTTTCTTTAACAACCAATGGCGTGAAGACTTCCAAGGCTCCTAAAAACTGCATGGATTGGGGCGCCTGGGTGGCTCAGTGGGTTGGGCCTCTGCCTTCGGCTTGGGTCATGATCTCAGGGTCCTGGGATCGAGCCCCACATTGGGCTCTCTGCTCGGCGGGGAGCCCGCTTCCCCCCTCTCTCTGCCTGCCTCTCTGCCTACTTGAGATCTCTCTCTCTCTCTGTCAAATAAATAAATAAAATCTTAAAAAAAAAAAAACTGCACAGATTAATCCCATTAATCCATGCTGATTCTTCTTAGTCCACAAATTTTCAAAACTTCTAATAGATTAATCAAGCGTGAATTAATCTAGAGAAACAATCTTGCCTTTTCCAGAAAGGGCTTGGTTGAGTAACTGAGTGTTCCGTGATTCTCTCTCCTATTTCATTTTGTTCAGTTTTCAATTATCAAATGAGACTCAGAATAAATCCAAATAACCACAGAAGAAAGGAATGTTTTTTTTCCTTCTTTCAGAAAGAACTGAATAATAATAGCAAACACACCAGCACTTACCATGTGCCAACCGCTATTTTATCTTGTATGTTAACTCCTTATGGCAACTCCAGAGATAGTAGCTACGCTTACTTTGTTCTACACAAGAGATAACTGAGGCCCAGAGAGTTTGAGTAACTTGCCCAAGATCACACAGTTAGGACGTGGCAGAGCTAGGATCTGAAACCAAGCCCTCTGGTTCATGAACCCATGCTCTAAACCATTAAACCAACCACTCAGGTCCAGCAGCCTATATTAGAAAATACGAAAGGAGGGGCGCCTGGGTGGCTCATTGGGTTAAGCGTCCAACTCTTGGTTTCTGCTCAGGTCATGATTTCAAGGTAGTGAGATCGAGCCCCACGTCGGAACCCTTAAGAGATTCTCTCTCCCTCTTCCTGTGTACCCCCCACCCCAGGTTGTGCTCTCTCTCTTTCTCAAATAAATAAAACCTTTTTAAAAAGAGAGAGAGAGAAATACAGAGTAATATTACTAAAACTAGCAAAACAAAGATTCCATAGTAGCTGGACGGGACAAAGGGTTAGGAAGGGAATTCAGTTCCAATTTGCTTTAGAAAATGAAACAATCACACTTTCAAGCAAATGGCTTTCGGATACAAATACAAAATTAATCTGAAACCACCAAAACAAGTCACAAGCCTTAAAAATCCTACGTCAACCGTAGGAGGAAGCCATTATTCAATGCAGCCATACTGGAGGCACAAGAGATTAACGTTAAGTCCTACATGACTCTAAGCTGGATGTTGTTAGTGACAAAGAACCGAGCCTACAGAAAACTTGCCATGGGGGGAGGGGCCGGGTGGAAAGCCTTCACGGCGCCATTTTGGCACTCCGTGCAAAATAATTACTAAGTACAGGACACATAGCCATTAAATGGCATTATCACTCTACATGTGGCTATGCCACTAATGGGAATCACTCACAAGTTCCGTGGCCAAGTAGAGTAAGCTGAACATTTTTATTCTAACAACGAGATCATGGTTTTCGGCCAACGGATTTGTAAAAAGTAAAAGAGATCTCTAAAGGCCAACAAAGGTATGGAAAATGCCAGGGTTTTCACACCCAGAAGTGGGAATGTCTGTGAATACAGCCTTTTGGGAGGGCCATTTAGAGTAGCTTTAAAATATTAAATGGACGCGCTCCTTCAGCCAGCAATGCCGTCTCTAAGAATCCAGGTGAAGTATTTGAGCATGTGCTCCAAGTGCTGTGTGCAAGGATGTTTGCAGACATTGGAAATAACCTAAAGTTCCATCTAGAATAATCATTAAACATAGAATGCTTCGTCTCTGCCGTGCCATCATCGTCCGTAACAGTGGAGAAGAATGAACATTGACCTACACAGAACATCTCCAAAACACTTTATTAAAGAGGGCAGGGGGAGGGGGGGGAGTAAATTGCAAAACAAGACAGTTCAATCTGATTTATGGTTTCTTTTATTTTTTTTAACTTTTTTTTTTAAGATTTTATTTTTAAGTAATCTCTACACCCAATGTGGGGCTTGAACTTAGAACCCGGAGATCAAGAGTCGCAGAGTTGAATGCTCTATTGAACGAGCCAGCCGGAGGCCCCATTTATGGTTTCTTTTAACCCACCAAACTACAGATCTCTGTGTTAACATACAGACACGCCCAGATGCACAGAGCAAAGTCTGCTGGGCACATGCCGAGAGGACATCAGCAGTCAGCACTCAGGAGCAACACGCAAAGGGTTTCGGGGATGAGAAGGACTTCTCGGATTGTTTCAATGTTTCCCAAAACTGAATTGCTATGTGGTGTAATTAAAAATTAAATCCTGGGGGGGGGGGGAGATGGGCACAATAGAGAAAAAAATTAAATCTCTGCCAATGTTAATCCTAAAAATGCCCAGCTGCGTGTCCATGGGGGTGCAAAGTATCTTACCAGCTGTGATTCCTTCCACAAGAGGAAGTTGGCTCAGCAAATATTTACTGAGCACCTACTATGTGCCAGGCACTGTTTGCGACTCAGGGGAAATATTAAAAAGATCTGCCTCGATGGCGTTTATATTCCAGGGGAGTTTACGGGGTATCTATTTGAGGGGAGGGGAGGGCGGTGCTTCTGGGAGAGAAGCTGGGCGGGTACATCGTGCCCAGGGCGGGGACAAGGCGGAGATAGGCTCTAGTCCTCTCTTCTAGGCCAGGGAAACCGGAAGAGGTGAGACCCAGAGCCCGTGGCTGGCCCCTCACTAAGCACGCTCTATGTCTGCTCCAACCAGCTGCACAAGTTGGGGTGTCTGTAGTCAGCTGGGAGGCTGCTCCCCCGCAGAACACGGATTGGCGGAGGGGAGGTGACTCGAGAGAGGCCCGCCATCTAGAAAATGCAGCTCAGCTTACTGCGGGGGTCACTTGGCAATACTCACAAATATCAAATCATCGTGGGGAGACCCTCAAGCCAATGCACGGTTCTAGGTCAAGTCTCTCTCAATAAAACGAGAAAGAGAAAAAGTGGAACTGAGCGTGTGGGGTAGCCAAGAGATTAACAGAAGTCAAGGTGAGAAGGTTAAGGGAATCCTCCGTACCCCAGACCAACCTGCATTGCAGAGGGACGGCCGTCAGAGAGCCCACGGTAAATGCAAAGGAATGACTCAATAATAGTGAAATTGCAGACATCCTTGATGAGCCAGTAGGGGGAGATTTCAGGCCAGGGTGGGTCTTTCCTGAGGCCTTTAAATCACACCTTAAAGGCACCAGGCTGCCCCACCTGAACCCCCCCCCCCACCAGCTTCCCTGTCAAGCCAGTTCACACGGATGCTGGAAGGCTCCGGTAATCTGATTGGCCGGGAGATTCGTGTTTGCTAGGGAAGACTGGCTTTGTTAAGATCAAAGTCAGGTTTCAACCTGTTCCTCCCAAACCTACGTGCAGTCCCTCATAGAGCCCGACATAGGGCGTGGTGAGCAGCTTTGCATAGCTCTGATGATTTATAAAATCCAAGTGGGTTTTAAACTGCTCAGTACAGGATAGTGGAAATCAGGCTAAAGAACCACGTCCAGGAGGTGCCTGGGTGGCTCAGCTGGTTAAGCATCTGCCTTCAGCTCAGGTCATGATCTCAGGGTCCTGGGATCGAACTCTCTGCGGCTCCTTGCTCAGCAGGGAGTCTGCTTCTCCCTCTCCCTCTGCCCTTCCCCCACTGCTCCTGCGAGCGTTCCCTCTCTCAAATAAATAGATAAAATATTTTCTAAAATATTTAAAAAAAAAAATAAACCCACCTCCGCTTCATTTCCACTTTGAATTAAGAGAATCAACTGGGGGATTCCTGACCCACCAATTCACGTATGGTCTCTCCCTCAACGGGGACGTCCTTCCTCCCTCGGGGCCCTGGCGGTCTGCGGATAAGGAACCAGCACAAACACCCGGTCAGCCGCCAAAGGCCAAGTCTGCGTTGGGCTGGGAAAATGGTCTTTCTTTCTTGACGAATGGACATGGCTCAAACACGCCGCCCCAGATTAAAACACACGATTCCTCACCCACTTCCCCAGGAGATTTCTGATCTCAATGCCTCCAAATCGGCCTTCTAGAAGGACTTTGCCCAAACCTGAGAAAGATAAACACCTTTACCACACCCCAGCCTGTGTCCTCGAAGGAGGCTTGGAAACGCTGGGAAAGGCGTGCGTGGGAGTGCTCTGTGCTGGGCCACCGCAAATGCTCACGGGCCTCTATGTCACAGCGAGTGCTTCCCAGCAAAGTATACACGGGCTTTGTCTCCTTCTGCGATGGTCTGCACCGCCGTGTTTGTCCCGCTCAAAGAGAACAGCCGGTGGGGGTGGCCGGCCAGCCCCACCTTGCTTCAGGTGGAAAACACAACTCTCCACACCCTGGCCCGGCTTTGCGGTCAAGAATTTCACTAGGAAGGAAGGGAGGGAGGGACAAGAAGGAGGGGGAACAAAAGAAGGCGCTTTCTTCGTATTTATTACTCTCTTAATAAAACAAAGCCTGGTCAGGGCACTCAACATCTCATCAGAAAGACACACGTTTTAAATTAATAAAAACGAAAATAATCAACTGGGAACAGAAAAATCCAAAGTCACAATTCCCAGACCTGGAGCAGTGGGTGACATTTCAGATGCCAGCCACCGGTTTTGGAGCCAAGTGATCGGATTTGGGGAGCCCTTCCTCCTCCTCGGCCCGGCTTTCTCCCCCTCCCCCATCCCCCCGGCTTCAGTTCAAGGCCATGGGCTCTCCCCTGTAGTTCCGGTGGGGGCCATCTTGAACCCCACCCCCACCCCGTCCCTCTTCTCCCACCAAACCCCCATTCAGCACCCTTTGCCCTCCACAGCCACCACGTCCCCTTCTGGGTCCCCAGGCTTTTCTTTACCTCCTTTTCCGCCCCAACAAGGCAGTCCCGCAGGCTGGCCAAGTGTGGATTGTGGTTTGCGGACCAGGCTGCGAGCGTTCCCGGCTTCCCACCCTTGTTAAATCAGACTCATCAACAGCTCAATGAGAGCAGCTGACCAGCAGACCCTTAGCCGGGACACTAGGGAACCAGTTCTGGTGGGTGTTTCTTTTGTTGGTGTTCCGGGTTGGCCTGGGTTGGGTCACAGCCAGGGCTGGGATGGCCAACAAGCAGGCTGCATCCTTCCCTCACGGAGCTGACAGTCTGATGGCGGAGGCAGACAGACCAGCAACTAGTCACTGAGAGTCTAGTAGGAATAGTGCTGAGAACGGGAAGATACAGAACAGCAGGAGCGCACAGACAGTCGGGGGGCAGGGAAGAATTATTCCGGGAAGAAATGCCCCCCTAAACCGAAACCCAAAGGATGAGGAAGAGAAGCCTGTTTAAAAGCCAGGGGGCCGGAGACGGCCGGGGGTGGTAAAGAGCGCTGCAAAGAGCCGAGTGTGGCCCAGAGCCCGGCTTGAGGCTGCAGAGCTTGACTGTGGCCAGAGTCACAAGTAGGGGCAAGCTTTCCCGGGGCTTTGGGCTGGAACACGGAAGGGCTGAGACGCACAGGGCTCAGGGTTCATGGCCGTCTCTTCCCTGCGTGAACCTGTACGTGGCTCAGACGGTCTTAATAAAGCATTCCGGTTCCACTTTTCACCCTCCTTTAGCAAGAACTAAATGTCCATCAAATGCCCATGAATACAGAGCAACAAGAGCCCAATCCACGTTGGAAGAGAGTAAGCAGGTGACACGCCCACTCCCCGTGTTTTTTCCTGTACTTGCTCCTACACCCAGAAGAGCCCTCTCAAAGGTTCTCCGGGATGACATCACGAGAACGCGGCAGGCAAAGCTTCATCGGACACACAGGAACCGACCGTTTCCCCTTCAGAAATCGTCACCCGCCGAAAGTGAATGGGTTCAGGACGTGCTGGGCGGGCTTCTCACCCAGCTCGCTGGCAAGGTCCGGAACCACCATCCTGTGGCAAGAACCCTATTAATCCAAGGTGTTTATTTCCTTTTGATAAACAGTAATGTGTAATTTCCCATTTCTAGGGACAATAATGACTTCAAACAAAGGGCAGGCACCAAAAGCGGTATTTAGAGGGAGTGGTTCTCCTCCTCCATAGCTGGACGGCAGCTCAGTGAAAAAAATAATATTTTTGTCCAAAAAAAAAAAAAAGCCCTTGGCTAAAAAATGAATTTGTCTCTTCGATCTGATTCGGAAGACAAGTCATTTTTGGAGATACAGGGTGTTCAAATAGAGAAAGAAAAGCAAAAAGCCACCTCCTCCGAGGAGACCCCCTGGACCACCAGCTCTAACCCCTGCTTATGCGTGGCACTGAGTAGGCTCACCTGCTACTCCTCCCTCCCACGGCGAAATTCCTAGAATTTATTTTCTAGGAATTTAGACAATCCACCAAGGCTGCTTCCACTCTTTCACTTGACCTGCCTAATCTGCCTGAAGGGCCCACTTGAAATTCAAGTTGTGAGCCGAACTTGCACTGTTACCAGTAGAAAATGCCCCGTCATTGGTCGGTCCTGCCGGTTCACATTCCAGCGCTCCCTGCTGCCTGGCCCCTGGAGGCGGAGGACACAGAACCCAGGCCACAGGGCGCTGGCTGCAAAGGCCTTCCAAAGCCTTCTTGTCACCTGGGCCAGAGTAGGGACCTCAAGACAAGCAGGGGTCAAGTGCCCTGCTACAGCCCGGGGTTGTGTCAGGACCCCGGAGGGAAAAGCAAGACAGGAAACTACCCAGCTGTGCCTAATGTAAATGTCCCGAAATAGTCACACATATGGCGCCGCGGAGTACAAAGCTGTGGGCCGAGGAAAGTCTACCCTAAGGGAAGAGTTAGGTCCCTGCACTATTGGGAGCTTACGGACCCCCCAGGGTCAGGAGGCTAGCTCTCCCAGCAGCCACTGGGAGGGCTGGATGCGGCCTCCAGCAACTTCCCAACAGACTCCAGGGTCCTCTTTCCCCGATTTCCGACCAACGGCACCCCTCTCCCAGTTCCGGCCGGCCCCCCGCAGGGCCCGTGGCTCGCAGCAGCCCCGAGGTGAGTACAGATCAGCCCAGCAAAGCGTCCCGGGACCCGAGGACGGCCTGGCGATCGGCTGATCTACGGACGGATCGGGCGTGCGGGCAGATGCTCCCTAGAGACTGTTTTCTCCTCTGGCCCTCGCCCCTCGGCTTTCTCTCCCAACCTCTCTCCCTCCTACTCCTCTGGGGCCAAGAGTCTCTTTGGGAGACTCATATACTCCCTGGACGCTGGCGGCCCCATGATTACAGTATGGGGGCTTCGGGGTGTCATCTGGGTTTGGGCTAAAGCAAAAACCAGAGTTTGGGCTGGAGTTTGGGGCAAGGTGACGTTGCAAGCATGCTGCTTTACTTAGGTTATAAGCTCTTCTGGGGTGCCAGGAGGGACTTACAGAGACAGGGGAGCAGGGCTGAAGTGCCCCCAGAGCCCTTCGCCCTCTCCCTGCTCCCCGTGCGTCCTCTCTTCTTGCTTTCCCTCCCTTGCAGCTTTCGTGCTCCCAGCAGCTCATTCCAGCCTCCCCCCCCCTCGCTCTCTCTCCCTAGCGCTTTGCTCCTCCAGGCTGCCTTCTCCCTCCAGCTCGCCCCCGCGCCCCATGCTCTTCTGCTTTCCCCGTAGATTTCTGCTTCCTTCTTCCCGCATGCCCCCCCATCTCCAGAATAAAGGACCCGTGGTTCCACTCGGTAGAGGCCTCAGCTCCTTCCCCTTGGGCGGAGCGCAGGGTGCGGGTGGGGGTGCGGGGTGCTACTGCGTCCCCCCAGGAAGCTCATGGTGAGGATCGTCAGCAAGTCCCAGGTGGATGCCAGTTGGCCACAGCCCTGGGGCCGACATGGGGGGCCGACAGGCAAAAGAATTCCCCTTTGGGAAGCTCTCTCCACAGTGAAATCTACTCCGTTCTGCCCCCAGACTCTTCTCTGAACCCCCCCTCACAATGCCAGGCCCACCCCTGGAGAGGGAGCTGGCTGGCCGGGGGGAGGGATGCGCGCAGGCCCTGGGCTGCAGAGAGTTCCAGGCTGCCTGGCCAGCGTTGGGGGTGGGGGGGATTATAATACAAATGATTTGATTACAGTTACTCCTTGCTGACCTTCAATCTGGAAGAGTGAAGACTCCGGAGAGGAAAAGACCCAGGGTAACACTGAGCGGGAGGGGCTGAACCTGAGCCAAGGGTCCCCTTTACTTGAGGCCTGGAGTCTCCAGAACGGGTAAATGCGTAAGAGCCTTTTCCTTTCCTTTCTGAGCAGGACCAGAAATCAGCCTGCGTGGTCTCACGTGTCATTCTAAGTTCTTAGTTCTTCTCTGAATGCTGCCCTATACTAGCTGTGTGACCCTGAACCTATGGCTTAACCTCTCTGAGCTTCAGCTTGTCTGTAAGGAAGAAAAAGAATACCCACTTCATGGGGTTGTTGTAGAAGCCAAAAGCGTTAAAGCGCCTGCGATACATACAGAAGGCCTCCCACAAAGTATTCAAGAGTACTCACGAGCGCTTACCGTATCCCGCCCACGCGGTCTGTGCACACAACACCACTAGGAAAGAGGTGCCGTATCACCCGCGTTTTACAGATAAGGAAAGTGAGGCACCAGAGACGTTCAACAACCTGCCCGAGATCATGCAGTTACAGAGTGGGAAAGCCGATAGCTACTATTATTTTATCATTATTATTCCCCGCCTACACAATAGGCTCACTGAGGAAAGAGGCTTTGCACATACATATTTAATAATTACTTCGGGGCTGTCATCGAAAGGTCACATTTCAAAAAGACCTCTTCCGTTTCCTAAAACCTCCCCAGAAAAAAGACCCCAACTTTCTCAGGGAAGCAGCAATGGCACTATGGAAAAGAAAAAAATATATATATATTTATATATTTTTATTTTTATATATTTATTTATATATTAAATATATTAAATATATTTATATATTTATAATATTTACAGTATTATATATTTATTTATAATATTCATTACATAATATATTATTTATATATTATATTTATATTATAATATATTTATAATATTTATATATTACATTTATATTATAATATATTTATAATATTATATATTTATTTTTATATATAAAAATGTTTTTTATTTTTAATAAATATATATATATATATATATTTTTTTTTTTTTTGTAATGAGGAGGTTTCGCTCGGCCTAGCAGAGTCACGTCTTCCCAGCTCTGTGAGGCGAGACCAATGGCTTCACCTCCCCAACCTCACCTTCCTGTTGGGCACCTTCTCAAGAGATAAAACACCTGGTAGACTAGAATACGCCTCCCCAAGGAGAGGGTCTCGGTCTTTTCTTTCTTAACCCTTCCCAATCCTTGGCCCCACGGTTGGGAAGCTTTTCCATGAAGGCCCGGCCTCCGGCTTGGGGTGGAAAATAACAGAGGCTTTTTAAAGGGAACAGAAACCACGCTCCTCAGCAGAATGTTCCCCACATTCTCCGCGGCCCCTGGCAGCGCCTCGGCGGGGAGCGGTCGGCCTCAAGCAGCCCTTGCAGCTCCGGGCCGCTGGCCGCCGCTATTCAGAGGCTGGTAAACAGCACATGGCATTCTCGGGCACACGGCAAGCATTCATGCACCGCATTCTTTGTCCTCGTGAGGACAGACAGAGAGCTGCTGTGTGCTGCAAAGCCCAAAAGCAGAACTCCGTCTCCCAGCCCGAGAGCACGCCCCAGCTGAGGCACGCAGGCCGCCCAGCCCTTCCCTGAGCGCTTGCGAAATGAACTTGCCCAAACTTGGAGCTCTTTCTTGAAAACGTGGGTTTACTCGTTAATTCCGAAGGGAAAGCATGGCACTGTGACAATGGAGAAACTTGGCCATCTCCTCCTTAATTGAGGGCTCGAAGTCACGTGGGTCCTGAGAAGGGACCCCCCCACACACACATACCGCTGCTGTGGTCTTTCCTGCCCCAAATGCATAACACAAATCTCACCAAGAGGGACACGAACACCTCATCAGAAAACCAGAGCAGGGGACGTGTCCTAGAAAACGGCCGGCCCCGCGCATTTAAAATCAACGTCACCAATGACAACCAAGAGCTGAGTAGCGGGTCCAGATGGAAGAGACCATGAGATCTAAAGGTCATGTGGGATCGTGGGCAGGGATCGAGGCCAAAATGGGAAAGAGGACCTCGCCAAAAGGCAATCATTGGGCGATTAATAAAATTTAAAAATGGACTGTATGTCCGATGATAGTATTTTGCCAATGTTAAGGTTTCTGAATTTGATTACTGTGTTGCAGATATAGAAGACGACGTCCATACACGCTAACGTATTTAGAGTAGAGGGTCCTGGTGACCTGAAATTGACTCTCCAATGACTGGGCAAAAATAATGATAATTATAGGGCGCCTGGGTGGCTCAGTCATTAAGCGTTTGCCTTCGGCTCAGGTCATGATGCCAGGGTCCTGGGATTGAGCCCTGCACCGGGCTCCCTGCTCGGTGGGCAGTCTGCTTCTCCCTCTCCTACTCCCCCTGCTTGTGTTCCCTCTCTCACTATGTGTCTCTCTCTCTCCGTCAAATAAATAAATAAAATCTTTAAAATAATAATTATAATTATAATTATAACCTACAGAGAAAGATTAAAACCAACGAGGTAAAATTGATAAATCTACACGAAAGGCCTGTGGATTATTCACTGTATTATTTTTGCAACATCTCTGTTGGTTTGAATTTGGAATAAATACACTTTTAAATAAAAAGAGAGAGAGAGAAGAAAAAAAGGAAGGGAAAAAAGAGAGGAAAAATACACTCTTAAAAAAAAAAAAAGGAGCATCAGGGGCACCTGGCCAGCTCAGTCGCTGTAGCGTGTGACTCCTGATCTCAGGGTCGTGGGTTTGAGCCCCACGGTGGATGTAGAGATGACTTAAAAAGAAAAAAAAAATTTAATTAAATAAATAAAGGAACATCCGTCTCATGTTCTGCTGCATCTCCCAAGTCTGGACCCAACCCAGTCCCATCCACCTAATTAACCATCTTTACTTCTGAGAGGATCATAAACTATTTGGAACTGGCAACAGCCTTCGAGAATGCATGCTTGATCCCTGTCACAAATGAGGGAAACCGAGGCTCAGACAGGAACCAAGGTCAGGGCTAATTCCACTGACTCCTCCCAGCCCAGTGCTCCTTCCAAGGCTCTGTCCTGGGAACCCTGGAGTATCTTCCAGGCCTGCTGGTTATTTGGGAAAAAATTCAAGACAGGAAGATTTGTGTTTCCCCAAGGGGAAAAAAAAATTTTTTTTAATGTATAGGTGACATTGAAAGCCGTTTCAAAAGAGAGGAAACAAAATATTCTTAACAGAATTTTCATAGCCGCACCTCCGAAACATAAGTGTTTGTTTAAAACAAAAGCTGTCGTATTACTTTAGGATCACACCTTAAATACATCCCACGTAATGGGGGCTATTTTAAGAAATCTCAATATAGAGGGCGCCTGGGTGGCTCAGTTGGTTAAGCGTCTGCCTTCAGCTCAGACCACGATCCCAAGGTCCTGGGATCGAGCCTGGCATCCGCAGGGAGCCTGCTTTTCCTTCTCCCCCGCTCTCGAGCACCCTTTCTCTCTCTCTCTGAAATAGATAAAATCTTAAAAAAAAAAAAAAAAGAAATCTCGATATACAGAAATTCAAACTTGCCTGACAGAAAAAACGAGAGGATTAGGATATTGTCCTCATTATTCTCTATCTGCATCTCCGCCTTCGGAGTCCTTCTCCCTGCTCCTCAGCCTCCGGGAGGCTGATCCCTTCACCCGCAGCACCTAGCCTTGCTTGCCCTCCAGGGAGAGGCACCAGCAGGAGGAAAGATCACTTCCTCCTGTTTCCCGTGGCCGGCAGTTTCTGGCAGATGCTGTGGTCCCTGATGGCTGCAGCTCCGGCCAGCGGTCCCTCCTCTGCCCCCAGCTCACACTGGATGCCAGGAGCACCCTTTCTTCCCCAGGCCCCTTCAGGCCCCTGGGCGGTGCCAGCTTCCTGCTGTCCCTGTTCCCATCCCCACCCCACCCCCTGCCCCGCGCTGGCTCCGCTGTCCCTGCCCACTCCTCCCTGAACAGTCAGTACCTTTTTCAAAGCCTCTGTGCTTGAGCTGTCTTCCCGTGGAATTTTGTTTCCTCTAGGGACCCTGACAGATTTAGAAATGAGTTTGTGTGAATGAAAAATATTTATTGCCATTTGTGAGCACGTGGTGCCTTTCAAAGTCACTCCATTTTTGAAATGTCCCCTTAACCACACCACCTCTCACACACGGTCGCGCTGCCAAAAGCAGGGTAGGAGGCTGGGGGAGCCCAGCCCAGCCCCTTCCCGGTCTCCTGATGCCACTCCCGCCCACGACCTCAAGTGTAAGACCTCGTGCATCTGGGCCCCGCAGGACTTGGGGGAATAACGTGGAGCATCCTATTCTCATCAGGGATTGAGAGAGGGCAGGGGTGGCTGGAGATGAAGGCAGCAGGCAGAACAGAGGGAGGGGGAGGAATGAGAGGGGCCAACGGGCGGGGCAAAGAAAAGGTCGCTGGGAAGAGCTCTCCACATGCCTCTCCAGCACCTGGTGCCTCCTTGATGCTGTCCCTTCTGCGGTCACAGTCACTGCAGGAGGGAGAGTTCCTGTTCCCCGGCCACGGCCTCCAGCCTGGGTCTGACATGGAAGCCGGCAGCCAAGAGATGTCTCACGTTCGAATGGCCAGTAGCCATGTTCCTCCTCCATCCCACCCACCACCCATGACTATCCCAGCCACTGAGATCTCACCCTGAGAGCCGGGCGCCATCACTGAGAGTCACCACCAGCCTACAACCCCCTTCCTTTAGCTTAAAAAAGAAAAATGCTAATTGCTATATTACTGACAATCTGGGTCGTCGTGTCCACGGGATCTTGCCAGCGTCCCACCGGGCATTCCCCCCTGGCTGTGTACACAAGTGCACCTTCCTGTCACCCACTCACCCCGCCCTCTAGACACCAGGGCCAGCCATCTCAGCATGCACACTCGGTCCCGCCCCACACCCCACAGCTTCAGAATTGAGGAAAGATTCAGGATTGGGCTCTGAGTCCTGGAAGAAAGAAAGCAGCACTGGGAGGGCTCCCAAGGAGGTTAGTGCGTGTGTGCCAGCATGCATGCCGGTGAGCCTGTCCGTCCTCTCGCTCTTGAGTGTGCGTGCGGGGGTGTGCACCTGCCTCTCCAGGACCCCACACCCACCCTCGTGCTCCCAGCAAACTAACCTACGGCTGCGATATGGATGCTGCCCCCTTCGATGTCGTGTCCTTGCACAGTCAACAACCTGAATACCCGACCAGACCCTTTGGCCCTATGGATACGTGTCCCCGTTTTATGCAGGTAGAAGCAAAGGCTCAAAGGGGTTAAGTGTCTTGCCTAATTCGCGAAAGCAATGACGGTAGGTCTGTCATCTTAAGAAAGGCAGCAGGGGTCCCAGCACCTTCCTTGTTCCCTTTCCAAAGCCAAGAGCTGCTCTGGAGATCCAGAAGCCCCAGGGATGGAACGGATCAAGGGATCAAGGGGACAGACTGTGAAGTCCAGGCCAGGGCAGGTGAGCGCCCCCTGGGCAGACCCCAAGGCCATGTGCCCAAACCCCGCGGACAAGCTGGCAGTGGACAGGATGAGACGGGGCAGGAGCTATTATCCGTGGTCTGGGTGATCTGGGGTGATGGGAGGGGTGCAGAGCTGTCTCCACTGGCAGGAAGTTGGCAGCTCCGGCGAGCGGCAAGGGGAGGAGCTTGTTCCAATGGTTTGGGTCTAAGAAGGCACTGCCTTCTGCTCAGCAATGACCAACATTAGACGCCAGTTTCTAGAAACCCCCCTCCCCCCACCACCACCAAGTGTTGTCTGCCGAGCTGGAAATCAAAAGGGGACTCTGGTCACAAGGAAGTTTTTCATAAAGTTCAGCGGGACTAGCAGGAACCACAAAGACCTCTACTACGAGATCAGCACCCTTATTTCAAAGAGGAGGAATCTGAACCCCAGACAGGTCAGGTAACTTGAGGCCACCCCGCAAAGCTGCAGCCAAGTCAGAAATAGACGGCGTGCCTGTCACTCAGAGCCAGATCGAGCCCTTTCTGCCACTCCAGTGGGTCTTGTTTTCCATTCATATTTGCATCCTCTTACCCATTCAGAACCATTTCTGAATTGTGTATTCCTATCTGAGGATACAAAGTTGGTGGGGGCATCCCGGGGCCCCGGCTGCCAGGGTGCCCAGTCTCTCTGGATTTCTCAGCAATAATGCAGCCGGCCTCACTGTGAGAATCAGGCAGCCAAGACTCCCCCCACCCCCCACCCCCGCCCCATCGCCCATCAATGAAACCAGCAAATCCCCTGGATGGACTGAGTCTCAACGATCACGGCTGGGTTTGTGCTCCCAACACAAAATGCGAAGGCACAAGACATCAGGGTTAATAAACAGCTTTATTGGCCTTTGACAGCATCGATTTTCTTACATTCTCAATTAATTTGCCATTAAAGTGCGGGAAATTTTCCTAATCACGGTAACATTTACTAAAAGAAATCAGAACTAGGATCAGGAATGTGGCAGCCATGAAGGAACCATTTCTCCCTGGATACACAGAACGGGAGCCCCTCGTGTTGAGCTGGGGGGGGGGGGGCAGCCAATTTGCAAACAGATGTTAATTCAGGCTCACCGTGAGCACCAAACTGGCTGGGACCGCCACCCCTGGGGGAAAAAAAGCGATGCTAGAGAGATCTAAAAACACCCACAAGCCCTGCCTGGCGGCTCCCCTCGGCTCTCTTTGGGTGTTTGCTGTTTGAATAGATCCAATCTTAGGAGAAATGGAGGTCTGGCCCCCTCTACTGCCTTCTACCCCACCCCACCCTTACTAACAAAAGCCCCCAAAGTCATTACAATGAAAAAGTGGGTTTCCATTACCCCGACGCTAACAATGTTCAGTAAAAATGAGGATAATAAACACAAAAGCTTGCTTAGTAAACAGGAGCTCTCAGCGTTCAATGCAAAAAACAAAACAAACAAAAAAAAAACCAAAAAACTGAAATCTCAAGGCAAATCCTGCTGTCTCTGCACACGGGCTGGACGAACTTGGAATCGCGCATTCCCATCTGTAGGGCTCCGGGCCGGGAGCACAGAGGCGGCTGGCTGGCTTTTTCCGCACTTGCCACGGGCAGAGAGGCCAGATCTTCGCGTTACGCTGAGGCTGTCGGTGTGTTTCTCTGGAGTTTATATACAAACACACCCAAGGCTGATGTATTTTTATACATATATGTACACACACACGGGCCTGCTACTCTTTCTTGGAAACCACCAGCTCTACCTCGGGAAGCTGGATGCCAACCTTCGTCCCGCTGTCATTGCTGGAAGAAGAGGACAGTCGGGACTTCTTAGAGGCCAAGGACACTCCGCTCCCCTGCAACTTGCCTGTCTCGTCATCGCTCCCGGTCACCTCATAATGACCTTTGCTCTTTGACCCCAAGCCACCGAAGGTACCAAATTTCAGCTTTCCGTGTTTCCCTTTGACTTTCCCGCCTTCCAGTGATGCTTCCCCGCCTTCGAACTCCAAAGTCCCGGTCGGGGTGGAAGGCGCCGAGAGCTCCCTTTCGTCACTGAAGGAATTGGAGCGGTGCCGGGGCTTCTTACTTTTAAATAAGGAGAATTTGCCTTTGGGCGATGACGTCTCGGCCTCGGCGTCTCCTTCCAGGGAACCCAGACTGGCCTTTGAGCTCTTCAGGTCGCCTTTGGACCCTGAAATGGAGGCTTCCGGGGAGCCGGTGACACCGCCTTTCCCTTTAGGTTTGGAAAAATTGAACTTGGGCATTTTGATTTTGGACTTTTTAAGTTTCACATCAGACTCTTCCCACTCGCCCTCTCCGGCCCCAGCCTGGACAGTGGCCTCCGCTTTGGGGAAGTTAATATCTACCCCCACTTCTCTGCCAACCAGCTCACGGCCGGAGAAGGTGAATTTGGGGATCTTCATCTTGGGGAATGTTACTTTTCCAGATCTGCTTTCCAAGTGACCTGGAGACCCACACACACTCAGCCCAGGACCCTGGAGTCCAACCTGGCCTCCTTTCACGCCTCCTTCTACCTTTGGTCCTGAGAAATGAAGTCCCCCAGCAAACTTCGGTGCGTCCAAGTTGAGAGCGGAGGCGGCCTGGGGTCCTTTGATGCTCACGTGCCCTTCGCCCAGGCTGACAGCGGGGGCGCCGACACCCCCCGAAACATCCACACCTCCTTGGATTTTCGGGCCCTTCAAGCTGACACCGAAATCGGACTCAGGAGAGGCCACGTTAAGTGAAGGCCCCTTGACGCTAATGTCGGGAGCAGCCCCGTGGAAACCTATTCCCGAACCTTTCAGATCGCCTTTGATTTCAGGACCAGAAATTTGCCCCGTTGGGAGTTTCACATTCACGCCGGGCAGCACCACGTCACATCCAGAGGACTTGACTCCAGGCATCTGGAGGTTTCCTCCGAGGCCTTGAACGCTGATGCCCGGAAGACCTCCTCCAACAGTGGGGCCTTTCATCTCACCAGTGGCCCCGAGGCTCCCTTTTATTTTTGGTCCTTCCAAGTTCAAGTCCATGTCTGGTGCTGAGATCTGAGGGCCAGAGATCTGAGGCCCTTTCAGGTTCAGGCCTCCGAGGTTCACATCCATGCCCGGTGCCTGTAGTTCTCCAGTCACTTGTGGCCCTTTGACGTTCACGTCCAAGTCGGACCCTGGAGTTGAGATGCCAAACTGGGGCAGCTTCATTTTGGGAAGTTTAATGCCACCTTCGGGGGCCTCCAAGCTTACATCAGGAGCACCTACTGATACTTTAGGGCATTTGATGTCACCAGAGACAGCCAGGTCCCCCTGCAGGCTTGGTCCCTTCAGGGTCACGTCTGGGGCACCAAGGTTTAGCGTGGCATCGATCCCAGGCACTTTCACACTGTCTGCTTCCATCCTCACCTTTCCACCTTGACCTCTGAGGTCAAGCCCTGGGGCGTGCACCTTCACACCGGGAACAGAAGCATCCAGGTCTCCCTTCACACTTGGTCCTTTCAAGTTCAGGTCAAGGTCAGGTCCAGAGACTTTTGGCATAGAGAGGTTCACCGAAGGCAAGTCTACTTTTGGCCCTTTCAGAGACACATCCGGCCCTTCAAGCTTCACGTCGGGTGTGCTCAAGCCTCCTTCGAGAGAGGGCAGCTGGCCGTGGACCTCAGCTCCTCCCCCTTCCATCTTCACACCAGGGACACCGATCTTGGGCATCGAAAACTTGGGGAACTTGATCTTTGATTCTGGACCTTGCAGATCTATGTCTGGTCCTTCCAGTCCCACACTGGGGACATCACCCTTTATCTTTGGTCCTTTCAAGCTAACGTTCACATCGGGGATGGAGACCTGAGGGCCGGAAATGCCAAAGGATGGAGCTTTGACCTTGGCATCTGGGCCTTCAATGTTGATGTCAGGTGCGTCCAAGTCGGCCTGCACCCTGGGGCCTTTCAAGTCACCCTCTATTTTTCCCGAGACATCCATACCCGGCAGCTTGAACTTGGGAGCCTTCAGCTTGATGTCGGGACCTTCCACATGAATCCCTGGCGAAGAAATGTCCACGTCGGGTGCCTGGATTTCACCCTCCAGTTTGGGGCTCGGGAGGGGGGCCTCAGCTTTAAATTTAGGTGATTTAATGTCAAATTCTACATCTGGAAAGTACATTTTCCCAAACATAGGTTTCTTGGTTTTGGGGGACTTCACATCAGCTTTAAGTGTGGCGTCTGGCCCGGCAACGTTGACCTCTACATCAGGTGGCTTGAGACTGGCATCAATTTCGCCCCCGGGAACATTCAAGTCAAATCCCTGTTTTTTGGCCTTCATTTTAGGGCCACTCATGTGGATTTTGGGCATTTTAAACTTACTCTTCTTGCCCTTGCCACCAACGCTAATTTCAGGAGTCTCAACATTCATCTCTGCCTCAGGAACAGTCACATCCAGAGAAGGTGACTTGAAGTCAGCTTTAGGGCTTTTTGCCCCAAAACCAAACTTGGGTTTCTTGAATTTGGGAATTTTAATGTCTGCCCCCTCAACAGTAATATCTGGGCTCTCCGTGTGTACATCCAAGCTTGGAGCTTCTAAATCAACTTTGGGCCCTTTGAGGTCCAGTTCAGCACCTTCCAACTTGGGACCAGAAACCCCAATTTTGGGTGCCTTGAAATGCAAATCAACATCAGGAACAGTTACTTTAGGGGCAGATATATCAAGCGATGGCATCTTCAAATATGGGCCACTAAGCTTGGCATCCGGGCCTTCAAAATCCAGACCTGAACCTTTAAGGTCTACCTCTGGGCCTTTGAAAGTACCTTCAATCTTAGGGACAGACACATCAAAATCTCCTTTGACTCTGGATCCTTTCAAATCCAGGTCAACATCAGGCATGGAGATTTTGGGAGCTTTGATATTTATCTCTGGCATCTTGAACTTGGGGCCCTTCAGTTTTGCATCTGGACCTTCAATATTCACATCCGGGGCATCAATGTCCACTTTGGGGCCAGAAATGTCAATGTCAGCCTTGGGAAGGTTCACATCCACATCTGGGCCTTCTCCTTTGAAGCCAGGCATGCTGAACTTGGGCATTTTCACCTTGGGCATCTTCAGGTGCCAGTCTGGACCATGAACGTCCACATCGGGGGCATCGATGTCCATTTTGGGTCCTTTGATGTCAATTTCAGGGCCCTTGAGGTCACCTTCCACTTTAGGCAAAGACACATCCACATCACCCTTTACCTTGGGACCTTTCAGGTGCAAATCAAAGTCAGGCATGGAGATCTTGGGGGCTTTGATGTTCATCTCAGGCATCTTGAACTTAGGACCTTTCAACTTTCCCTCAGGACCCTCAATGTTAACATCAGGGCCTTCAATGTCCACCTTGGGTCCTGAGACATCAATGTCAGCCTTGGGTAGGTTCACATCCACTTCTGGGCCTTCTCCTTTGAAGCCAGGCATGCTGAACTTGGGCATTTTCACCTTGGGCATCTTCAGGTGCCAGTCTGGGCCGTGGACATCCACATCTGGGACATCGATGTCCACTTTGGGGCCCTTGATGTCAACGTCAGGGCCCTTGAGGTCACCTTCGACTTTGGG
>CM052884.1:88887685-88904744 GCA_028534135.1 Potos flavus | reverse complement strand
AAGTTTCCTCCCTTCTTGTCATTGAGTCTCTCCCTTGTGCATTCATTTCCTGTATGGTGATTTTCAGACTTTTTCACTAAGAAATTCCTAATTATGGAAGAGAGACAGCTAGTCACTCCCCTTCTCCGGGGAAGTGGAGGTGAGGGAATAATAAATATATTAATAATATTAATTATTATTAATTAATAAAAATCTTTATACTTATATTATTTATAAATATAAAATATAATTTAAAATATAAAATTTATATTATTTTATTTATAAAATAAAATATTATTATTAATAATAATAATAGCATAAACAACATCAACCCTGTATTATGCATTTACTATGCGCCAACTTAACGCTAAGGACTTTGCACACATTTTCTCATTTAATCTATGCAACCAACGTGGTTTCCTGAACTGATTGCTACAGAAGTTGTGGATCAGAGTTCTATTTTTGTATAAGGTCTGACCCTTGTCCTTTTGAATTCAGTCTCTCAGGAAGAAGTTGTTACGAGTGGAAGAGTCTGTGTCGTGTGGATGGAGGTCTCTGTTCTTGGATTCCCCAGGAAAGATTTATGTGAGGATCCGCACTGGAATAAAGATAGCAGAAGGAAAAGTAGCCAGCACAAAGCAGTTTATTAAGCACAGTACACTCTCAAGAAGGGAGAGTGGGCAGGCCCAGAGTTGGCACTTGCACCATAGTTAGGGAATGTCTTTTCTTTTTATGTTTGCCGAGGTAATGGGTCATAGCTAGGGTGATCTCCCACCGAAGTTGTTTCCAATCACCTAAGGGACTCCTACTGGTTGGAAGGGAGAGTTTTGGGCCCTACAAGTTTCTTGACAGATTGTCATGGCCGTCTTCCTCCAGGGAGCGTGGGATGGGGCTCTCGATCTCAGCACCCTGGGATTATGACCTGAGCCGAAGGCAGACGCTCAACGACTGAGCCACCCAGGCGCCCCAGTTTTTCCATTTTCAGTTATAAGATCTTGGCACGTCCTGCATTGCGCCACCCACACCAACACCCCAGCCTCACATGGAGGAAGAGGAGGTTCCCCCTTCCACCAGGGAGCTCGGGTGAGTGGAAGGCCAGCGCTGTCCCTGCGCGGGGAGCCAGCCTGCTGGTGTAGACCTGGGAGCTCAGACGCCCGCCGAGGTGTGAGATGCTGCGCGGCGGCCCCGGGTGGGGGCTTTACGGTAACTGAGCTGCGCGCCGGCCCCGCCCTCGTGCGCAAGCGCGCAGCCGTTGTCCCGGGAGCGGTTGCGAGCCCAGCGGTTTCCCGCACAGGCTCGCCCAGGCGCTGCGCCGCGCAGGTTCGGAGGCCGGCGGCCGGGCGGCTCGGCCCAGCCTGAAGCCCCAGCGTCCGCCTCCCGCGGCGTCCTCGGTAAGTCGACGGCTCCGCTGGAGCAGCCGCCGGAGACCGGGAAAGCACCTCGCCCGGTGGTGGGGGTCCAGGACGGGTGGGGGATGGCGGGGGAGGGGGGACGCCGACGAACTGGCACTGCCCGAAAATGTCAAGGCTAAGGGATTCCAGGGAGATTGTGGCGCATCTCTTTTTGGGGGGGCGGGTGAGGGGGAGCTGGACCTCTGCAGCGCGGGGGTGTCCCCCAGAAGTCCATGTCTGTGGCCCAGTCTGTGCCTACATGGCCTGGACTGGACGATCCCAGGGAGCGTGGATACTGAGTGTCGCTGGCAAGTGTATGCGGAGTTCACATCGGAGCACCTGCCGCTGGGTGTGCAGCCCTCCGGGCCTGTTGGATAGGACGCGTCTTACCCCACCAGGAATTATCCTGAAGCCAGCGTTCCCTCCCACTGCAATAGTGATGAGGAGGTTGGAATTGTGGTTATCCTCAGAGCCTCAGACCCTTTTTCCTTGGGGCCTGTCTGGTGATCATGATTCCAGGCCTTCTCCCATCGCTACACTCTTGACAGTTGATGGCTTCTGAGATCCTGCGAGATCTGGCTTTAGAGGATTTAGTAACTTTGCTTTGAAGCTGGATGGCCCTTAGCAGCCCGGTGTCCTTCCCAGAGGCTCCACCTGTGTGCCCGGCTATCCCTACATGGTCCAGACTCCAGACCAATCCTGGGGATCCTGGATGCCTAGTCAGTGTGGTACCTGCCTTCAGATACCCGAGACTTCTAGGCTTGGAAAAGGGACCATCCCAGGGGAAACCCAAGACCAGAAAGAGCCCAGGAGTAGGGCTCGAGCTCTGACTGTCTCTGACCTCCGCCCCGAGCCCCTCGGTCTCAGCAAATTTCTTGAGGCTGTAAACCTTGCCTCCCTCCCGGGCTAGAAACTGCACCTAGTGTCCAGTGGAATCTCCCCCAGGAGATTATGCCCAGGGTAGTTTTCTTGGGCCCATTCGAAGTGACACTTTCATCTTCCTGATCCCTAGTATCCATCGACATGAATCCTGTCATCGTGGTCCACGGTGGCGGAGCCAGCAGTATCTCTAAGGACCGGAAAGAGCGGGTGCGCCAGGGCATCATCAAAGCCGCTGAGATGGGTTACAAAATCCTGACGGAGGGAGGGAGCGCAGTCGACGCTGTGGAAGGAGCTGTGACATTCCTGGAAGATCATCCTGAGTTCAATGCAGGTATATTTCCAGTGCATTTAGTAACTGATGCCAAATAAGATTAAGCTTATCCCCCCACGCGAATAGAACCTAAAGTGCCAATGAATCTAGTAAGCTTTTTGGTAAAATTTAATATGCTAAAAAAATTTTTCTCTTTTTACCTGTTGACCAAGTTGCTTTAAGAATTTTTAAATCCAAAAAAAAAAAAAAAAAAAAGAATTTTTAAATCCATCGGTTCACCTTTTTTTCTTTAACTCGCTTCCAAGAATTCATATACCGAGAGGCTTTTTTATTACATCTTTTTGCGGGGGTGTGGGGGTAGACTATATACTATAAAGTGTAGCCATTTTAAGTTTTGAAAAATATATACACCTGTGTAATCACACCACATGTTTTGGAACATTGCCGTCGGGGCACCTGGGTGGCTCAGTCGGTCAGGCATCTGCCTTCGGCTCAGGTCGTGATCCCAGGAGCCCCGCATCCTGGGGCTCCCTCTGCTGCTCCCCCTGCCTCTGCGCTCTCTCTCTCTCTCTGTCAAATAAATAAATAAAATCCTTTAAAAAAATAAAAATTAAACATTTCCATCATACCCAGAAATTCCTTCATGCCATTTTGCATTTAATCCACACTCATCCCCACTACCAAGTATCCACTGCTCTTCTTCTGTCATTATAGATTAATTTGCATTCTCCAGAATTCCATATAAATGGAATCATGCAGAGTGTAATCTTTTTTTTTTTTTTTAAGATTTTACTTATTTAATTGTCAAATCGAGAGAGAGGGAGAGCACACACAAGCAAGGGGAGCAGCAGGCAGAGGGGAGAAGCAGGCTCCCCACCGAGCAGGGAGCCCGATATGGGACTCGATCCCACGACCCTGGGATCATGACCTGAGCCGAAGGCAGACGCTTAACCGACTGAGCCACCCAGGCGTCCCTGCAGAGTGTAATCTTCTGTGTTTGGCTTCTTTCTCTCAACTGATCCCTTTTTAGAGTAATCATCATAACTACTACGAGTATCTACTATGTATCAACCCATGGTCTGAGAAATTTGCATGATTAACTCATTTAATCTGTACTATGAGTTAGGTATAATTCTTATGCTCATTGATTTTAAAATAGGGAACCTAAAAATCTAGGGATTTTGGGATACCACCCACCCAACATCTGTCAGAGAAAAGAATTTCAGGAAACCTGAACCAATTAGTCATGAAATACTGAGTATTTTGTTCCAGCCCCTCACTTCTGCTAAGCACTCTTTAACACTTATGCAAAATTTCATAAGTCAGCCTGACCGTAGTATAAGGCATAAGTGCATTGTTATGGCTATGTTGGTTGAGCCAGAATTCACTAGGTAACCCCCTTTCCCCCCACCCCCCGGCCCCCGTTGCCAGCAGAGGGAGTGGCCTGCTGTTTCAGTGGGAGACTTGTTCAAGTATATGCCATTAGCAGTTGGGACCCTCTGGCTAACAAACACCCGATTATTCGCAAAGGACTTTGATTTGGAGCAGGTCTCAAATTCTCTATAAACTACTGGGATCAGTCATCTGCATGAACTGGGGAGTATGGATTCAGAACTGGAGTGGCTAGCTCACATCTTTGCTCTATACCAGAGCCTGCCGTCTAAGTGACTCACTTCTACTGTCCCAGGGGTCTGCCGTGCAGCACACTGAGGGAGAAGAGAGTAGAATCATACCATCTGTAGCTTTTTGAGTCTGGATTCTTCATTGAGCAGAATGCGTTGAAGGGCCACCCATGTTGACACGAGTGTTACTCATCCATCCGTTTCTACTGTTAAGTAGCATTCCATTGTATGAATATACTAAGTCTTGGTCACTTACCAACCAAAGGACATGGCCAATTGGGGGCCGTTACAGATGACTAGAAACAATTGCCTACAGGTTTTTGTGTGAACGTAAGTTTTTCTTTCTCTTTGGTGAATACGAAGGTGTGGGATTGCTGGTCATAGGGCAAGTGTGTATTTCACTTTATTTGAAACTACCAAACTGTTTTCCACAGTGACTCCCACTGTCCCTTCCCACCAGCGGTGTATGAAGGCTCCAGTTTCCCCACATCCTCGCCAGCCCTTCGTGTTGTCTTTGTATTTTAGCCATTCTAACAGCTGTGTGGCGGGATCTCATTCTGGTGTTAATTTGCATTTCTCTAGCCGCAAATGTGTATTTTAATATCTTTTCAAGTATTTTGTCAATTTCTGTATTGTGTTTTTTATTATTATTAGTGAGTTTTAAGAATTCTTCATATAGGGCGCCTGGGTGGCTCAGTGGGTTAAAGCCTCTGCCTTTGGCTCAGGTCATGATCTCAGGGTCCTGGGATCGAGCCCCGCATCGGGCTCTCTGCTCAGCGAGGAGCCTGCTTCCCCCTCTCTCTCTGCTTGCCTCTCTGCCTACTTGTGATCCCTCTCTCTGTCAAATAAATAAATAAATAAATAAAATCTTTTAAAAAAAGAGAGAGAATTCTTCATAATTCTAGATGTTGGTCTTTTATCAGATACGTGATTTGCAAATATTTTCTTTCGGTCTGTGGCTTGTCTTTTCTTTCTCTGAAGAGTGTCTTTCAAAGAACAAAAGTTCTTAATTTTGTAGGAGTCCAGTTTTTTAATGGACTGTGCTTTTTGTGTCATACCTTAAGACCTATCTGTCTAAGCTGAGTGGCTCAGTTCGGTAAGCATCTGCCTTTGGCTCAGGTCACGATCCCAGAGTCCTGGGATTGAGCCCTGAGTCGTGCTCCTTGCTCACTGGGGAGTCTGCTTCTACCTCTGCTCGTGCTCTCTCTCTCACTCTCTCTCTCTCTCTCTCAAGTAAATAAATGAAATCTTTAATAAAAAAAATCTGCCTAATGCAGGGTCACAAATGTTTTCTTTTATGTGTTTTCTAGAAATTTCATAGTTTCTGGTTTTGTATTTAAGTCTCTCATCCATTTTCAATCATTTTTGTACGTGGTGTGAGGTATTTATCAAGGTCGTTTTTGCATAATTGTTCCAGCACCAGTTATTGAAAAAGCAATTCTTTCTTCATGGAACGCCCTTCCACCTTTGTCAAAAATCACTTGACTTTGTATGTATGGGTCTGTTTCTGAACCCTAATCCGTTGTTCTGTATGTGTATCCTTTCACCAATACCACACTGTCTGGATTACTGTAGTTATATATTAAGTCTTAAGATCAGGTAGTAAGAGTCTTGGAACTCTTTGTGCAAGACTTGTTTTGTGGGTAATTATTTTGGCTCTCCTAGTCCCTTTGTCTTTCCCACCAATTTGAGAATCACCTTGTCAGTTTCTACCAAAAAAGTCCTGCTAGGATTTTGATTAGGACTGTATTAACTCTATACATCAGTTTGGGCGAATTGAAATCTGAGCAGTACTGAGCCTTTCAATCCAATACTTCCAAAGCACAGTACATACTTGCATTTGTTTAAATCTTTGATTTCTCTCATCAGTGTTTTATAGTTCTTAGCATGTATATCTTATAAATATTTTGTTAGATTTATACTTAGTTATTTCATGTCTTTTGGTACTATTGTAAATGTTACTTTTTACCATTAGAATTACCAACCTTTGTTGCTACTATAAAAATACAGTTGATCTTTTTCATACTTGCCATCTGTAGATCTTCTTTGGTAAGGTGTCTGTTCAGGTCTTTGTTTCATTTTGTTGTTGTTGTTGTTTGTTTTTTGTTTTTCTTTCTTTGTCTCATTTTTTAATCAGATTGTTTTCTTATTGTTGAATTTTAAGAGTTCTTCATATATTTTAAATAACAGCACTCTATCAAATGTGTCTTTTATGAATACTTTCTCCCAGTCTGTGGCTTGTCTTCTCATTCTCTTGACAGTGTCTTTCATACGGCAGAAATTTTTTGTTTTAATGATGTCCGGCATAACAATTTTTTCTTTCATGGATCATGCCTTTGGTGTCGTATCTAAAAAGCCAATCCCAAGGTCATCTGGATTTTCTCCTGTTATCTTCTAGGAGTTTATTAGTTTTGCATTTTACATTTAGGTGTGTGATCCATTTTGAGTTAATTCTATGAAGGCTGTATGGTCTGGGTCTAGATTTGTTTGTTTTTTTTTTTGCTTATGGATGTCCAGTTGTTCCAGCACTGTTTGTTGTAAAGGCTTATCTTTGCTCCCCTGGATTGCCTTTGTCTGAAGATTCTGAACCCAATTCCAGTGCGTGTATAGGTTTTCCCACACCAAGCACTTTTCTTATGCCAGCTGGGTATCCTATAATTTAGCTCATTTCCGACACTGTCTAGCTGGAGGTAGCATATCAGATTCCACAGGTGAGGGGGCTCAGTCGCTTAAGTGTTGGCTCAGGTCATGATCCCCAGGTCCTGGGATCAAGTCCAGCATCAGGCTCCCCACTCAGCAGGGAATCTGCTTCTTCCTCTACCCCTCCTCCCTGCTTATGTGTGCACATGCATGCTCTCTCTCTCTCAAATAAATAAATAAAATCTTAAAGAAAAAAAAAGATGCCACAGGTGAAGGGCTCAGTCCCACAAGACTACCCTCCACTTCAGATGCCAACTGTAAATCCAGGTTGTTACTTGTGCTTCTGACCTACTGGCTGTAAATTAATTAATAAAATCTTTTTTTAAAAAAGATGTTGCATTTATAGGGGCACCTGGGTGGTACAGTCGGTTGGGCATCCAACCCTTGGTTTTGGCTCAGGTCTGACCTTAGGGTCATGAGATTGAGCCCCACTTCGGGCTCCGTGCTCAGCACAGAGTCTGCTTGTGTCTCTCTCTCCCTCTCCCTCTGTCCCTTCCCCCTTGCTTGTGCTCTCTCGCGCATGTGAGTTCTCTCTCTAAAATAAATAAAATCTTTTATTTTTTTAAAGATTGTATTTATTGATTTGAGAATAAGAGAGAGTGCACGAGAGAGAGCACAAGCAGGGGGAGCAGCAGAGGAAAGGGAGAAACAGACTCTCTACCCAGCAGGGAGCCTGACGTGGGGCTCGGTCTCTGGACCCTGAGATTGTGACCTGAGCTGAAGGCAGCCACTCAACCAACTGAGCCACCCAGGCGCCCCTAAAATAAATCTTTAAAAACAAAGATGTTGAATTTATTGGCTTAAGAGTTATTTACAATGTAGTTTATTATTTTTTTGATACCTATATGGTCTGTAGAGAGGTTCCATCTTTCATTCTTGATATTTGAATTTCTGTCTTTTTCTCTTGGTTGGTCTAGCTAGAGTTTATCAAGTTTGGTTTTTCGGGGTTTTTTGTTTTTTTGCTTTCAAAGAACAGTAGCTTTTGGTTTTAGGAGGGCTTCGTGGATTTTTGTATTTTTTTTTTTCCTGTTACTATTTTTCTCTTCTGAATTTCATTGATTTATCTGTATTATTTCCTTTCTTCAACTTACTTTAGGAATAATTTACTATTATTTTTAGATCATTAGTTTGAGACCAGTCTTTTCTAATACGAGCATTTAATACTTTAAATTTTCCTCTAAGCCGTGCTTTGATTATATCCTACAAGTTTTCACATGTTGTCTTCTCATTTTCATTCTGTTCAAAACATGTTATAATTTTACTCGTGACTTCCTCATTAAACAGTGGGTTATTTAGAAGTAGGATAATGTCCAAATATTTGTGGATTTGCTAAATATCTGTCTGATTTTTATTTTAATTCTGTTACAAAGTACGTACTCTGTGTTATTTACATTCTTTTGGACTTTGTAAGGTTTGAGTTTTGGCCCAGAATATGGTCTCTTTTGGTAAATATCCTATTTGCATTTAAAAAGAATATGTACTCTGCTATTGTTGTATGGAAAGTTCTGTAAATCTCAGTAAGGTCAAGTTAGTTGACAGTGTTGTTGTATAGATCTTCTATACCTTCATTTTCTGTCTATTTCTGTTGATTACTGAGAGAGGAATGTTGAAGTCTTTAATTTTAATTGTGGATTTCTCTATTTTTCCTTTGACTTCTATCAGTTTTGCTTCATATGTTTAGAAATTGTTGTTAGGTACATAGGCTTTTGTCTTCTGTGTGAACTGACCCCTTTATCATTATGTAATGTCATTATTATTTTAAGTTCCTTGTTCTGAAGTCTACTTTGCCGGATGTTAATAGAGCTGCTCCAGCTTTCATTCATTTCATTTTAGCATGGTATAACTTTTTCCATCCTTTTATTTTTAACCTATATCTATCTTTGTATTTAAAGTGGATTTCTGGGACACCTGGGTGGCTCAGTTGGTTAAGCGGCTGCCTTCAGCTCAGGTCATGATCCCAGGGTCCTGGGATCGAGTCCCACATCGGGCTCCTTGCTTGGCAGGGAGCCTGCTTCTCCCTCTGCCTCTGCCTGCTTGTGCTCTCACTCTCTCTCTCTCTCTCTCTGACAAATAAATAAATAAATAATCTTTAAAAATAAATAAAATAAATAAAATAAAGTGGATTTCTTTTAGGTAGCACAGTTGTATCCTACCTTTTTATACAATCTGACCATCTCTGCTTTTTATTAGTATGTTTATGCCATTTACATGTAATGTGATTATTGATATGGTCAGGTATAAATCTGTCATCTTGCTATTTGTCTTCTATTTGTCCAATCCATTCATTGTTCCTTTTTTCCTCTTTTTCTGTCATCTTTTGGGTTAATTGAGTGTCGTTTATGATTCTGTCTTACCTCTTTTGTTGGCCTACTAGCTAGACTTCTTTTTTTTAAGGGTTATTTTAGAGTTTATAATAGACATCTCTCACTTGTCACAGTTTACCTTCAAGTAATATCGTGCTTCATGCGTAATGTCAGAACCTTGTGATGGCATACTTGTTTCCCCTTTCCTAGCCTTTGTGCTATTGCTCTCATATATTTTGCTTCTGTGTATGTTATAAATTACCAAATATATTGTTATTATTTTTGCCTTAAACAGTTTTATATAGATACAGATATACACACACATATACGTACACACACACGTATACATACATATATATTTTTTTGAGAGAGAGATTGAACATGAGTAGAGGGGAGGGGCAAAGGGAGAGAGGGAGAGAGAATTTTTTTTTAAAGATTTATTTATTTATATAAGAGAGAGAGAATGAGCAGGGGGAGGTGCAAAGGGAGAGGGAAAGGGAAAGAATCTTAAGCAGACCCTGCTGAGTGTGGAGCCCTACATGGGGTTTGAACTCACGACCCTGAGATCACGACCTGAGCCAAAATCAAGAGTTGGACGCTTAACCGACTGAACCACCCAGGCTCCCCTAAACAATTATATTTCAAAGATTTTTGTTAAAATAAAGGGAAAAAATATTTGTTTATCCATATACGAGCCATTTCTTGTGCTTTCCTGACAGCCATTGCTGTCCACTGTCCTTTTCCTTCTTCCTGAGAGACTTCCTTTAACATTTCTTGTAATGCACATCTGCTAATGGCAATATCTTTCAGCTTTTATGTATCTGAAAAAGTCTTTGTTTTCAATTTTTGAAAGATACTTTCACTGGGTATTGAACTCCAACTTGGCAGGCTTTTGTGTTTGTGTGTGTGTGTGTTTTGTCATTGTTGTTTTTAATTTCAGGGCTTTAAAAACATTGCTTCACTATCTTCTGGACTGCATCATTTCTGACAAGAAACATATTTTCATTCTCATTTTTTCCTCTCTTCCTAATGCTTCTCTCTCTGACAACTTTTAAGATTTTCTGTCTCATTAGCACCAAGCTGTTTGATCAAGATGTCCTTGCCTGTAATTTTCTTCATGTTTCTTTTGCTTGGAGTTTATTGAGCTTCTCAGATCTGTGAATTTGTAGTTTTAATCAAATGTGAAAATTTTTTATCTGTTTTTCTTTAAATACTTTGTTGTCCCTCTGTCTCACTTCTCCTTTTAGAGATTCCAATGACACTCAGATTGGGTTGCTTGAAATTGTCCCTGAGCTCAATGATCCTCTGTTAATTTGGGGTTTTTGTATCCTTTTTTATTTTTCATTTTGGATAGTTTCTATTGCTGTGTCGTGTTCATTAGTCTTTCCTGCTGCAGTGTCTAACCTTGTTTTAATCCCATTCAGCATATTTTCCACTTCAGACTTTTTTTTTTTCCATCTCTAGAAGTTCTATTTGGGTCCTTTTTATGTTTTCCTCCATGTTCTGGTACATACAGAGTATAGTTATAACAGCTGTTTTATTAACATCCTTGTCTAGTAATTCTGTCATTTATGATCTGTTACTATTGAGTGAGGTTTTTTTCCCTCCTCGTTATGGGTCATATTTTCTTGTTTCTTTGTGTGCCTAGAAATTTTTTATTGGATACCAAACATTGTGAATTTTACCTTGTTAGGTACTAGACAGTTTTATAATCCTTTAAATATCCTTGAGCTTTGTTCTTATCCCATTTTACAGATGAGGAAACAGGCACAAGGAGGTTAAGCATAGCTAGCCTTACAGGCATTATCTGGGCAAAATCAGCTGGAGGAAGGGTGCTGGTGTTAAAGAGAGTAGCATGCACAAGGGTACCAAGCAATGAGAACTTACGGTACTTTCATGGAAACCTAATATTTCAGTAAAATGCAGCCGAGGAAGGGGGGATACAGCTGGTAAAGGAGATCAGAAGCCAGATCGGGAAGGGTTTCATACTTTATATTTCATAGGTCATGGGGTGCCAAGCTAGATGTGTGTTTCCAAACCCATTTGGAACCCATTCCAAACCCATCTACTCCATTGCCAGAGGACGAATTAAAGTCAGCAGCTTAGAGGAAACTTGGGAGCCATTTCTAAGTTCTTAATTCTTGCTTTTCAACTTCTCTTTGGTTTTAGGTTGTGGATCTGTCTTGAATGTGAATGGTGACGTTGAAATGGATGCCAGTATCATGAATGGAAAAGACTTGTCTGCAGGAGCTGTGTCTGCAGTCCGCTGTATAGCAAATCCCATTAAACTTGCACGACTCGTTATGGAAAAGGTATGTGATGAAAGCATCCTTTTCGTAAGAAATTGTTACCGCTGTACTTTAGCAACTAAAAGTGGTCTAACTGTAGGGAAATACCTGTGAGCACTGTTCTCCTAAAACCATATAAAAGAACAGAAGCAGTGCTATTTAAATTTCTCAAATAAGGGGCGCCTGGGTGGCTCAGTGGGTTAAAGCCTCTGCCTTCAGCTCAGGTCATGATCTCAGGGTCCTGGAATTGAGCCCCGCATCGGGCTCCCTGCTCAGCGGGGAGCCTGCTTCCTCCTCTCTCTGCCTGCCTCTCTGCCTGCTTGTGATCTCTCTCTCTCTCTGTCAAATAAATAAATAAAATCTTTAAATAAAAAAATAACAATAATAAATAAAATAAAATAAAAAAATAAATTTCTCAAATAAGCCGAGACTCTGACTCTGTTGACAGTGGAATTTGACTAGTAATCCCTTGTCCCACAATTACTTTGTTTTCATGTTGGCTTCCTGTATTTTCTTCAGTCTGCATAACAGTATGCATAACAGATACAAACTGAACAGACCAACTATTTAACAGCATGTGTAAAATAAAAATGAATTATGTTCTCTAAACCTAAGATTGTACGTAAGTACCTTTCTAGTACTATTCCATCGCTTTGGGAGTTTTTTGAAAATACAAGATCTCAGAGTGCCAGGCCCTGTTGAGCATTCGGAACAGCAAGCCAGGGGAATTTGCATCTTTGAGGCTTTGTACCCAGAGAGAAGTAATTATATCCACACAGTTGGAACAGTTAAAAAGATTTTAACTATTTCAAAAAACTAACCATGTTCCTGTTTCTTTCTGGCTCAAGACAACTCACTGCTTTCTGACCGACCAAGGTGCGACAAAATTTGCAGCAGCCATGGGGGTTCCCACGATCCCTAAAGAGCAGCTGGTGACAGAGAGAAACGTAAAACGTCTAGAAAAAGAGAAGAATGAGAAAGGTGCCCTGAAGCCAGACGCCCAACAGTAAGTGTCACCTGTGGCTCGCAGTCTGGGGGCTTACTCGGGCGTGGGAGTGTGACAAGTATCTGATTATCTACGTTTCGTAAATAAGTCAAGAATCACTTGGTAGTTTCGGTTTTTGTACAGAACAATTGACACTGCATCATGGAAAAACTGCTCGTTTGATTCTTACATTTAACCTCATTTATTACTCCTATGATAACAACTGTGATCCCGCCAAGAGTAGAGCGCCTTGTGTTACTGGATTAACTGCCGATGCCTCTTGATCAGTTTGTTACCTTAAGCAGACGAAACAGGTTGTGTGGGATCCAGTGTACCCTCTGAAGTTACTTGAGCGTGCTGGCCTAGTGCAGAGGAATCAGTACAGTTCCTAGAAGTTTGAATTCATCGTTTGTTCTGAATTACGGTTTTCTGTGTTACGGATTTCAAAATCCCAAATAAAAGCCCCCTTATTCAAAGCAAAATCTGAAAAATAAAATTGGAACATGGGCTGGGAGTTTATAATGGGATATAATCTATTAACTCTGCATACTCTTTAAGATTTGTCGGTGGCTCAGTGGGTTAAAGCCTCTGCCTTTCGGCTCAGGTCATGATCTCGGGGTCCTGGGATCGAGCTCCGCATCGGGCTCTCTGCTCAGCGGGGAGCCTGCTTCCCCCTCTCTCTCTCTGCCTACTTGTGATCTCTCTCTCTGTCAAATAAATAAATTAAATCTTTAAAAAAAAATCTAATTTAATAGATTTGAGGCGAAGAGGCCAGGCAGGTGTATTAGGAAAAAGTTTCCCAGGTAATTCTGATGTGTCCCCAGCTTTAAGAATCTGTTTTACAAAATCGGCCATGTACCAGTAGCTTTTGATAACCTTACCAAGTGTGCTATTGTACCCGTAGGCTAGAGACACAGGAATGGGGCTGTTTCATCAATGGTTCTTGGGTGTTTTAACAGATGTTGCCACATCGCTTTTCAAAAATTCTGCAACAACACACATCTCTACCAGCCAGTATTTGCCCTCAGATATAAGCAAGAGGGGCTCCGCCCTGGGTCCTGCACTTTAGAGGACCCCTCCCCATCACAAATACACACAACAGTTGGCTTATTACCGAACCCTGGGGCACCTCTGTCACTCAGCAGTGGCATAGCATGACCCGTGACCCTCATCGTCCAGTCTTGTGATTAACACCATTCAGCCCCCAGGGAAATGCTTCTCTGCATCTCTTGCTCTATGTCTTGGAAGCAAAGGCCACCTAAATCTAAAGATTTGTGGATTGTGCCACTGCCGATATCAGAAATGGACACTACTTCGGAGTGGGGGGAAGAATTGAACAGCAGAAGGACTTAGGTAAGACGAAAAGACAAGACAAATTAGTAACTTGTCAAATAAATTCTTACATAACAAAGTAATTGTTTCCCAGTAGTGCCAAGTATCCATTTTCTTGCCTCCTTACATGTTCTATGCTATGGTTCTGGTGGGATTCATGGATTAGTACAATATCTGCAAGACTTGCATATGAGGACTCATGCCCATTACTCTTGAATGTGTACATATGTAGGTCCAGACCAGCACAGTCCAACAGAAAGACAAGAGCTGCATTTGCAGTTTAAAATTTTCTAGTAGCCACAGTAAAAAAGTAAAAAGAAATAGGTAAGGGGCGCCTGGGTGGCCCAGTCGGTTAAGCGTCTGACTCTTGATTTTGGCTCATGTGATGATCTCAGGGTCATGAGATCAAGCCCCACTTCAGGCTCCACGCCCAGTGCAGGTCTGCTTGAGATTCTCTCCCACTGATCCTCCCTACCCCCCCTCACACTCTCTCTAAAAAAAAAAAAAAAAAACAAAACGGGAAATTAATATATTTAGCCCAATATAACCAAAATATTATCATTTCAGCATGTAATCAATATAAGAAATTATTTGAGATATTTCACATTCTTCTTTTGCACTAAATCTTCAAAAATCTGACCAATATGCTAGGCTTGCAGCACACCTCCCCACCTCCCCCCAGGGGGCTGCCCACGCTTCCAGTGGCCAGCGGTGCAGGTAGCGCATGCCTGCCGTGTTGGACAGTGTGGGTCTAGACAGAACCTGTGTGAAGAACCAGCTCTTTATGTTGGCAACTAAATGGACACTGAATGTTAGTTATGAATGATTTTATTAGTAAAGATATGTTAAAATGTTTAGCTTTTTTTGGAATTTTATTTTAAAATATTATATTCACCATTATAATTCATGTTTTGACTTTAATATTAATAGATAATTTGGTATATTTTAGGAAAAACCAACTTTTTGAAGTTATATCTGCAATTCATTTCTGTTTATTCAGTTATATTTGCTCTTCATTCTTGATGAAAATATATTCTAATTTTGTCCACTTTCAAGACCATTACATCTTTTTAATCCCTACATTATTGAAAATGCATGTTAAGTCAAGATTTTGATAGAAAAAGAATACAACAGTGGAGCTCACAAAAGAAAACAAAAAGCTAAAAAAGAAAAAAAGAAAACAAAAAGCTGAGAGGAAAAAAGAAGGAAAATAATTTTCCAGGACGCAGCCCACACGCATTTTTAAAAATGAAACAGTAAAGAGTCGTCTTCCTGGATGATCCACCTAACGTTCACGAGTGGGACATTCCAAATTCTTGGTCCAATGAAGATTTAATGACCTATTGGAACAATGAAAATTAGTAAGACTATTATTCTTGCCACATCCTCAGTTTGAACAGTTCCAGTGAAATCCCAGCGGTTTCCCATCCTTTACTACAGGAAGAGCTAACTGCTCATCACGAAGAATCACACACCAAAAGGACACGTGCAGTCAGTAGGATTGGGGGAATCTGCAGTCGGTAATAGCGGAAAAAGAAAAAGACCATATGAAACAGGGATTAATGTTCTTGAAAGAATAATAACAGTGTGTCCAGTATTTAGCCGGGCCTAATGAGGCTTTTCATGGCTCTCCATCATCGGCACCGTATTTACAAAACACAGCGGGACGTTTCTAAGCTTAATAAAAATTACTTCAAAATTCGATAATACATGTAATTAAGACAAAAAATAATGAAACTAATGATCACTATCTAGGATAGAGAATTCAGGCAGATTAATTTAGTGAGTGATAAGCTAGAGATGAAGTCAAATACTAAAAATGTTTTTAACAAAATATTCAGTTCAACTAGAAGTTGCCATGGTCGGAAGACACGTCGAGCAACTAACGTTTATTATATATAATAAAAGACTGTCAAAGGCAAGCCTGTGATAATGGAGTGAACGTGGTTGGTACATAAATGATACATAAACGTAAAGTTTGGCCAAGAGCCCGGAAGTATTCCATGTGACACGTAGGCTCACGGTTTGAATCTACTTCTCGGAGGTGTGCCCCCACGATGCAGCAGCGCTGACGTTGGGGGGCAGCAGAGGGTCCAACGCGGCATTCTCTAGACAGGCCCAAAACAGAGCAGCGTGCTCAAGCTCCTACTGACCTTGGAACAAATCTCAGACAGATGGTCGGAATGACCAACTCAGTGCTGTTAAAGTAATTACATTGAATTTAGATTTTAAAAAATTCCGTGAAACCACAGAAGATTCTCAAAGAGTAAATTATGGAGTTTGACAGACAGCGAAATTAATTTTGAATTGATGCTACCTACAGTCGCTTAAGATGAACTCTTAATTTCTATTGGTAAGCTTAGTAAAAGCTTTAAAAAATCTTTTTGGCAATTTCACTTTTGGAAGGATCGGAAATAACATTAAGTTTAGAGAAGTAAAATCACATTGCATGTGAAATGTGCGAGAAGGATAACATTCCGGGGGTGCCTGGGCGGCTCAGTCTGTTAAGTGTCCAATTCCTGACTTCAGCTCAGGTCATGATTCAAGGCCATGAGATCGAGCTCCTCGTGGGTTCCGCACCGGGCGTGGGGCCCGCTTGGGATTCTCTCACTCTCCCTCTCCCTCTGCCCCTCCCCACCACTTGCGCTCTCTTGCGCTCTCACCCTCGAAGAAGAAGGAGAAGGAGAATGAGAAGAAGAAGAAGAAAAAGAAGGAGGAGGAGGGGGAGGGGGAAGAGGGGAAGGGGGAGGAGGAGGAAGAAGAAGAAAGAAGAAGAAGAAGAAAAAGAAGAAGAAAAAGAAGAAGGAGAATAGTGTTCCAGTGAAATAAAAGAAAGAAAGAAGGCAACAAAAATTCTTGCCTACCTTGAAGGAGAAGATTCATGAATAATCCCCAGATCAGCTCCCGTCGAGGCTGTCCTTCTCTCTGGTACACATCAGAGCGTAGTGCCATTTGAAGAGAGTCTCGGACAAAAACAAGACTCCTTTTCAGTCTTCTTTATAATCCGCCGGCTGTGAAATGTGAAAGCTGAAGATACTCTGCGTGGATCTAGGTGCTGCTGAAGAGACGGCATGAAGGACCACGCGGCACAATCGTGACGTGTATGATCAAATTAAAGTATGAAATAGGGTCTTCTATTACAGAAATGTATCCGCATGCTATCCCGGTAGCATTGGAGTAATGGTAAACGTTCCAATCAGGAGTTCCTTTCCAAATCTAAGGATTGCCTTAGGAATTTTGTTGCACATTCCAGTTGCTGCTGCCTCCGCAGAGGGAAGCGTCTCCAAATTAAAATTAATTTTTTTT
>CM052884.1:88862752-88881018 GCA_028534135.1 Potos flavus | reverse complement strand
CATCAGAAAGGATGAATACCCAACTTTTGTATCAACATGGACGGGCCTGGAGGAGATTATGTTGAGTGAAATAAGTCAAGCAGAGAGAGTCAATTATCATATGGTTTCACTTACGCGTGGAGCATAAGGAAAAACATGGAGGACATTGGGAGAAGGAAAGGAAAAGTGAATTGGGGGAAATTGGAGGGGTAGATGAAGCATGAGAGACTATGGACTCTGAGAAACAAACTGAGGGTTTTGGAAGGGAGTGGGGGGTTGTCTGAGCCTGGTGGTGGGTATTGAGGAGGGCACGTATTGCATGGAGCACCGGGTGGGGTGCATAAACAATGAATCTTGGAACACTGAAAAAATAAAATTAAATTAAAAAAATAAATAGAGTTTTGCTCACTTAAAATTTTCCCACAGTACCTTTCAGTCACTTAATTTGTTGTGTATGATCACATTGTCATGGATTTTAAATTCCTAAACACTGAGTACTGGAACTAAAGGTATAGGAGAGCGGTGGATGGGGATAGATATTAGTTATCCCCAAGCTGCACAGGGTCTGGGCTCCTGTTCAGAGCAGGGGACACTGGTCACACCTGTCCTTTTGGTCGAGGTTAAAATCCCAGGGATTCTCTAGGGTTTAAGTCTAAGTGCTTAACATATACATGGGACACGGAAGAATTTAAGACATCACTTCTGGATCATAAGGTCCACAAATAGTGTTACAAGGGTTATATCATGTGGTCATACTGGTTTTCATGTCCCATTTCCCCTGCAATGAATATTCTTGTTCCAATTTGTAAAGACAGAGGCATGCGTGTCACCCATCAGATCTTTCACAGCATTGACCATGTATACAAATCACCAGACTCCAAAAAAAAAAAATAATTGAAAGTAATATTTTGTGGTACACACATTTTTTTTTTCACAAGAAGAGGTTTCTGATTCCTTGCTTTGGATAACATCAAAGGACCTAATTTAGCTAGGGATGATAAATCATTAAAAGTAATTTGGAGTGACAGATCACAACGTCACTTTCAGCTGGTACCCGGGGAATTCAAAGAACTGAGTGACATCGCTGCCATAGACTCGCTCTTTTCCCCTCTGCACATTCCTGTGATGAGTATTTTTAGGGTTTACATCTATAAAGATGCAGAACATGAATAGTTCTGCCTCATTTTGACAATAAATGATATTCATGGATATATGAAACTAAAAAGGGCCTCATTCAGTTCTTTAAGAGATGTATTTATCAATAACATTTTATATCATAGATTTAAGAAGTATCAAAGATTGAAGTATATCTGTCTTTATCCAAAGCTGCAAGCATCTTTGATGGCACCCAAATCACCACTGTGCCTTATCTAACACATTCCGCAAAGCCATTTTATTTCTTCCCTTGTCATTATGCACAGTTGAGCCTCTGAGATTTTTGCCCTGAGGCTCCTCAGGGAAATGTGTGAGCTGACCAAGCCATTCACTGCTACCACCCATCATCTGCCACAACCCTCATACCCCTAACGCACGCTCAGACTCTTGCTATAAGCTGTGAGCTCCAAAAGGAATCCCATGACATGGAAAAGGCCGTTGGGTATCAGAGATCGTTTCCTTCACTTTTTTTGCCCACTGTTGCCATAACACAATGGTATTAAATCTCTTTCCTGTGTCATACATAGGGAAGAGAATGAAGAAAAAATTTAGGAATGCTTGGTTTGCTCCAGAATTTTCCTTAACAGGTTCTCATTGTGTGCACTGTCCTACTCATGCCTTTCATAATGCTGGGGATCCAGTCCAGGTGGCATTTCAGACACAACCTCGTGTTTGAGGACCCTTCATCCAACTGCACATTGACTTCATATACCATCACCCATCACTGGGGTCCGCCCGCGACCCAGCCGTAATCATGTACTCTCCTGGTGGGACCCTACCTTCCTGGAAAGGCAGAAGTTTGTTCATCCCATTTTGCCTCAGCAATACAATTGTTAACTTTGTATTTGAAATTAATCAGGAATTTAAAGGAATTGTGCAATGGTACACACCCCAGAACACATGTTCCAGTTTACCCAGACCCACCACTTATGGGTGAGTTTCTCCATTTGCTCCCCAACACAGCCTCTTTGTGGGAATTCTGTTCAAAAATAGAATAAGAAACTGTCTCAACTTATGAGACAAATTCTTCCACAGATTTACAATTACCTTAAACATCAAATTACAGCCACGTATCATACCCCAATCCCAGAGCTCTGGCAAGGTCATTCCCAAACCAAGGCACATTACAGACTAAATAAATCACGAGTAACAAGTCTACTGTGGCCTAAAGCCCTCTCAATGATGCAATAAACATACAGGCTACATTAAAATGAGCTGGGAGGCACTGCCCATATTAAACTGTCATGGGCGCTCGCTTCGGCAGCACATATACTAAATTGTCATGGGCCCGGGAGATTTCCACATAGGACTCCAGCAATTTTCTTCTGCCATGAGAAGAAAGCACTCGAATGTCAAGGACTCTTTTCACCCCAAGCTCCTTTTAAGTCAAGGCTACCAGACCAAGGTGGGACTCTGTCACAATCCATGTGCTCTGTCTGAGTAACAGATGTTACGGAGATCAATTCCGGGGGGGCTGCCTTGTAGAACTCAAGGTCTGGTGCTAACAATTTTTCCTGAACTTCTTCACATAAGCAGGTGTGCTGGTCCATCCCTGAGGTACATGCTTCTCATTGTAAGTCAGCCCCACATATGAATGAGAACCTTGAGGACAGCAAGTCACGATCTCATCAGAGGTTCCTCCCAAGCAGGGGGAGTTTGAGTCCTCTGCAAACACGTAAGGACATGGCATCCAGATGTCACTTACGATGACAAAAATAAGCAGATTTTCTCCGTCTTTAGCTTAGGGGCAGGGAAGTAGTTACCCAGTGGCATCAACAACAGGTTGAGTAAAGTTGTTTCTAAATTTTGGAAGTGCTGCATGAAGAAGGAGGCCAAATAACCTCAGGACTTGTGAAGTGTGCCAGGAAACTGATGAACTAATACTTACTGTAGGATTCTCAGGACTATTTACTTTGCTGACCTTTGTATTTTTCTTACCATAAAAACTGTTCTTCTTGAATAGTCTTTTGTAGTGAAACGGATGGTAACAGTAATCTCTGCCCTGCGGGTCTTGATCCTATTTAATCTCCATTAGCTCTAATATTTATGTACCCATAGCTTTAGCATAATCCTCAAATCTCTCATTGTAGATCTGCCACTCTGGGAGTAAAACATAAGACACAAGGGGACTTTTCTTTCTTTTATTTTTACTTTGAAAGAGTTGTATTGGCTCATAAGACATATTAAAAAATATATAAGACATATTAAAAAAGACATATTAAAAAATACCCAAAACACTATGGAGTATTAAATCACAATTACATTTTTTTTTTTTACCAATTCAAACTACCCTGAATATACATCTTTTAAAGAAAAAAAATCCTACAGCACTGAATTCTGAAATGACATTATGCCTTCGAACTGTGACAAAATAAGATAATTCTGTATAACATTAATTCATTGCACAAAGCTGCCCGATATTTTCATAAGCATAACCCTAACCATTGCACAGAGTGCAAATGAACACAATTTCAATGTTACACATTTAGTTGAAGGCCGTGTACCTCCACCTAAGGAACTCTGACATTTCTGGCATAAAATGTTGGTCTCGTTTAACTTTCACCAGGCAACCGACTCACAATCCAGTTACTCTTGTTCTCCTTAAAAAAACAGACACATCCTTCTGCCGTCAAAGCCTACGAGAGTCATCATTGCCTTTGCTTAAAGAAATTGACTTCTCCCTGTTGCTGTAGGTATTCTGGATCCACGGGCTCGCTGTACGTGGGGTTGTACTTGTAGCCCTTGGTGTAGCCCAAATCCTTCATCGGCCTAGTGGGTACATTCCTCAGGTGCAGCAGAACGGGGGGAGAGACCCCTGGTGGTTTTGTAGGCATGCTTTGACGTTGTAGGCGCTATACACCCCAATGGACTTCAGGGCTCTGGCAAAATAGACTACACACTGGGCCAGAAGCACCTCACATTCGGCCATGCCTACAAAATGACAGCCTTGGTAGGCAGCAACTGCTTGTACTAATGCAGAAGGGTCTGCCAGACCTATGTCCTCACTGGCAAACGTCACCGGCCTCCTTGCCACGTACCGTGGGTCCTCTCCTCCTTCAAGCATGCACACAAGCCAGGAGAGGGAGGCACTCTGGTCTGAGCCCTGCATTGACTTCCGAAGCACAGAGATGCAGTTGTAATGCTCTTCTCCTGCTCGGTCATATAAAATATGAGATTGTTGGAGGCCTTCCTTCACATCATTTTCAGTGATCAGAACTCTACCGAGAGAATAGTTTTGCCCACTCTTCTTACAGAACATCTTCCTAGAGTTTAACCTGGCCAGAGCTGATGGCTATAGTCCATTCAATCTAGCTAGGGCGTCCCCGTTGCTAAGATAAACCAGAGAGTCTACTGCTTTATCTTCTACGAATACAGATGGCTCTGAACAGCTGTTACTCTCCTGGCTCAGAGGGTCAGTGGGAAGGCTGGAGTCTAGGATTTGGATTCCCAGCGAGTTGATCGCTCAGGTTAAAATAGTCACCGATGACTCTTCGGGAAGCTTCTCAAGAACGATAACTTGACAGCAGCTTAGGGAGAACAGCATTGACCTGGAAGGAAGGGTTTTCCGGGGTTGCCCCAATCGGAGTGGTCATCCCACATTCTTACATGAGGAAGGAAAGTGTGATGCTGAGATTTATTGAAACGATGAATCTCATCAATAAAAAGGATGGTTTTTGTTTTGAAAAAGCTCTTTTCATTTTGAGCTTGTTTTATGACATCTCACCCATCATTTGTCTTGGCATTTGTTGCAGACAATGTCACAAATCTTATGCTATGTTTCTCGATGGTTTTGGCTATGACGCGAGCCAGAGTGGTCTTGGCGCAGCCCCATGGTCCTCAAGGGACTTTTCTTATCCCAGCATTTCCTTGTACACAGGTATTGACCAATAAAGCTTATGGGTGCATTAGTTGATGTAGTTATTATCCAGATAAGTCGTGTTTACTATGTTGTAGGCAAAAAACTTACCAGCTAGTAACTTTTCCATAGGATAGAAAATTGGTCTCCATCAAGATGAAAAATAAAACCCAGGCTCTGTAGATTAAACCACTGTGTGCCAGATAGACTCTATGTTTCCTTAGTTCCAGAGTTGCTTTGTCCTACTCATGTCTCTATTGTTAGAACTGAAGGCCTCTGAGTTACATGTCCCAGACTCTCTTGCCAGTGCTACTTTGTATGGTACTCCAATGGAAGGCACTGATGGGACTTTAAACATGGAAAGAGGGCAGATGTCATGTTTTCTCAACTTTTGACGTCATCTCTTGAAGTGGTTGTAGAACTAGGGTCTCCAGGATGTACAGAAGCCCAGCAAGGGCAGTGCTTTAAGAATTATGGGAACATGGGGCGCCTGGGTGGCTCAGCGGGTTAAAGCCTCTGCCTGCGGCTCAGGTCATGATCTCAGGGTCCTGGGATCGAGCCCCACATCGGGCTCTCTGCTCAGTGGGGAGCTTGCTTCTCCCTCTCTCTCTGCCTGCCTCTCTGCCTACTTGTGATCCCTCTTTCTATGTCAAATAAATAAATAAAATCTTAAAAAAAAAAAAAGAATTATGGGAGCATGGAAAATGACCCCTTAACCAGGGGATATTTAGGGAGGCTTCTTGGGGGGTATGACATGAAGATAAAGAAAGTACCCATGCTGGAGTAAAAATGACCTTCCGACAACTTTGCACAGAGTCAAAACAGAGGACGACTTGGCCTCGCTGCATGCTAGAAACTGTACAGCATGAACAACATGGACTTCTGGGGGCAGGGGGGGACACTGCAACCAGGTAAAACCCAGGAGGGCTGAAGCTCTTTTCAGGGGCTCCGGACCACCTCCTTCCACTCTAATGCCTGGGTTCCTCCAACCCATGAACCATAACCCTCTCTGGAAGAGACCTCGTATCGTTTTTGATGATTTTTTATTTCACTCCTCTTTTGTCTCATTCCCTGGGTAGGAGATGCAAGGATCAGAGTTCCAGTTTTTTATTGAATGTCTAGAAACAATGAGTAGTTAGAGAGACAGACAGACAGACTCCAGTTAGAGAATGCAACTCCCCAATTACTACCAGCAGAACTGATTCTGCCAATTGATTCTATTAATTCATCATGATTAAGCACATAATCTATGCTGACTTGGGTCAAGAAAAAAGCGATGAAAATATTAAGCATCCTCCTGTCAAGATGTGAATAGTGATATGATTTAAATAGACAAATGCAGAGAAGCTTGTGAATATTAGATATATTATAATAGCATAAATGAGATTTAAACTAATACTAAGTCATCTCTTTGGAAGGGAGAGATGACAGGGTCTTTTATAAAACCTTTTCTCTCTAGGCTGGGCAAGCACACTTGGAATGGGAGAGAATTTCAGTGGATGCTTTGCTGAGTTTGAAATGTGGTGATGATTTAGGTGGTTTCTTTGGTCCATTCAATTTCTCCAAGCACAGCCTTGGAGCATCTCCCATGAGCCCTGGGGGCTTAGAGTAAACACTCTGAAAGCAATCATAACTCTCCTCATTTAACCTCCAATTGCTTCATTTCTTGAGTGCTTTGGTACCAAAATTGTGTCTGCCTGCTCCTCTGCCTGTCACATTCTCTAGTAAACACCAGGATTCAGCAAGGAGAGGGAGTCGGAGAGAGAGAGAATGACTGTACTAATATTTGCAGGAAAGTCAATCCCAGTTTTCTAAACAAGGTGTCAAGTGATCCACTGAGACTTGAAGGATCAACACGAATTGTCCAGGTGATCAAGGAGGATGCAGAGTTATCCAGAAAAGATGTGGAGCTTAGCTCATTGCCACTGGAAGGGCGACATCTTGTGGTCCTCTCTAGGAATCACATCCATTCCATGAAAGCTGAGGATCAGCATCTCCCCTACTCCTCTTTGCCCATAATCCTAAACCTCAGGAAGACGGTTGCTTGTCTGTGTTCCTGTGAGTATGCTCATTTATGTGCCAACCGATGAACAAGATTCAGAAGCATGAGTTCCATCCCTTTGACTCTCCCACATCTAACCCACGTCGGCTTCTTTCTAATTTAAATTCAATTAGCCAACATATAGTATATCTTTAGTTTCAGATGTAGTGTTCATTGATTCATCAGTTGTGTATAACACCCAGTGTTCATCACATCACGTGCCCGTGTTGGCTTTTAAATGAAATTCCATAATTCTTTCCTTTATCATAATCCATGAAGAATCTCCATCCCCAGTGGGATGCGAGTTCTTCTTAGAGTGCCTCAGGCTCAGTGGGATTGTTAGGTCCCCACATAGAGAGGGCTTGCTGCCCCATTGAAGGGAATCGCTTACATGCTGCCAGCCCCAGTGTTTCTGGTTGCTTCTCCCACCCCCACATTTCACAGTCATCTCCAGGACCCAAGAGAGTAAAGACATGATGCAATGCAAGTCAGATCATGTTGGAGCTCCCATTTCTTTGCTGATGGTTCTTTTTTCGTACCGTCATCTGGAATGGTCTTTTCTTCAATTCCATTTTGACTTCTTTATCATCTCTGATCTGGACTTGCCTGTGAACCTGTTTCTCTCATTGGTCGTCCCTTGACTGGGTCCTCCCACTGACTGATTCTTACATCAGGGTCATTCACTCACAAACCTCTTGTGGAACTTGCCTTTTGTAGGGGCCAAAGGCAGGCTGCCCCCAAATGTGCCACTTCAGCATATTTATTATTTTCAATAAAAGTTACTTGGGAGATAATCAGTGCATAAGGACACTCAGACCGTCCTCTGTTGCCCTGAGAACAGGAAATAAATCTCCCCATGTAAGGTAAGATCTCTGTGCCAGGAGGTAGACATTCTTATCACCAAAGATAGAAAATGTTGAGCTGGAAAACTGTAGAAAAAATCCTTGTTACTTTCTACTAATTTACTACCCCAGCCCAATTCCGTTTAGAATTCCTTATAATTGTAGCTCCCAAAGTTAACTTTTCTCTGTCCTGTCAACTCCTCAGTGATTTATTGTCTCTTTGTTTAAAAAGTATAAAAATCACCTGCCTTGGTTATTCCTTTAGGTCTCAATTTTATTATTGGGATTTATTTATTATGCATGTGTACTAAAACTTTGTGGTTAGTTTTTCTCTTGTTAATCTCTCTTAAGTAATTTCAATTATCAGTCTAGCTGAAAGATCTTGAAGGGTATAGGAAAAAGTTTTCCTTCCCTTCAGTTTCATGTGAAGCACCGTTCTTGGCACTGGGAATACATCAGTAAAGAAAATAGGCATCAGGGAAATACAAATCAAAACCACAAAGAGATACTACCTCACACCAGTCAGAATGGCTAAAATTAACAAGTCAAAAACAACAGATATTGGCAAGGATCCAGGGAAAGGGGAACACTCTTATGCTGTTGGTGGGAATGCAAACTGGTGCAGGTACTCTGGAAAATAGTCTGGAGATTCCCAAAAAAGTTAAGAGTAGAGCAACCCTATGACTCAGCAATTGCACTACTAGGTACTTATCCAAAGGATACAAGCACAGTGATATGAAGGGGCACATGTACCCTCACTGTTTAGAGCAGCAATGTTCACAATAGCCAAAATATGGAAAGAGCCCAGATGTCCACTGACAGATGAATGGATAAAGAAGATGTGGTATATATATACAATGGAATATTACTCAGTCATCAAAAAGAACGAAATCTTATAATTTGCAATGATGTGGGTGGAGCTAGAGTGTATTATGCTAAGGGAAATAAGTCAGAGAAAGAAATACCATATGATTTCACTCATGTGTGGAATGTATATGTGTGGAAACAAAACACATGAACATATGGGAAGGGAAGGAAAAATAAAATAAGATGAAAATTGAGAGGGAGGCAAAATACAAGAGATTCTGAACAACAGGAAACAAACAGGGTTGCTGGAGGGGAGGTGGATAGGGAGATGGGATAACAGGGTGATGGGCATTAAGGAGGGCACTTGATGTAATGAGCACTGGGTGTTATATGCAACTAATGAATCACTAAGTTCTACCTCTGAAACTAATAATACACTATATGTTAATTCAATTGAATTTAAATAATAAAAAAAAGACAAGACACAAATGTAACACCAGCTGTCTTCTGTTGAGCCAGACACTGAGACTTGGAAAAAATCTAAAAACTCTACTCTTCTCAGTGAGAAAGAGACATTTGAGTAGAGAGCAAAGAGGTGAGAGAAACAGAAGAGAGGAAAACTAGATTTAAGAATTGCTGCACAATGTATATTCCAATGTGTTAAAATGCAATTAAAAGTAATTATTTGGGGGGAAATCGGAGGGGGAGATGAACCAAGAGAGACTGTGGACTCTGAGCAACAAACTGAGGGTTTTGGAGGGGAGGAGGGTGGGGGGTTGGCTGAGCCTGGTGGTGGGTATCGAGGAGGGCACATATTGCATGGAGCACTGGGTGTGGCACATGAACAATGAATCTTGGGACACTGAACAAACAAAATAAAATTTAAAAAAAAAAACAAAAAACCATTATTCAGGGCACCTGGATGGCTCAGTTGGTTAAGGGTCTGCTTTTGACTCAGGTCATGATCCTGGAGTCCCAGTATCAAGGCCAACATCAGGCCCCCTATTCAGTGGAGAACATGCTTCTCCCTCTGCCCCTCACCCTGCTTATGCTCGCTAGCTCTCTCTTTCTTAAATATTTTTTTAAAAAACATGATTCATTGCTGCTATGAACATTGGGGTACACATGGTCCTTCTTTGCACTACATCTGTTTCTTTGGGGTAAATACCCAGTAGTGCAATTGCAGGGTCATAGGGTAGCTCTATTTTTAATTTCTTAAGGAATCTCCACACTGTTTTCCAAAGTGGCTGCACCAACTTGCATTCCCACCAACAGTGGAAGAGGGTTCCCCTTTCTCCACATCCTCTCCAACACGTGTTGTTTCCTGTCTTGTTAATTTTGGCCATTCTAACTGGAGCTGCTGCCCCAGCCCCTCACGAGACTTCTGAGTTTGAGCACCTAGAGGAGCCCTCACAGGTGATCCTATGCTTGTTTTGTTATGGGATCCCAGGGGTCCCAGGGGTCCCAGGGCCACGTGTGGTAAGAGCCCCTCAGAGGGCCCCGGCCTCTGCTATTCCTAAATTGCAATTCGGAGACAAATACACTCCACAAGTTTCCCTGCTGTGGAGAGTTGTACGTTTAGGCTTATGATCTATCATGAATTAAATCTGATATATGGTGTGAGGAAGGGTTGCAGATTTTTAAAAACATATCCAAATGCTCTAAGACAAATCATTGAAAAGATTTTCCTTCCCACACTGAATTGCCTTCCTACTTTTGTCAAAAACCAAGTGATCATATGTGTGTAGTTCTGTTTCTGGACTCCGTATAGTTCCACTGATTTGTCTATCCCTACACCAGTACCATACCATTCTTAGCCCTGTAACTGTACAGTGAGTCTCGAAGGTATGTACGTAATACCTCCAAATTTGTTCTTCTTTTTCAAAGTTGTTTTGGCTATTGTACGTCCTTTGCAGTTAAATGTACATTTTGAAACTACATTTTTCATAAACTTCTGCCAAAAAAAAAAATCCTATTTGGGCTCTGAGATAGCATTGCATTAAATTTATAGATCAAACTGGAGGAAACTGACATCTTAAAATTGCTTCCAATCCACGAACACTATGTACATTCCATTTAGGTCTCCATTAACTGCTCTCAGAAATGTTTTATGTTTCAGTGTATAGGTCTTTCACATCTCTTGTCAAATTTATTCCTAAGATTTGGATAATTTCTGACTGTCATAAATTGCAATGTTTCTTGATATTGATTTCCGATTTTGCAAGGTAAGTATATAGAAATACATGTGATTAAGTGACTTAGTAAATGTTTTGAACATTATCATCAATTTTTTTGTTTTGTTTTGTTTTTTAAAGATTTTGTTTTTATTTATTTGACAGAGAGAGAGAGAGATCACAAGTAGGCAGAGAGGCAGGAAGAGAGAGAGGGAGAAGCAGGCTCCCCGCCGAGCAGAGAGCCCAACGCGGGGCTCGATCCCAGGATCCTGAGATCATGACCCGAGCCGAAGGCAGAGGCTTCAACCCACTGAGCCACCCAGGCGCCCCTCAATTTTGTTTTTATATTACAAAAACAATATTTGCAAAAACACAACTACATAGTTTAGAAAAAAATGTTTGACAATGGACTCACTGTACTTATTTTGTAATTTGCTTTTTCCTTTTCAGATATCTAGGATATCTTTTCATGTTGATTTATGGAGACTTCGGTGTGGTATTTCATTTTGTTTATTGCACCTGGCTTATCTGAGCTTCCACTGAATGGGCCATATGAACTGTTTCCAATTAAAATGTTAAACTTAGGGACGCCTGGGAGGCTCAGTTGGTTAAGCGGCTGCCTTCGGCTCAGGTCATGATCCCAGGGTCCTGGGATCGAGTCCCACATCCAGCTCCTTGCTCGGCGGGGAGCCTGCTTCTCCCTCTGCCTCTGCCTGCCACTCTGCCTGCTTGTGCTCTCTCTCTCTGACAAATAAAATAAATAAATAAATAAAATAAAATGTTAAACTTAAAAAAAAAGAGAAATACATGTGATTTTTTTATATTAATTTTGTTTCCTAAAGCCATGCTAAATTCACTTATTAATCCTGGTAGACACTACCAGATTTTCCACAAGTCAGCTCTGAATATAGTTGTAATGCTTCTTCTCTCCTGCCTTTTCTTCTGTCCTATTGCACTGGCTAGAACCTCCAGTGAAATGTTCAGAAGTAATGATGATGGACGTCTTTGCACTGGACCTACCTGTTAGGAAGACACTGGCCACGATGTTTGCTGGAGATTGTTGTTTTTTTTTTTTTGTGATGTGGTTTATCAAACGAGGAAATTCCTTTTAGATTCTAATTTGCATGTTATAATTCATTCACTCATTTATTTTTTGAGATACTTTAAGTCATATTATTGACCATACCTTCAGCTTAATGGGAGAGGGGGCAGAGTTGAATGTGAGACCAAAAAAATTTCTAATTTGCTTAGAGCTTTTATCACAAATTAGTGTTGAATTGTCAAATGCACTTTCTGCATCTATTAATCACACAATTTTCTTCCTGTATCAATATGGCAAATTACATTAGTTGACTTTCAAATATTAAACCTACTTTGCATTCTTGGGAAAAACCCTATTTGTTTAAAATGTATCATCCTCTTCATAGAACTTGTATTTAATTCACTATAATTTTGTTGAGAATTTTTGTGTTGAGGTTTGAGGGATAGGTGTCTAATTTTCCCTTCTTGCAGTATCTTTGTTTGGTATTGGGATCAGGGCAATGTTGGCCTCATTGATGGAGGGGGAAAATATTCTTTCCTTTTTAATTTCCTGAAAGAGGTTATGGAGAATCAGTATTATGTCTTTCTTGAATATGTGGTTGCATTTACCACTAAACTGATCCAGGCCTACAGTATCCTTTGTGAGATTTTTTTTTTTTTGAGATTTTATTTATTTATTAGAGAGAGAGAGAGAACATGAGTGAGGGATGGAAGGGGGGAGAGGAAGAAGCAGACTCCCCGCTAAGCAGGGAGCCCAACGTGGGGCTCCATCCCAGGACCCCTCAATCAACTGACTGAGCCACCCAGGCAACCCCCTTTGTGAGGTTTTAAATTCAATTTCTTGAATTTTAAATTGAGATTTTAAATTCAAATTCTTTAAATTCAATTTCTCTTACAAATTCAATTTCTTTCATAAGTAGGGCTATTTAGGTTTTCTATTTCTTCTTGAGTGAACTAAAATAATTTGGATCTTCCAAGGCATTTGTGTTCATTTAAACTGTCCAATTTATCATAAGTTGCTTGTAATATTCTTTCTGTTGTTTTAATATCTATAGAATCTATACTGGGTTGTACCTCTTTCATTCCTGACACTGGCCATTTGTTTCTTCTCTCTTTTTCTCCCGATCGATCTAGTTAGAGATTTATGATTTTTTTTTTTTTTTTGAGCTTCTCAAAGACTCAGCTTTTGGTTTACTTAAATTTTCTCTATTATTTTTCTCTCTCCAGTGTCATAGATTTCTGCCCTACCTTTGTTATTTCCCTTCTTCTGCTTATACTTTTATTTGCTCTTCTTTTTTTAATTTCTTAAAGTGGAAGCCAACGTCATTGATTCAATACTTTTTATCTAACACAGACATTTAGTACTCTAAATGTTCCCCTACATACTGCTTTGGTTGCATCACAAGATACAAGGTCAACACACAAAAATCAATTGTATTTCTATATACCAGCAATGAACAACTGGGAACCAAAATTAGAAAAACAATACCATTTACTGTAGCGCCAAGAAAATAAAATACTCAGCTATAAGTCCAACAAAACTTGTACAGGATCTGTATGCTGAGTCCCCAAAGCACTGACAGAAGCCACATATGCAAATAAATGGAGAGACGAGACACGTGACGGTTTAGAAGATTATCATATGTGAATTCTCCCCAAACTTATCTATAGATTTAATGTAATTCCAATCAAAATCCCGGCAATGCTTTTGTATAAATAACTCGTTCTAAAATTTAGATGGAGAGGCAAAATGGATGGAAAGGCAAAATGATTTTGAAAAGGAAGAATAAAGTTAGAGGAATCACACTTACATATTTTGACGATGGATACGAGCTACAGTAACTTTGATGATGTGGTATTGGTAATAGAAGAGACTCACAGGTCAATGGAAGAGAATACAAAGTCCAGACATAGACCCATACAAAAATGGCTAATTGACACTTGACAAAGATGCAAAAGAAATTCAGAGGAAAACGGTCTTTTCAACAAATAGTCCTGGAATGACTGAACATATAACCATATGCCCCCCAAAACCAAATACACCAAAAACACAATCCTCACGCTTTAAAAAAATTAACTCAAAGTAGATCATAAACCTAAATGTAATATTTGTAAAACTATAAAACATTGAGAAGAAAATGTAAGAGAAAAATCTTTGAGAACTGGGGCTAGACAAAGATGTCTAAGACGTGACACCAAAAAGTTCATTCCATAAAAGAAAAAAATTGATCAGTCCTAGGTAAAGACACACTCACCAATGGACTCCACATAACAGTTTCTAGTCCAAGAACATGTGGAACCAATTTGAGCCGTGCACCATATTTGAATGAACCATCAAGCGTTATCTTTTTTTTTTTTTTAAATGGGTGGATTCCTCTGAACTTCAGTCTATTGTGTATGTCCACTATTTCCTCGCTTTTAAGCACTCTTGAATTTAGCCTTTATTTTGTCCTAAAGCAGGGGTCAGCAAACTTTCTATAAAGGGTCATAGTATTTTTAGCTTGGTGGGCCGTAAGGAGCAGCCGGAGACAAAAGACGTCTGTTTCTATTAGGTCGGTGCCAGTGAAACTTTACAAAAACTGTCTGAGGTTTCATTGGGCCCATGAGGCCATAGTTCGCCAACCCCTGTCCTAGGGGCTGCAGCAGATGAGAAGGAGCTGGCTGTGGCGTGTTTAGAACACAGCAGGCAGCTCTGGGGCATGACCAGAGTCACTAAACATCAAGCACTAAACATTTAACAAGCAGCTGCCTGGACTGTTGGAGAAACATCTCAACTGCTTGCAAGCACTGGGCCCAACGTGGTTTCGGGAGACATCTTTCTAATCCGAGCTCCCGCTTTAGCAGTGTGCACACCTCGTCAAGTCCTTTGACCATCCACGCAGCAAGGATGGAGCCTGTGGGGCTAGGTGGCAGAGCTGTGTCAAGAGCCCAGACCTCCTGACCTCAACCTCTGCGTCTTTCCCACTGAACCCCCCTTTACAAAGAGGGAGCTCCCCAGAAAACGAGAAAGTAGCTTCACCTGCCCCATCGTGCAAGTAACTGACTTGAGTCTCAGCATGGCCCAAGGACAGGATCAGAATCACCCGCCGCATCAGCACCTTGACGTGGGACCCAGCTGACCTGGAAGACACCCCAGGAAAAGGAGCAGGGCCCTGGTCCCCCGGCCCATCGGTGGCCTGAGACACACGGCGGCAGGGCCAGGGTCCGGGGCATTCTGCCAAGAATGGGATCCCCCCATCTCCACAATACCCACAGCAGGCTTGAAGGAACAGACTTTATTAATCTAGCTCTCGAACACTAGAGGCTAAAATTCCGCTGAATTCTAACAATCTATTTACAGAGTGCTGTGTGCCCGCCAGGCGGGGCTGGGCTGGTTCTCCCCCAACCCCCCACCCAGTGCAGCCTCCAAACAGGCCTGGGCCACGTTCTGCCTGCAGCGCACAGAGGACATTTATATACACACGGGAACCCCCCCCTCCCGAGACAGAACACCAGGCAGGATGGCACCGAGCGACAGGGGCACGCACGCGCACACACACACACACACACACACACACGCACGCACACACGCACAGGGGCTGAGAGTGCTGAGAAGGCCCGGGGGCCTCAGTACTTCTTCAGGCTGTAGGCCAGGCTGCTGGGGACCCTGGCGCCCAGCAGGGGCGGCGAGTTCCAGACAGCAGAGCTGGTGCGCTTGTGGTAGCGGGGTTTGCTCTTCTTGAAGATGTCCTCCAAGTCTAGCGGGAGAATGGTTCCAAAGAGCTCGAGCAGGTTCGGGGGGTGGTAGTACTGGTGGATGATGGCCTGGCTTAGCTGAGTGCCTGCGGGGGGACACGGAGGGTCAGGTCCCTCCCTTGGGGCTCCCCGTGAGCCTCCCCATCCCCCGGCCCCTTGTCACCCTCTCCGCCCTGACACGCCCCTTCATTCTCCCCATTTTATAACGGTGACACTTGCCCAAAGGCCCACGGCTAGTGACCGGGGGGAGACGGGGTCTGCAGACCAGTCTAGCTCCAGAACCTAAGCACATACTGCCGTCCCCGACCGCTGTGCTCGGCTGCTTGTCCCCCCAGCCCCCGGGTCCCGTGGCGCAGGGGGCTTACTGACGGAGCCCCTGGGCCAAGGCTGTGGGGGGCGCGCACCCCTGTTAGGGGGCCCCTGGGGGGTCAAGAGGTGGAACATGCCCCTGGCACTTACAAATACTAACTCACTTCGTCCTAAATAACCCTTCTCCGCTGGCGTTGCCCCCACTTCACAGATGGGAAAACTGAGCCAGTTTAAGTAAGCTGGCGAAGGTCAAGCAGCATTAGGTGGCCCCTCGGCCATGCTGACCCCTGCCTGCTGCCACCTCCCAAATGACCTGATATCAGACGTTAAGGAGACTAAATCAGGTTCCAGCTAACATGGAGTTCAAGCGAGGTGACGCCAAAGCAAGCGGTCTTCTGGAGAGCGCTGACCCCCTGTGGTGCTCTGGGCCCTTCTCTCTGGGGAGTGGGACTTCATCCCACCCTCAGCCCCAGCTCAGCTCACCCTGTAAAGTGCCCACGGTACGCACAGCCCCCGCCCCTTTCCCAGTAGGCCTCGCACCCCGGTCGGCGGTGGCCTGGTCACCCTCACCCACGCTCCTGTTTCAACACTGCGGCTTGTCAGCTCCGGGGTCAAATCCTGCTCTAGCGCCCCTGCCTCAGGCCTTCCCCAGCTGCCTGGAACCCCCAGCTCCAGCTCTTGGAGCGCTGCCTAAAACCCGTTACCCGTCTTGGCGTTATTCCTACCCTAAGCTGCTTATTTGGGTCCAACTCTCAGCTGGCCCATGGGTGGGGCTCCAAGGAGGGGCACAGAGCCGAGCAGGAACAGCCAGCACCCTGCCTGCCCGCAGCCAGCCAGAATTTCGCTCATTTGTTGAGAAGAGAGGCGCCCCACACCGTCGATCTGGTCCTCAGATGAGCCCACTGGCCATACAGCGCCCGCCCTCCCCTGGGCACACCCCGAGGCCCAGTGCAGGCTTGTCGGGCCAATGCTTCAAGCGGCCAGCCCGTGGGTACGACAGCCTCCTGATACCCACAGCCGCCGAGCCACTATGTCCAGCGTCCGAGATGTCACAAGGGAGGACCCGGGTCTCCCGGGGAACTCTGTGCCCTGCTTACCTCTGGCCCAGGCGGGGATGGGTTTCCGGGGATGGGCCTCGTCATCGGTGGAGTCGTCGCTATTCAGGTCCATCCCATAGTTATCTGGGTTGATCTTGGGGGGGGCCCTGTGGCCCTGTGGAGTCATCTGATAGGAGGTACAAGCTGGAGACTGGAGAAGACGAACACGGCTGTCAGCTCCCCCGCCCGCCTTCCTGCCTCTCTCGCCGCTGAGGACCGCTGGGGCTCTAGTCAGCACCCCTCATTTCATGGGGAATTAAGAAAAGCTGAGGGGAGGGGTGCCTGGGTGGCTCAGTGGGTTAAAGCCTCTGCCTTCGGCTCAGGTCGTGATCTCAGGGTCCTGGGATCGAGCCCCGCATCGGGCTCTCTGCTCAGTGGGGAGCCTGCTTCCCCCTCTCTCTCTGCCTGCCTCTCTGCCTACTTGTGATCTCTTTCTCTCTGTCAAATAAATAAATAAAATCTTAAAAAAAAAAGCAGCTCAGGGGTTCACTTTTTAATTTAAAAAACGTCATACCACAGACATGACTGTATCTTCCTTTTTCAAGTTCAAGTGTTTTGCAAACATTCTTCCTGGTCAATGTGTCTCCTTTCCAACAGCCCAGGATACTCCCCTGGGATCCCCATGATTGGTACTTTTTTTAACCGTCTGTTATAGATGAGTATTTGGCTCATTTCATCATCATAAACTATCCTGCAATGAAAACCTTTCCACGTACAATTTGTTTATAAGAGCATTACGCTGTTATAAGGGCTTGTTACAGAAATTCTGGTACAAGGGGCGCCTGGCTGGCTTAGTCGGTTGAGTGCCTGACTTTTTTTTTTTTTAAAGATTTTATTTATTTGATAGAGAGAGATCACAAGTAGGCAGAGAGGCAGGCAGAGAGAGAGGGGGAAGCAGGCTCCCCACTGAGCAGAGAGCCTGATGCGGGGCTCGATCCCAGGACCCTGAGATCATGACCTGAGCCGAAGGCAGAGGCTTAACCCACTGAGCCACCCAGGCGCCCTGAGTGTCCGACTCTTGATTTTGGCTCAAGTCATGATCTCTCTCCTGTAAGGGTATCTTTCTTTCACTTTACACTCTTTAAAAAAGTGTAGTTTCTTCTTCTTCTTTTTTTACGACAAATTCTACTTTTAAGAGTAAGAAAATATACATACCAAAAATGGTAAAAACAACTGGGCCAACTGTATCCTTCGTCTTTCTATGGTCCTAGTACATAGTCTGTGCCTCCA
>CM052884.1:88825870-88862252 GCA_028534135.1 Potos flavus | reverse complement strand
CTGCAGGTTCAAGGTCACCCAGGCAGAAGTCGGCTCCCCACCCCCCCACCCCCCCACCTCCCCTGCTCTCCGGCGAGGAAAGCACCTGACCCGCCCAGCCGGAGGCGCCAGTGGGAACCAAGGAGACCCCAGGAAGCCAAGACCCCAGGCTGAGCCGATCCCAAGCCCAGCTCAGCTCTGCGGTATCTGAGAAGAGAACAGCTTCTGTAGCCTTCAACCCCGGCTTCCCACCCTGCTCCGCCCCTCAGGGAAGTAGCTCAGGTCTGTGACCCGATCTGTCTCGGTGGCTCTGGGGATCAGAGACAACTTATCTGTTCTCTTCGCAGCCTCCGACCCCGAGGGGGAGCCCGGTGCTGGGGAGTAGGGAGGGAGGTGCTGTGGGGAAATTCAAGCTGTGGCCCCCGCAAACGGCCACAGGCCGCACCCCCTCTGCCTCCCCCGGCTTCAGGGAGGCGCTGAGATCAACACGCGGCCTCCCGGGAGCAGAGACAAGGGCAGAGAGGACAGGCCCTGCAGGGGGAGGACACCCGGAAGGGCTGGGCGTCTCCAGGCCACCCAACGCCTCTGGCTCCCCGACCCCCTCGACCGCACCCCTCCACTTCCCATGTTAGTGCTTCTACACACGCTGGTGGGTTTGCAGGAGCGGGGCTAAGCGGGTAAGTGCTAGGGTGAGCTAGGTTACCGGGGCAGGAAAAGGCTTTACTTACAACGAAGCTGCACTGTGGGGGAGAGGAGACAAGGAAAAAGCCAGGAGTTAATGGCAGGCTGGGGAACACCCTGGAAGTCGGCCACCCTCTTGGCCATGCCAGCATCGGTGTGGGGCCCGCAGCCTCTCATCAGCAGCCCCCCCGCCGCTGCCTCCCAACTCACCAGCTCCCCATCCCCAGCGAGCACAGCGTCCACGTGTGTCCCTCACCTCAACTACTCAAGCCCCCAGAGGGGGCGTGGGGATGGATGGTCACGGCCATGGCCAACTATGCCATTTCTACTACTTCCCAGCCCAGCAGCCGAGGCCCAGGCATCAAGGGGAGCCCGCTGAGCCTCTAAGCCGCGGTGCCGAGCCCAAGGAGCCGGGACAGTCCTCCAATGGCCATAGAGGATGAAGCTGGCCCTTGCCAGGGTCAGGTCACGGCTGCCTTGGCCCAGATCCACGCTCCTCCCGGCAGCCGAGGGGACAGACTGGAGCCTCCGGCCGCGCCACCCCGGCTGGAGCAAAGCTCGCCCAGGAGCACGGGCTCGCTCACCTTAGGGTCCACGCGCAGGGGAGTGTTGCGCTTGATGAAGGATTTCATGACGCTGCTGCGGGGCGCCGAGGTCGGGGTCATGAGCATCTGGTTTCTCTGCACGGTGTGCAGGAAGGTCCGGAGGGGCCGCACCGCCTGCCGGCAGGGCCCGCAGTAAGGACAAGCACATGCGCGGGGGTTGGGGCGCCGAGGGAGGGCGGGCGCCCGCTCACCTTGCTGGCCGGACAGGGCGGGGAAGGGGTCTTGCTCCTGGGGGCTCGCAGCTCGTCATCCTCCAGCTGCTGCTCCTCGTCCAGCTCACTGACCGCCTGCTTATAGCTGCGCTTCCTCCTGCCGCAGCGTGGCGAGAGGCGCGGCACAGGGCTGAGCCCAGGACCCTCCCCAAAGCCCCGGCCACACCCCGTAAGGCCACCCCGTGAACAAAAGTGGGCCCAGCACAGGGCTTCCGACTAAAAAGCTCTGCTGGCGGGGGGGGGGGGGGGGGGTCTCCCTGATCAACCCCCTGCCGCCCAGAGGAAGGGAAGTGGCCTGTCCCAGGTCACATAGCCAGGAGAAGATGCAGAGGACGGGGTCTGGGACCGGGTCACCCGCTCCCCGACCAGGTCTGTGTCACAGCAGTGTGCCAGCTCCTTCATTCGGCCAGAGTTCTAGCAGAGGCTCCTGACCCCATGCCCACCCTCCCGAACAAGGACTCCGGGTTCACGCCCCTCTGGGCCCCTCAGAATAGTTGCCCGCACGGCCCTGCCTGGATGCAAACCTGACACTCTGGGGGGGCTCCTTGGGGCCATCTGCTTGGTCAGTCTTGGGCTCTGTGAAGAGAGCAATTTTGGTGAGGCTGCAGGGACAGCTTGGAGGGGTCAGCGCCCCCGCCCGTGCAGGGGCAAAGCTCTCTTCCTGGCAGACCCCAGGGTGGCCAGTGGCAGAAGCCATCAGCCACAGCACCGAATGGCCTCGAGACATCTGGGGACATCCGGAGCCCAGCATGCTATGTCCTGCCCGTGGACTCCCTCACCTTCCCCGCCTGGCCCCTGTGACAAGAACGGCAGGACAGTCCTATCCAGGTGACCCCAACCATGTCTCGTCCACCTTCAACACTGAGAGCTGGGGGGATGGGGTACCTTTCAGGAGCAGAAGCCTATGGAAACTGGAAACTCTAACAGACCCCTTACCCGGCTTCAAAACCCCACTCCTCTGGGCCTATCGGCTGGGGCCGGCATGAGGGCAGGAGGGAAGGGCTCCTCATGTGGGGTGTGGGGTCCGTACCTTTTGTTTCACTGCCCAGGGAAAGCACCCATCTCCCCCTCCCGCTTAACACTCTCCCCCAAAGGGACCTCGCAGCTCGCCCGTGGGCTACGGGGCTGGCATGGCCCTTGTCCCTGACCCCCTCATAAAGCTGGGAAGCCATGTTCACAGACCCCACAGCTCTCATGCTCTTCCCACTGAGGACCCGTGAGCCAGGCCCTGGGATGCCCCTGGAAGTCTAGGGTTGCCAGAGCCCAGAGCTCTCCTGTCCTCTTCACACAGGGGACCCACACAAGGGTGAGAAGTGAGCCAGCGGCCGAGACCTAACAAGGCCAGGAGTTGGCGCCCCAGCGCCGGGTTCCTCCCGCTGCCCCAGGAGAGGGGGACAAGCCTCTGACGTGGTGCACTCGCAGTCGATGCCCCAATTCGGCCCCCCACCACCTTCACCCAGCTTCACACACGTGGCACTCGGCAGCAGCTCCAGCCAAAGGCTGGGCGATGAAACCTGCGGACCCCAAGGAGATCTACACACCCCTGGGTCTCATTTACCTCTGCCCAGTAGCCCAGGATACGGGCTTCCCTCTCCCCAGTCAGGCCAAGGCCACCAAGGCCAGCACGGCCCTGGTCTCGGTACACAGCAGCTCAGAAAGACTCACCTTGCTGCCCCCCAGAGGGCGTTTCCTGGCCACCAGCCACAGGCCGCGAGCCAGGCGTGCTAATGGCGATCTTGGCACCGCGGGGAGCGTTCTTGGGGACCTGGGGAGGAACCAAGGCTTTGGGGTCTCACCTGGGACTCCCAGGCCCTTGAGCCCTCCTCTCCCTGGCCTGCTCGCCTTACCTCTGGTTCAGCTGCCTCCACGGGCTCAGCCTCCTCGCCGGGCTTCTGCTCAGGGCTGAAAGCAGAGCAAGAGGCATGTGGGACCCACCCAGTCGGCCCGAGTCCTCCTCACAGGAGCCCCTCCCCGCCCCACCAGATGCCCTGGCCTGGGTCACACACCCACAGCGCCAGGCAGCCCAGGACGACAGTAGCCAGAGCCGGGGCTCCCTGGAGTGGCTGCAGCCTGGGCAGACAAGGGGGGTCAGCTTCAGAATTCAGCTGCATTCGGGATGTCGGTCCCTTCCCGGCTGCACCCCAATCCCACGTGCCCCATGAGCCACTGTCTCTCGTCTGTTTTGAGGCTGGCTCTCGATTCACTGAAGGGCCCGTAGACCCTTTGGATGTGACAACCCATGGAGCCCACGCCCCAGGGTAAAGCTTGGAAAAGTCAAGGCCAGGCCAGGGCTGACACCTGTGTTATGTGGGGCCTGGTTAGAATGGGGTGAGGCTGCAGCCGTAGGCAGTCCCCACCAGGAGGGAAAGCTCGGGCACAGGAAATGCTTCCAGCCCTGGGGCTCACGTACACAGGAATCCACGTGCCCTGCCCAGCACTGGAAAGGTCCCAAAGCCCTGGAACTGAACTCACCCAACTTTCTGGGGCACCTCAACATTCAGGAGCCTCTCCAGGTAACTGTGACCTGAGGGGAAAACAAATGAACGAATGATGCCTCAGAAACTGGCCAGGTGCCACTCCAAAAGGCCCAGAGAGGGGCGCCTGGGTGGCTCAGTGGGTTAAAGCCTCTGCCTCCGGCTCAGGTCATGATCTCAGGGTCCTGGGATCGGGCCCCAAGTCGGGCTCTCTGCTTGGCAGGGGGCCTGCTTCCCCCTCTCTCTGCCTGCCTCTCTGCCTACTTGTGATCTCTCTCTGTCAAATAAATAAATAAAATCTTTAAAAACAAAAAAACAAAAAACAAAAGGCCCAGAGAGCCAGGTGCTGGTGGGGGCTTGGCCACCTGCAGCCAGACCCTCTCTACCTCAGAGACCCCTCGCTTCACTAGACCCGGGCCCTCTCCACCCTAGAGACCCCTCCCTTCACCAGACCCAGGCCCTTTCCACACCAGAGACCTCTCCCTTCACCAGACCCAGACCCTCTCCAGAGACCTCTTCCTTCACCAGACCCAGGCCCTCTCCACCCCAGAGGCCCCTCGCTTCACCAGACCCAGGCCCTCTCCACCCCAGAGACCCCTCCCTTCACCAGACCCGGGCCCTCTCCACCCTAAAAACCCCTCCATTCACCAGACCCAGGCCCTCTCCACCCCAGAGACCCCTCCCTTTACCAGACCCGGGCCCACTCCACCCCAGAGACCTCTCCATTCACCAGACCCAGACCCTTTCCACCTCAGAGACTCCTCCCTTCACCAGACCCAGACCCTCTCCACCCCAGAGACCTCTCCCTTCACCAGACCCAGACCCTCTCCACCCGAGACCCCTCCCTTCACCAGACCCAGGCCCTCTCTACCCCAGAGACCCCTCCCTTCACCAGACCCGGGCCCACTCCACCCCAGAGACCTCTCCATTCACCAGACCCAGACCCTCTCCACCTCAGAGACTCCTCCCCTCACCAGACCCAGACCCTCTCCACCCCAGAGACCTCTCCCTTCACCAGACCCAGACCCTCTCTACCTCAGAGACCTCTCCCTTCACCAGACCCAGGCCCTCTTCACCTCAGAGACCTCTCCCTTCATGAGACCCAGGCCCTCTCCAGTCCAGGGACCCCTCCCTTCACTGGGTGCAGAGGCCCTCAGCACATTCTCTCTGCTCCTAGTGCCCTCGGTAGAGCTGTTGGCTTTATGTCTCCTACTACTCCCTAGCTGGCAAGCTGCCCATCTGAGGGCAGGTCTTGGCTCCTTCGCCGGGCTAGGAGTATCTTAGGAATGTCTGATTCCAGGCCCCCACCATCCAGCCTGAGGCCCAACAAAAAGAAGCTTATTCATTCAACAATTATTCTTTGAGGGCCTACTATGTACCAGGCCCTGAGCTAGGCCCTGGGGACCCAATGGTGAGCAAAGCAAACAGAGCCACTATCCGGTCTATATAACCATCAAATAATGCAGTGAAAGACAGGTGCTATGTGTGATGACAGGAAAGAGCAGGGGATTTTGAAAGACTATAACGAGGACGGGACCTGAGCTGGTCTAGAGGGTGGGACATGAAGGAAAAGAAGGTCACAAAGGGGCAGGGTTGGCAGGGAGAAGGATGTCCAGGCCAGTGGTTCCCAAAGCGTACTCTCGGACTCCGTAAGTCAAGTGCCCAACCCTTTCGGCCAGGATCCACGAAATCCTGTTTCCATCACAACACAAAAACATAATTTTCCCTTTTCACTGTGCTGGGATTTGCCCTGAAAGAGCAAAAGCAATGCTAGGTGACACTGCTGGAGCCTGGGTGCCCGACGGAGGTCGTGAAACCAGCCGTACACCACATTTAGCACAGAAATGTCCAGCTTCACTTAAGAATGTCCTCAACGAGGGGTGCCTGGGTGGCTCAGTCATTAAGCGTCTGCCTTCGGCTCGGGTCATGATCCCAGGGTCCTGGGATCGAGCCCCACATCCTGCTCAGCAGGGAGCCTATTTCTCCCTCTCCCACTCTCCCTGCTTGTGTTCTCTCTCTTGCTGCATCTCTCTGTCAAATAAATAAATAAAATCTTCAACAACAAAAAAATGCCTTTGATGAAGGAGTAACAACTATGAATTTTATCAAATCTAAACTTAAGTGCATGTCTTCTGAATCCTCTGTATGGGAGGGTGGAAAGTTTGCCAGGCAGACGTTGACCCCAATTTTCAGACACATTCACTTAAAACCTGGCCCCTCTTCTCCATCGGTCCCACTGCCTCGCCGTCCTCTGGCTGGACCCTGGTGGCAGCCTCTTCTCTGGTCTCCCTGACTCCTTTGCTCCCTTCCTTTTGGCCATTTTTCACACAGCACCAGGGACCTTTCAACAACCATCAAGAGACCACATCCTCTGCATCAGTGGGGTCAAGCCCAAGCCCCTTGTGTGGCACATGAGCCCAAGAAACTCCATTACCTGCCATGCTATTCCTCTGGGTGTTTGCACAGGCTGTTCCCTCTGCCAGGGATGCCTTTCCCCACATTTTTTTGCAACTGCCAAAGCCTGGGCATCCTTCAAAACCCTCCCAACTCAGACCTCACCTCCTCCAGGCAGCCAGCCCAGACTCCTCCCAGCTGCCTATCCTCCTCTGTGGCTCGTAATAGCTGCTCCCATCGGCACAATATCCCCTGAGCTGGGACCAGATGATGATAAAAATGACTAATGCTAAAGGCGCCTGAGTGGCACAGTTGGTTAAGGTTAAGCATTTGACTCTTGGTTTCAGCTCAGGTCGTGATCTTGGGATCGTGGGATGAGCCCTGCATCGGGCTCCACACTCCATACTCAGACTCAGGGAGTCTGCTTAAGACTCCCTCTCCCTCTCTCTCGGGCCCTCCCCCTTGTGCACACACTCTCTCAAATAAATAAATAAATCTTAAAAAAAAAAAATGGCTAACATTAATAGTGGGAGGCCCACAAAGAAGTTTCTGTAACCTCCTTAAAGTCACAGGGTAGGTAAACGGCTGAGGTCTCTGTCCTTCCAGAACTAGCCTGCTGCGGTGAACAGCCTCGTCTCTTCCCCTCACTATCCCCAGACCGGAAGTTGCGCTACCAGGAGGCAGCCTACAAACGCGGTCAGTCTACGTGAGCCTCTGTGGGAAGAAAGTGGAACACGCTGGCCCTGGGTGAAAGACCTAGGTTTGAGCCTCAACATGGCCATTAATCACAGGGACACTGTGGCCAACGTCCCTGGACCTCAGTTTCCTCATTTGTAAAATAAGTGGGTTGGACTAGATTCGCGCTCTCCAGTATGATGGCCACTAGTTTACATCTAAATTAAGTAAAATGTACCAAAACTAAGAATTCACTTTCTCAGTCACACTAGCCACTTTTTTGAGGGCTCAAGAGCCACGCGGGGCTGGCAGCGGCTACAGTAGGGGACAGCAGACGGGGACGTTTACTCCGCTGCAGAAGGTTCTCGGGACAGCTCCTGGCTAGATGGTTCCCCGGTGCTCCTCTGGCTGAGCCAGACACCAAGGACCCTCCACGGTGCCCCCGCCCGCTGCGGAGCCCCACGCCCCAGACTCACAGATGATGCGGGCCGAGGCAGCTGGCTCATCGGTGGCTTTCTTGCCAGTCCTTCTGCTTGACCTGCGCACGGGTTTCTCCTGTTTGGCCACCAGCGGGTACTTCTGGGCCAGCGACACCTGGCGGCCAGAGGAGGACGGCGCAATCAGGCTGCGCCGCACTGACTGCGGGTCCCTGCGGGTGCCCGTGGGCGTGGAACAGTTATCCGGCAGGATGGGAGCCAGCACCCGCTCCTGCCATGGGGACGCCGGAGACCCTGACAGGTCCTGCGGGCCTGGGGAAGCCTGCGCGATCCTGAGCTTGGAGGCCGACCGGCCGGCTCCGACCCCTCGGGCCTTGGGGTCCTGGGGTGTGGCCATCAGGGAGCTCATGGTGACAGATTCCAGTCTCCCAGCCTCTGGCCTCATGGGGGTTGACTGCTCTTCCGATATCGAGATGCTGTGGGAGGCGGGAGCTGTGGCTGGAGGGGACGGAGCCGGAGAAGGCGCCTGGACAGACTCGAGCCCGCCGAGGTGCTGCTCGGCACTCCGGCGCTCGCTGACGGTGATCTCCACCACGGGCACCAGCGGGCCCTCGGCCAGGCTGTTTGCAGGCTTCTTGGTCAGCGCTGTGGGGGACTCGGGGCTGGACGAGGGGGCAGCGGCCGCCGCGGTGGCCGCCGCAGCTGCGGCTGCAGCTCGGGTCATCCGCCGCAGGACAGAGCCGTTCTCCCCCACCACCGTGGCCAGCTTCTCCACCTTGTCCTTGCTGCGGAGGTGCCGGGAGCTCAGCTGGCCGCTCCGGGTTTTTCTGCGGGACAACCTGCGGGAGGCAGCGGAGCAGAAGCTGAGACAACCCAGCACGGCAAGGGGCACCCCACAATCGAGCAGGGGCACACCCATGTCCCCAGGAGCCACTGGCTTGCATGGAGTATGACTCGGAGGGCTGGCAGATGGAAGACCAAGGCCAAACTCCAGCCGAGACTCCTGGCTGCTCCTCTCTGAGCCTCAGCCTCCTTACCTATAAAGTTGGGATAATGCCAGACCTCACAGAACTGCTGGGAAGATTAAATTCACACAAAGCTCCCGCTGACTGAGGTCACACTGTGCCAAGCATCTTGCTGGAGGCTCTAGTCATGCTGTCGTTTAATCCAAAAGAAGGCCCTGAGAGGCAGGGACCATCCTCCTCACCTTAGAGATACGCAAACTGAGGCTCAAAGGTGGAGAGTTATTAACCCAAGGACACCCAGCCGAGAAGGGGCAGAGCTAGGGCGTATGAACTAGGCCCCCAAGACCCAGCCTCCCTCCCCCAGTACTCTGCAACCCGCAGTCATTTCCATGGGCATTATCAAGAACAGCAACAGGGGGAACCCTGGTGCACGCCTCTGGTTCCTTGCACCCAAGCAGAAGGCTGGATTCTCTTTTTTCTCCCACCTCTGGAAATCCTTGCCATCCCCCAAGGCCCAGCGCGCACGCACACGCACACACACACACACACACACACACACACACACCCCCCGCTCTGGACTCCACTATGGTCTCGGGGTCTTGGGTCATGCTTTATTCCCCTGGGACATTCTACCCCTCAGCACAGCCCCTAGTGTCCACCTCTCCCCCTGCCGGCCTCTGCTCCCATGAACACCTGCAAACCAACGTCTCCCGGCGCACGCCACGCCCCCACAGACCCCACCTGCCCAGCTGACCCTCCTCCCACCTTTTCCGGATGGGGTCTCTGTTTTCATCCTGAACATAAGAAATCCGTCTCTTCTTCCGTCGGTTCTTCTGAGAAGGTGTTTTGGGCATGAGCTCAGGCTCCTTGCTGAATTCTCTGTTTGGGACAAGGACAGTGATGTTCGAAGCTGCCCCAGAACCGCGAGCCCACTCCCCGACCCAGCCTGGCCCCACCCCTTTCCTGGCAGTGACAGGTCAAGCCGGGATGACCTGCACCAAGCCCTGTAGGCCACGGGCTAGGCCCCCGCCAGGCATTCGGGGCTTCCTCCCAGAGACACAGAGCAGAGCGAGGCTCCCGGGCGAGCCTCTGCGGCCCCATCCTGAGGCCCAGCCCAGCACCACCTCCCCTTCTTCCCATTATCCTAGGGCAGCCCCAGCACGCCACGCACTCTGGAGGGACCCCTGGGAACCTGTCTTGCGGGTCAGGTAGGGAGTTAGGCTGCTGTGCCCCCAAAGCACCTCCTGCCAGCATGCGCTCGCCTTTACCTGGTGAACATGCGTTCGGCCTCCTCCTCGATCTCTTCCAGCCACACCAAGTCCTTATTGTCCACATTGCAGATGAACTCCATGAGCTTCTGGTCACACAGCTCCAGCAGGTGGATGGGCCCTGGAGCTGTCGACCCCATGGTGGCTCTGGCTGGTAAAAGCGGACAAGAGGCACAAGAGCTCAGGGTTGGGGGCTGGGACCTCCCCCAGGGGAAGAGCCCGTCCCCAGCCACAATCGCCCAGTATCTGAATCAGAGCCCCTTCCTGCTCACAGCCACCCCCACGGGGGCAAAACCCCAAATGCCAATCCCCTAACCTCATTTTTGCAAAAAGGAGGCCCCCCCCTTCTTGCTGTTCAAACGCCTTCCCAATTGACCCCCACCCCACAGCCAACTGTCCCCTTAAGTCCACACTTCCCAGCCAATTCCGGCAGCAACGGTCCTTACGAATGGCCTTTTCTGGGGCTTAAAGTGACAAGACATGGCCAACTGCTTTCCTGGATCAGGGAGAAACTGCAGGCAGCACAGGACCCCTCTCTACCTGCCCAATCACAGGCCTGTGGGCTCTCTTACTACCTGGAGGTGACCAAGAGCTAGACACAGCTACCCTGAGCTACACACAAGTTGACCCCTGGCATCAGGCCAAAGAACAGCAGCCCCAACGGCTTCTTCAAAAGGCCAGCGAACAGAGGGTTCTGCATTCCAAAGGAGTTGGTAAGAAAGTAGGGGTTCAGAGACATGCTCCGCTCCAAAGAGCCCCCTACCACCTTCTCCCTTAAACTGAAATGCCCTAGAAATGGATGAGAGAGCATGAGGGGAGTGGCTAAGCAATGCCTTAATTTTAAGAAAATACAAAAAATACAAAATCAATGTCTCTTCATTTCTGAAACAAGCAAGCAACTCATGTATCTTCCTTAAGCTCAGTTTATCCTCCTTAAGGTTCAGTTATAAAATCGTCATCAAAGCCGCAGGCCAGGAAGAAAGTGTTCATTACAGTCAGGAGCTCAATAAATATCCCTACAGGGGAATGAATGAGTGATGGACATCAGCCATCTGAACAGACGGCGTGCCTCATGCTATGACAGTGACCCACCACCCTGATCTACACCCCTAAAATCAAGAACCTGCAGAGCTCAGCCTCCCACCGGAGATGGAAGCTCTTGGTTGGGGCACCTGGGTGCCACAGTCGGTTAAGTGGCTTGGTTTCGGCTTGAGTCATGACCTTAGGGTCACTCTGCTCTCAGCTGGGAGTCTACTTGAGTTTCTCTCTCCCTCTGTTCCTCCCCCCCTGCATGCTCTCACTCTCTTTCTCTCTAAAATAAATAAATCTTATTAAAGAAAAAAAAAAAGACTGAAGGTCCTGGAAGGAGGGGTAAGTCACTGATTCCTTGACACCTTATAGAGCTTAACACCAGGCCCTATCGCAGCTTCGCAAGACTTCCTGAGGCCTGATTTCCAGGGCACACTAGCCTTTGTTCCTCAAGCAAGATCTGCCCTCTATCTGCAAACTTCTGTCTCCTATTTGTACCTGGATCTTAGCAGCTCAGGAAGGACCCGACCACCACGATCCCACCCATCGATTTCAATTCTCTGCAGGGCACTTGGGTAACTGTGTATCCATTCACTTACTGCCTGGCTCGGCCCACTATACATTTGCTCCCCCAGGGCAAGCCCTTGTCTGTCTTGCTTGCAGATGAAAGCCCAGAGCCTGGCACAGTGCCTGGCATAAAGGGACTACTTATTGAATGAATTAATTCATCTGTCAGCTCTACACCTAGAAAGAAACATCCTCCATGGACCTGTCCCCCCAGGCAACACACAGGGACACCATCCTACACAGGTTAGGGCACGCCATACACAGGTTAGGCCCCTGCTCCTAGATGCCAGGAGCAGCCCTAATCAGGGTAGGGCCAGTTGGGCAGGATAGCAGAAGCTTTGGGCAGAGCCAGCTCTGAAGCGGGCCAATCACAGGCATGGCCTCTGTGCTGCCATCCCTCCCCCCCAGACCCTCTGTCCCAGAGCTCAGTCCTGGCAAACTGGGGGACCCCAGTTCCAGGCCAGGAAAGAGAAAATTGTTTAAAGAAGCCAAAACCAAGACAGGTCACTGAAGACCGACAGCAAGCAACACTTTACTTTTTTTCTTTTTTATGTATTTGTTCAAAATAGCAGAGTTGGTGAGAGCTTCTTTCACAAAGTGCAAAAAAGTATTTATTTAGGCTTCTTCCATGATAGAGTTTTGTTTTTGTTTTTGTTTTTTTAGAGACCTCAGCTTGGCTATTTAAAAAGGGTCACTATAAGTTAGAACAGAGGTGACTCTGAGAAAGAAAGGGTCAGTGTACCGCAGAGGCTCCTGGAAAGATCAGCAAGAAAATCTCTTCTGCCCGTGTAAAAAGCTGTGTGCACAAACCCAGGGCACCCAACATCCCACCCAGGGAGAAGGGAGCTCACCTTCCTCTCCCAGTACCTCCCTCACACCACCCACGAGACCGGGGGCTCCCCAGCGGCCTCCGGTGTGCGGGGCCTGTTTTTTGAGCTGCAGGAAGTGGGGCACTTAACCGTCTACCACACCTCGGCGAAGGGCCGTCGCGATCATAAATAGCTGCTCCCACTTACGGAGTCCAGCCTCGATGCTCAGGTGGAGCATCGTCCTATTTAACGCTCACCACGATCCCAAGGATACCCGTGTGCAAACGAGGAAACTGAGGCAAAGAGAAGTCAAGTCAAAGTCCCCAGTAAGTCAGGGGCGGGGCCTGGATTTAAACCCGGCTCCAGACCACAATCTATGCCGCCGGCTCGATTTCAGTCTCTGAAGGGTGGGCGCCCAGTTTTGGCCCTGGGCCCGCAGGGAAGACCACGGCGGCGGGGTGGAATCGAACCGCTGACTGCGAAAGTCCTTGCGGAGGGACAAAAATGACGGGCGGCCCTGGCCCCCGGAAATGGTCAATTTAAAACGTTGCTCTCAGCTGGTGGGGAAGGTGTTGAGCGAGGGTTAACTGTACAGAAATGCCATCTGGCATAATCCCGGGTTGGTGTGCGCTTCGTGACGCGTCCACGTCAACCAGCACAAAACAGGGTGCTAGGCACCCGACCGGAGGGGGGGTATTATTATTCTTTCGGAATCCGGTGACCTAGGGGGAGGGTAAGGGGTCATCTCAGGCCCCAGGACCAAGGCAGGTCACCTCGCCACTTGGAAGAGGTGGCCGGTCCATTTCCAGGCCGCGGGGCGAAGCGGGGGGTGTCACGCCCCCGGTCCGGAGTTGGCGGGAGGGTAGAGAACGGCCAACCACCCCCAGCCCCGCCGGCCGCCCCGCGCACTCACTCAACTGCACCGCGTCTGCCAAGTGCTGCTCCGATCCAAGTCCGGCGGCCTCCCTAGCAGAGCCCCCGGCCGGCCCAAACCCTCGGCTCCGGGGCTCCAGGGCTCACCGCTTCGCAGAAGCAATCGGGCGGTGCTGCAGCGCGGCGAAACCTCCGAAATTTCAAAACTGAAGATTCGACCAATCCCCGGCGAGTTTGTCTGGACGCTGCAAGACTCTAGACCAATCAGGTAAGAGAAAGCGCCAGCCCGGCCACCTATTAGCTACGTGGGTTGGCAGTCTGCGGGACTAAGAGGCGGGGAATGGAAGGGCTGAAACTTTAACCTGCTCAGCTTCCGGGAGCGGCGGCCGGCGGCCGAGGGAGGAAGTCGTGCTCGGCGGGGAATGCGCGCGCAGGGCCTCTCACGCCGGAACTGCAAGCCCCAACATGCACTGCGAGGCCCCGCGGAGGGGGCGGGAGTCGTTCGAGGGGCATCTGTGGGGCGGGACCTCAGAACCGTGCCTGTCGCTGGAGCCTCGCGCTTTGCAGTTTCTTAGTGTAGCTCTCTTCTCCATTCTGGATGACATCCAGCTTCCCTCTGCCATTTCTGAGAATTAAAAAGAATATTCTTTGTAAAGCGCGCCAGACTTTGTGTTTCTCCAGAGCCCAGCAGCATGGGTCCCACCTACGCTGGCCCCCGAGTGTTTCTTTGGAACAGTGTTCTCAACCCCAAATGGCAATATCACCACCGTTGAGAAACCGCTTTAGTCAGTCACTTCACTCTGGGTCAGGGTTGCCAAGGCAATTAAATCTGGAAGAGGTATTCATATGCCAGTGTTCATTGCTGCAGCATTATTCATAATAGCCAGGAGGTGGAGGCAGTGTAAATGCTTATCAATTGATGACTGGATAAAGAAAATGTGGCATAGGCATACACTGGACTATTATTCAGCCTTGCAGAAAAAAAAAAAAATGCTGTCATCTGCTACAACATGGGTGAACCTTAAGGACTTGATGCCACTTGAAATGAGTCAGTCGCAGAAAGACCAATATTTCATGATTTTGCTTATAAGAGGTATCTAAAGCAGCCAAACTCTTACACACAGAAAGTAGAGTGGTATTTGCCAGGTGCTGGGGGAGAGGAGGGAAAAGGGGAATTATTCAATATAGTTTCCGTTTTGCAAGATGGGAAAGTTTTAGGAACCTGTTGCACAACCATGTTCTTGTAGTTAATAATGTGCTTATAGTTAATATACTGTAATGTCCATTTAAAAATGGTTAAGATGGTAAAAATGGTAAGATGTTTTGGCCCAGATTGAAAAAAAAAAAAGATAGTTAAGCTGGATCATCTTTCCAGTTCCTATGTTTCTGTGGCATAGCTTTTTTTTTTTTTTTAAGATTTTATTTATTTATTTGACAGAGAGAGGGAACACAAGCAGGGGGAGTGGGAAAGGGAGAAGCAGACTCCCCACAGAGCAGGGAGCCCGACCTGGGACTCGATCCCAGGACGCTGGGATCACAACCAGAGCCCAAGGCTGACGCCTAATGACTGAGCCACCCAGGTGCCCCTGAACCTCCTCCTACCCAGTCTAGTTCCACTGCCTCCTTTCACAGGGGAATAACAATGACCTTCACCCTGGATGCCTTGTTGGCCCCCACGTTTCTCTTACTTAGCCTCCTTCAGAGATGTCCTGCACTGCCCCAGTTTCAGCCCCCCAAACCATGTTAAAGCAAACCGAGAGGCGGGAAGGTGGAAGGAAAGTGTGTGTAAGGAGGAGAGAAGTCTTGTTCTACTCCACCCAGCCCTAGAGGCTTGTGTCTACCCTGGAACCCTGCCTTGCGGAGCACAGAGGGGAACAACCAGGACAGTAACGCAGAAACTTAGATCCGAGCTACCATTTCCTGAACACCCACTCTGACCGTATTCGTTCTGGGCACTCTTCCATGCATCATCTCCTCACAACAGGCTATAGAGTTTTATCTCCCTTTTAACTGATGAAAAAAGAGGGTAAGTAACCTGTCGAGATACAGTAGCTAAAGAACTGGAATCAAACCTCGAGTCTCCGGAAGAGCTCACCTCCTCTTTAGGAAGAATTATTTAAGGACAGATGTGAGAAAAGAGATGTATTTAAATGCCTTCAAATCACAGGAGGACTACCCTGCCCCCCCCCAAATGAATTAATTAGACTTACTCTTTTTTTTTTTTTTTTTTAAGATTTTACTTATTTATTTATTTGAGAGAGAGAGAGGGCACACACAAGTGGGAGGGAGAGAGAATCTGAAGTAGACACCACGCTGAGCGCCAAACCCGACGAGGGGCTTGACCTGATGATGGCATGAACCAAAATCACAAGCCGGACACGGAAACTTCTGAGCCACATAGGCACCCCAAATGAGTTAGACTTACTCTTGGGTTTTACCTGAATTATCAGCCCAAATCTCCAACTCTGCTCATCTAAAATAACAACTTCCAGGCCACCTGGCTGGCTCACTTGGTGGACTCTTGACCTTGGGGTCCTGAGTTCGAGCCCCAGTAGAGATTATTTAAATAAACAAACTTAAAAAAAAAAAAAGAAGAAGAAATGGGGTGCCTGGGTGGCACCGTCGTTAAGTGTCTGCCTTCAGCTCAGGTCATGATCCCAGAGTCCTGGGATCGAGCCCCACATTGGGCTCCCTGCTCGGCAGGAAGCCTGCTTCTCCCTCTCCCACCCCCCCACCCCCGCCGTTTGTGTTCCCTCTCTTGCTGTGTCTCTCTCTGCCAAATAAATAAAATCTAAAAAAAGAAAAGAAAAAAAAACAAAAAAAAAAAAGAAAAGAAAAAAACAACTTCCCCTACAAAATCAGCTGCCCCTCTTAATTCAATTTAATAACTTTTTGCGTGTCCACCATGTTCCAGACACTGTGCCGAGGACACAGCAGTGAGCCTAGCAGATGTGGCCCTGGTCTCGTGGAGTTTACAGCATGGTGGACTATATTTATATCGTTAGAAAGTTGGGAATTAGAGTTGGATTTCTGACAGTGACATAGAGTAGAAGCCACAGGTAGAGATTAGCATAAAGAAGCCTGTAATGGAATGTTCTGGAAAGCAATGAGGAAGCCTCCTCCCAGAGGAGCACTCCACTGCCTCTACTGCCAGATCCTTTGGAGACAAAGGTGGTGCCTGAAATGCGGACTCCCTGTGAGATTGGGAAACCTTCCTAACGTCTGCCCCACAGGGGAAACTCGTAGCTCCAGGTCTCAGAGCAGAGCCAGAAAGCCCAGAGGTCTGCAACAGTAGTCTTCAAGTAGTTTTGTTCTAGCACCCACTAAGACAATTTTAAAACCACATACACAACTTTTAAATTGACCTAAGGACAGCAAAATGCCATAGCTATTTAATATCTGCCATGATCCATTTTTCTGTGTATCTTTTTTCTGTATTGAGGTATAATTGAGAAATAAAAATTATATATATATTTGAGGTGTATGGCGTGACATTTTGATCATTTACACGTTGTGAAATAATTGCCACGACCAAGCTAATTAACATAGTTACTTTTCTTTTGTTCTTTTTTTCTTTCCTTTTTTTTTGGTGGTGAGGTCACTTAAGATCCACCCTCTTAGCAAATTTCAAATACACAATACGGTATTGCTATCTTTATTCACGGAGCTGTATATTAGATCTCCAGAACTTAGTCATCTTGCATAACTGAAACTTTGCGCTGCTGGAACAACATCTCACCCTTTCCCCCTCCACAACCTCTAGAAACCACCATCCTACTCTCTACTTCTATGAGTTTGCCTATTTTAGATTCCATATACAAGTGAGATCATGCAGGGGCACCCGGGTGCTCAGTGGGTTAAAGCCTCTGCCTTTGGCTCAGGTCATGATCTCAGGGTCCTGGGATTGAGCCCCGAATCGGGCTCTCTGCTCAGCAGGGAGCCTGCTTCCCCCTCTACCCCCCGCCTACCTCTTTGCCTACTTGTGATCTCTCTCTCTGTGTCAAATAGATAAATAAAATCTTAAAAAAAAAAATAATAAGTGAGATCATGCAGAATTTGTCCTTCTGCGTCTTCTCTTATTTCATTTGGTCTAATGTCCTCCAGGTTCATCCATGTTATTAGAAATGCCTAGACTTCCTTCTTTTATAAGGCTAAACAATATTCCATTCTCTTTACATACCACATTTTCCTTTTGTTTTTTTAAGTATTTATTTGAGAGAGATAGAGAGAACAAGTGGAGGGAGGAGCAGAGAGTGAGGGTCAAGCAGACTCCCAGCTGAGCACCGAGCGGGACCGTGACCCTGAGACCATGACCCGAGCCAAAATCAAGAGCCAGACGCTTAACTAACTGAGGCACCCAGGTGCCCTGCCACATTTTTTTTTTCAAAAAAATATTCTGGGTATTTTTTACTTTTTTAAATAGGTTCTATATCCCACGTGAGGCTTGAACTCACGACCCCAAGACAAGAGTTGCATGCTCTACCAACTGAGCCCACCAGGCACCCCTATATATATCACATTTTCTTTCTTTTTAAATATTTTATTTATTTATTTGAGAGAGAGAGAGAGAATGAGAGAAAGAGAGAGCCTGAGACCGGAGAGGTCAGAGGGAGAAGCAGACTCCCTGCTGAGCAGGGAGCCTGATGTGGGACTCGATCCTGGGACTCCAGGATCATGACCTGAGCCGAAGGCAGTCCCTTAACCAACTGAGCCACCCGGGCGCCCTATACCACATTTTCTTTATCCATTCAATCATCAGCAGACATTTAGGTTGTTTCCATAGCTTTGCTATTATGAATAAGGCTACAGTGGACGTGGGAGTGCAGATACCCTGAAACGATAACATTTCCTTCGGATATAGACCACAAGTGGGATTGCTGGATCATAAGGTAGAACTCTTTTTAATTTTTCGAGGAAGCTCCATACTCTTTTCCATAGTGGCTGCACCAGTGTGCATTCCCACCAACAGTGCACGAGCGCTCCCTTTTCTCCTCATCTTTGCCAACACTTGTTATCTTCTGTGTTTCTTATGCTAGCCATTTTAACAGGTGCAAGGTGATAGCTCGTGAACTGGATTTGTGTTTCCCTGATAATTAGTGATGTTGAGCATCTTTTCGTGTGCTCGGTGGTTGTTTGTGTATCTCCTTTGGAGAAATGTCTATTCGAGTCCTTTGTCCGTTTTAAACTGGACTGTTTGTTTTGTTGTTGTTGAGTTGTAGGAATTTTCTTATATATTTTGGATATTAACCTCTCATCGGATATGTGGTTTGCAAATATTTCCTTCCATTCCGTACGTTGCCTTTTCATTCTATTGATTGTTCGCTTCACTGTGCAGGAATTTTAAAGTTTGAGGCAGTCCCATTTGTCTATTTTTGCTCTTATTACCCGTGCTTTTAGTGTCACATTCAAGAAATCATTGCCAGGAACACTGTCAAGGAGTTTTCTCTCGTGTTTTCTTCTAGGAGTTTTACAATTTCAGGTTTTATATTCAAGTCTTTACTCCATTTCGAGTTAATGTTTATGTGTTAATTTCTTTTTAAGATTTTATTTATTTATTTATTTTACATACAGAGAGAGAGAGAGAGAGAGAGAGAGAACAGGGGTGGGGGGAGGAGCAGAGGGAGAGAAACAAGCAGACACCTTGCTGAACGCAGAGTTGAATGCAGAGTTCGACCCCACGACCCTGAGACCATGACCCAAGCTGAAATCAAGAGTCAGATGCTTAACCGACTGAGCCACCCAGGCACTAAGTTAATTTATGAGTTAATGAATTAATTTTTTTTAAACATTTTTTTTATTTATTTGACAGAGAGAGAGGGATCACAAGTAGCCAGAGAGACAGGCAGAAGGAGAGAGTGAAGCAGGCTCCATGCTGAGCAAAGAGCCCGATGCGGGGCTCGATCCTAGGACCCTGAGATCACAACCTGAGCCGAAGGCAGAGGCTTTAACCCACTGAGCCACCCAGGCGCCCCTTATGAATTAATTTTTAAGATAGGGGCCCAGTTTCAGGGCACGTGGGTGGCTCAATCAGTTAAGCGTCTGCCTTTAGCTCAGGTCATGATCCCAGGGTCCTGGGATGGAGCCCAGTGTAGGGAGGAGGGATGGGGGTGGGGGGGGCCTTCCTCAGTGGGGAGCCTGCTTCTCCCTCTCCCTCTGCTCCCCCCCACCACTCACGCTCACCCTCTCTCTCTCTCTCTCTCTCAAATAAATACGTAAAATCTTAAAAAAAAAGAAAAAGATAGGGCAGTTTCATTCTTTTGCATGTGAATATCCAGTTTTCCCAACACTCTTTATTGAGGAAACTATTTTGTCCCCATTGTGCATTCCTGGTGCCTTCATCAAAGATTAGTTGACCATATTTGTGTGGGCTTATTTCTGGGCTCCCTGTTCTGTTCCATTGGTCTGTGTATCTGTTTTCATGCCAATACCATACTTTTTGATTACTACGGCTCTGTGATATATTTTAGAATCAGGAAGTGCGATGCCTCCAACTTTCTTTTGCTCAAGATTGATTTGGGCTATTTGGTCTTTTGTGGTTCCATATGAACTTGAGGATTATTTTTCCTATTTCCGTCAAGAATGCCATTGAAATTTGGTAAAAATTGCATTGAACCTGCAGATTACTTCGGATAGGAGGGACATCTTAACAATATCAAGTTGTCCAGGCCATGAGCACAGGATGTTTTTCCATTTATTTATATCTCTTTATTTCCTGTCACCAAAGTTTAATCATTTTCAGTGTACCAGTCATTTACCTCTTTGGTTAAGTATACTCCTAAGCATTTAATTCTCTCTGTTGCTATTGTGAATTTTTTCCCTTCCTTTCTTTCTTTCAAAGATATATTTATTTATTTATTTATTTATTTGAGAATGAGAAAGAGAGGGTAGGGGGAAGGGTAGAGAGAGAGAGAGAGAGAGGACCCCAAGCAGACCCCACTCTGAGCACCGAGCCCGACCCAGGTCTCGATCTCAGGACTCTGACATCACAACAGGATCGGAAACCAAGAGTCGGACGCGACTGCACCATCCATGCTCAAGAATTTTCTGGAGAATCCACAAGCAACCGGAACTGTTTTCTTTGGAACCTCCGGTTGGCCTATCCAGGTCGTGACCTCTCTGAGGGCTGTCAGCTAATCCTTTACCGGAAAACTTTGCAAATGAGACTCCTTGTTTCCAGGCTGTCTGCAGTGGTTTCCACGCCTTTTACCTCGCTTTTTATCAACCCCATGTTTGCCTTTGTTGTCTTACTCAGTCTCCCAGCTGACTCCCTCAGGCATGAGTAAATTCTCTGTGAGCAAAATAACTAAATGTTTCTGAGTGATTCTTGGGAAAAAGGCAAATCATCGGAAACTAACTGATTAGTAAAAGGAAGTGTCCCCCAATCCTCAGTCATTCACTTTATCAATACCCCCATCAATACTTCAAACCATTTCTTTGATGAATGCCAGAGGGCATTCTACCTCAGCGAAGCACTTGAGTAAATTTTCAAAGGGATTAAGGTCTGCTTTTCTCGGACAGAAGGGAGAAGGACAATTTTAAAAAGGGGTGGGGGTGGGGAAGGAGAAAGATGGCAGCTATGATGACAGGTGTGCCCTCAAGTAGATTAAATTTAAGGAATGTACAGGGGTCCCTGGGTGGCTCAGTTGTTGGGTGTCTGCCTTTGGCTCAGGTCATGATCCCAGGGTCCCGGAATCAAGCCCTGCATCAGGCTTCCACCTCAGCGGGAAGCCTGCTTCTCCCTCTCCCACTCCCCCTGCTCACTAGCTTTCTCTCTGTCAAATAAATAAAGAAATAAAGAAAATCTTAAATAAAATAATAAATAAATAAATAAAACCTCAAAAAAAATTTTTTTAAGAAAAGTACATACAGGACCAATTTAGGAGAATATAAAATGGGCTTCCTTAAAACTCTCAGAAAGTCTTTTTTTTTTTTCTTTTCTTTCTTTTTTTTTTTTTCCGCCTTCAGTGTGGGAAGTGTTTCCAATTTGATGCACAAAGACCGCCAGGCTACACGCAGCCTCCTTCCTATCCTGAAAGCCTCTGAGGTAGAAGCTATAGTCAAAGATACAATGTGGGCTCTGGATGACTACCGAAATCACAATACAAAAATTTAAAAAATATTCTTAAAATATTTAAAATCTGCTAGCTTTATACATGTAAAATGAACTTTATGAGACTGACGCACTACCTACTGCACTAACGAGGCACCTGTGAAATGAACTTTAAAACCTCAAGACGAATCAGGGTTTTAACCTCTAACTTGAATAAACTGAATATTTTTACAAAACCCGGTCACTCTCGAATCACCTTTTGATGCACAAAGGCCACTCTCAAGGGCACCAGAAGATTTTTAAAAGGTATTTTACAGGAATTACCAACAATCTTGTCATCCAACTGGTATACCCGTGCTGAGCCCTGTTCTGTCCCAAAGATTCCAACCACCTCAGCTGCCCGTGGGTCCAAGGTCTGCATCCTCAGCTCAGAGGGGCTTCCGCTCAGCTCACCTCAGCTCACCTCACCTCTGCTCACCTCACCTCAGTTCACCTCAGCTCATCTCACCTCCGCTCACCTCACCTCTGCTCACCTCACCTCAGCTCACCTCACCTCAGCTCACCTCAGCTCACCTCCGCTCACCTCACTTCAGCTCACCTCACCTCCGCTCACCTCACCTCAGCTCACCTCACCTCCGCTCACCTCACCTCAGCTCACCTCGGAGACACCACCTCAGGACAGAGAGATCAAACAGTCCAGGGGCTCAACCCCAGATGTTTCCTTACCTCAGTGATTACGCTCTGGCTCTTCCTTCGGTCCAAGGCCCACAAAGAAGGGCCTCATACTTGGAGGTCCATTTCTACCATTGTTTAAGACAAGAGGGCTAAGTTTGTCCTGTTCCTTCATCACAGCTGGTAGAAGAAGTCCTCTGTGATGTGTGTTTTATCTGGGGAGCCTCTGTGTTGAGGTCTCAAAAAACTCACTCTTTTTTGTTGCCGTCCTGTGCTAATGGCTGAAGGAAGGTTAATAAAAGAGTGCCTGTCTATTCATTTGTAGTGAAAAATAAACCTCACCAGACTAAAATCCTTGTGTCTTATCTGTGCGGTCTCCCTGAGAAGCAAGGCACAGAGTGAGACAACCAGAAGGTCTTTCACTGAGAACTTATTAATGAGGAACCATTGTCTTGAGCAACCAGAAATAGCCTGGATGGAATCCTATGTGTTCTTTCCCTGAAGCACAATGGAAGCCACATGTCATTTGAAGGTTGTCCTGCTAATAGAATCGGCGTGGGAGATGAATGAATCACAGCCCAATGGCATCAAGCTCCCAGCTTATTATGGGGAGAGTCTTGCTAATGGGATTGCAAATGCATGAGGTCGTGGGGTGCCTGGCTGGCTCAGTCGGTGCAGCAAGTGACTCTTGATCTTGGGGTTGTAAGTTTGAGCCCCACTTTGGGTGTAGAGTTTACTTAAACTCTTTGAAAAAAAAAAAGGAAATGCATGAGGTCAGCCATACTCCTTGTATCCGTCTCCGCCTAAGAGAAATCCTTTCCTACGGAACAGGAAATACTCGAAATTTGGTGACTATCACTCTGTCTCTCCTGGGAGAGCCCTGGGATAGGAGATGCTAGCATTTGCTGCTCGGACTTTCCTTCTGCGTTGCTCGGGTGACTTTGCATTTCTCTGCTCCAATGAGTATCTTCGAGTTGAGCTCACAATCCTGTTTCCTTCATTTCGAGATCCATAAGGAGCATCTCACCATACCTCCAACTATTGAAGGTCTCGTGGGCATTAATTCTTTGCTCCATCCCAAGTCTTCATCTCTTTCACAGAATATCTTGTCCGGCTCCAGGCTGCCCTACCTCTTTTCTGCCGCTGGCCGAAGGAGATAGTCTATAAGGTATTTCCTACTCGCAATGACTAGTTGGACCGCGTTCCTTCCAGCTAATGATTCTGAAATGCTAAGTTCTGAAATGCTAAAAACACAGGTCCTGTTCACATTTTGAAATGTCACCGTTCCTGGGCTACTTGGGAGAAAATGCAAGTTAATTTGGTTCTGCAGCATCAAAGTGTATTCGACAACTGGAAGGGGCTGGGCAGAGAACGCCCCACGAACCCCGTGTGAATTTCCTGGGGCTGCTGTAACAAAGTCCCACAAACCGAGTGACTTCCGTGACCGAAATGTGTTGTCTCACCTTTCTGGGGGCCAGAGTGCAAGATCAAGGGGTTGGCAGGGCCGGGTCCTCCTGAGAGGGCTGCGAAGGAGAATCCGAGATGCTCTCCTAGCTTCTGGTGGTTGGCGGGCGGTCTTTGGCGTACCCTAATCTCTGCCTTCATGTTCCATGGCGTTCTCCCGTGTGCTTGCCTTCTTAGGACGCACGACTGTGTCTGAGACATCCTCCCGCAACTGAAGTTCCAGGGGGAGGCAAACCGACATGGGGTGCTGCTATCTTTCTTTCGCTGCCACTGGTAAGGGCAGTTCCCAGCACGCGAGAGGTCTACAGGGGGAGGTGGAGCCCAGGCAGCAGAATGGAGATGCAAGGGGATGCAAAGGGACAAAAAGCCCTGGGCCCCGCTGCGTGAGTTCAAGCCTCAACATCCCCATCAAAGTGAAGGGAGTGAAACAGGTGGCTTCTTCAAGTCCCTGTGGCTTGTAAGGCGAATTCTTGGAGCACCTGGGGAATCCAGTTACGATCTCTGAATTTAGAGATGAACTCCGTGCTGCATGTCCACTAGGAGGCAGTAGCTGTCTGCGTGTGGATCCAGGGCCCTTTGAACAGATGCCTCACCTTAATTTGATGTCAGTTCATTAAAAAAGAAAAAGTGGTCAGATAAGGAATCTCTTTTTAGTTTTCCCCTCAACGCCAAACTCCTCTAGAATAATGACTGTAAGTTACATCCGTGCCGGGCAGTAAGAAAAACTGTGTGTTCTCTTGCTTTCTACATCAGACTGAATTTCCCCAAAACTGACCCCCTCACCTGGTGCCTGGGTGGCTCAGTCGGTTAAGCATCTGACTCTCGATTTCTGCTCAGGTCATGATCTCAGGGTCCTGGGATCAAGCCTCACATCGGGCTCCTTACTTGGCGGGGAGCCTGCTTCTCCCCCTCCCTCTGCCATTCCCCCTGCTTGGGCTCTCTCACTCTCTCTCTCTCTCTCTCTCAAATAAATAAAATCTTAAGGAGAAGAAGAAGGAGGAGGAAGAGGAGAAAAAGAAGAACTGACCTGTCATCCATAAGGAACCATCCCTTTCTCCTAATGTGTTGAACTTGGAGATCACGGACTTGTTAAGTCACAGAAGTTCAGACCTAAAAAGGAAGGGCTCTTTGCAGTTGAGATAACAGACCAGAGCGGCGAGTGGCTAGTTCAAGGTCACACAGTGGCAGGGCCACAACCAGAAACCATCAAAGTCAACTTCCTCTGCCGTATAAGGAGAAGCGATCTCTGAGGTTCCTTCAGGCCTGACTGGATCCCCTGACCAGTGATCTCTGCTCCCCACGGTGGTTCTAACTAAGCATTAAATTTTGCTTGGTAGGTTGATTTTCCTAAAAAATAGACTTTATTCTTTTAGAGCATTTTTAGGTACGCAGCAAAATTGAGTAGAAGGTACATCGATTTCCCATATATGCCTTGGCCCCAAGCATACCTAGTGGCCTTCCGTTGTCCATATCCCCCACTAGAGTGGTATGTTTCCTGTAACTGCTGACCTTACATTAGGTTTGCTCTTGGTGTTGTACAGTCTATGGATTTAGACAAATTTGTAATAATACATATCTACCATGAAAGTCTCATGACAGAGTAGAAGTTTCACTTCCCCCCAAATGCTCTGTGCTTTGCCTTGCGTCCACCCCTGGCAACCACGGATCCTTCTACCATCTCTAAGCTTTTGCCTTTTACAGATTGTCACATAGCTGAAATGACACAGTAAGTCACCTTTTAGGATGGACCTCTTTCACCTGGCAATATTCATGCATTGATAGCTCATTTCTTTTTAAAAAAATTGTTTTTTAAAAGATTTATTTATTTTAGAGAAAGAAAGAACACGCCTATGTGAGCAGAGGGAGGGGCAGAGGAAGAGGGAGAGAAGCAGACTCCCGGCTCAGCGTGGAGCCCGACATGGGGCTCGATCCCACGACCCTGAACCGAAATCAAGAGTCAGACACTTAGCTGACTGAGCCCCCCAGGTGCCCTAATAGCTCATTTCTTCTTAGTGCTGAATAGCATTCCATAGTCAGGATGTATCTATTTATTTATGTGTTCTCTTGCCGGAGAACATCTCAGTCGCTTCTAGTAGGTAGACTTTTTGAATGTGCAGAGATGTATTCTTTAAAACCTTCCTCATGAGAAGGACCTGCAGTTACATCCCATTAAATCCATTATCTCAAATTAAAACTCTGATGAAATCAGGGGTTCTCCGGACTTTGGGATGTCACAAAGCAGTAAAATTAACAAGAATGCTTGGTCATCTACATCGGGTTCATTTTACTGAGGAAACATGCAGGTTTTAATTTTCAACCTACCTCTTACTGTGATCCTACTATTACAAAAGAAGAGACATTTTAACTAAAGAAGTAGAGCGTACACAGTCTCCAAAAACCTCACAGTGAGATAAATACATTCCTGTGTGAAAAACTCTGGCATTGTTCTTATCTGTCTCATTTTGCACAAGTCAGTAAAATCCTTGTCTCCCACAGAAGCCAGCCTACGGATCAGCCTCGGGAACCGAGGCTTTAAGGAATTGGCCAACGTTACACAAGTTTCTCTACAAAGAGCCCTTCTGCCTATGAATGGTTCCCTTCAAGAGCCGGGGAAGCTGACAACATTTCCTAGCCGGTAAGAGAAAACAGGGATGGTGGGAAAATATGTCTGTTTGAGCTGAATTTAGGAAGAACTTTCTGGGAGAAGTTTTGGGAATTCTATTCCTGTATGATAAAACACTCTTGAGGCCTAAAAACATTTCCTTCTGTGAATGGCAACATACTGGACCAGGAAGGGGTGGGTCGTACCCCAGAACAAGGGTGCGGACTGCTGCCATGCAGGCCGCTCACACTCACTCACCTTCAGCCATAAGGTGAGAAGCCAGAAGTCCCGCTTTTATTTACTCAGTGACTTTTTGGCAGACTGTCTAATTCCAGTCCGAGGTTTTATTTATTTATTTTTTAAAGATTTATTTATTTATTTATTTGGCAGAGGGAGAGCGATCACAAGTAGGCAGAGAGGCAGGCAGAGAAGGGGTGAAGCAGGCTCCCCACTGAGCAGAGAGCCCAATGCGGGGCTCGATCCCAGGACCCTGAGATCATGACCCGAGCCGAAGGCAGAGGCTTAACCCACTGAGCCACCCAGGCGCCTTCCCCAGTCCAAGGTTTTAAAGGGTGCTATAAGATTGCTAGCAATAGCCACTTGGATAATTCTAGAACTTCTTTTTAAACAACGTGCCAGTTTTGCAAACCAGTGTTCCTCGAGGCAATTCGTGCACTCCGCTTTCTCCGTCTCTTACATTATATTATCTGAGAAAAGATATACTTTAAAAAAACAAAACTTTATCCCCTTGTGGGATTTAGTAGGTACATACAAGTCAGGGTGTAACTCCTATCATCCCTTCTGGTCATAGACTGTGCCCATGGGGCACCTGGGTGGCTCAGTGGGTTAAGCATCTGCCTTCGACTCAAGTCATGATCCCAGGGTCTTGGGATGGAGTCCCGCATCCGGCTCCCTGCTCAGCGGGGAGTCTGCTTCTCTCTCCGCCCGCCCCCCCTTGCTCTCGTGCTCTGCTCTGTCTCTTGCTCTCTCTCTCTACTAAATAAATAAAAATCTAAAAAAAAAAAAAAAGACTGTGCCCATGTTCTGTTTTGTCAGTAATGTTGCATTTTGCTATCTCTTGCTATACTCTGCCCCTCTTCTTCTAAGAGGAGAAAATCAATCCAGACCTCTTCCTGGATGGTAGGGGCATTCAGGGCACGCCCCAGGCACTGCGGGTTCTTGAGAAAACTAGGAACTCTGGAGGCTTTCTGCTGGAAAACAGGAAACTGTAACTGCTTGGAACGTAGAGGGGTTCTTGCCATGACATCGCTCCTGGACTTGAAGTTATGCCCAAAGATCTCCTGTCCTCAGAAAAGGTGAAAGAACACAGTCTAGGTGTGAAACTGGGGATGCACGCCCCTGCAGACCCCACAATTTAGAAATAGGGCTCTTTACTGCTTCTGACCCGTCACGTAGCCCTTAGTCACTGTTCAAGAAACTGGCAAAACTGCCTCAGGAAATAACCCGAAGTTGCCTCCCCAGAGGTCCATGGGATGCTGTTCTGCCTGAGATAGCAAACATAATGCACAGGGTTTGCAAGAAAAAAAAAATAATAATAATGGTAATTTTGCAGCTTAGTAATAGTCCCAGAATGTAGAACGTCTGCCTTTGTACGCTTAGAGATGACATCACGGAGGCAAACAGCCCAGGATGGTTAGCGGTTCCCAGGTCCCTAAAGCTGAAAGGCCACCTCACTGCAATCACACCGAAACCAGCAGGGAGTTGCCAGGCACCAGGTGATGGAGAAAGAAAATACTACAGCTGACTCAGTCCCTCCCCCATCAGCATGATCCAAGACCCTTACCCTGAATTTTTGCCCTTTAAGAACCCTGCTTGTAAGCTATCAAGGCGTTTGGGGAATTTTGAGCATGAGCTCCCTGTTCTCCTGGGGAATGGTAAATAGCCCATCTCGGGGCGCCTGGGTGGCTCAGTCGGTTGAGCATCTGCCTTCGGCTCGGGTTCCTGGGATCGAGCCCCATGTCGGGCTCTCTGCTCAGCGGGGAGTCTGCTTCTCCCTCTCACTCTCCTTCTGTGCTCTCTCTCAAATAAATAAATTAATAAATCTTTAAAACAACAACAACAAAATAGCCTCTCTCTCCTCACTGCAAAAGCTTGGTGTCAGTTTTTATTGGCTTGCTGCACATCAGGTGGACGAACTCTCCTTTGGTTTGGCTGGAGGTGGGCTGAATGAGGGGAAGAAGGTGAAATACAAAGAAAAAGTTTAGGATTCTAAAGTCTGTGCTATTATAGTAGCTCTGATGGATTTGTACAATTTTCTCCAAAGGTAAGTGTAGATTGCTGGCAAAGCCTATTTCATTAGGGCACACTCTGAGGCTCTTAGGGATGTTCTAGAATCTTTCAGGACAATGTTGTGGAGATGTCCACGGTCCCTGCAATTTAGGCTTTCATCACCATGAGAGCTGTGAGGCTCCCCCCTCTAGATGTTTACAGCATAAACATCCAGTTTTCAAAATAAAATAAGGGCTGCTGGCTGGCTCAGTCAGAAGAGTGTGGAACCTCTGATCTTGGGGTCATGAGTTCAAGCCCCACATGGGGTGTAGAGATCACTCAAAATAAATAAATAAACAAGTAAATAAATAAATAAATAAATAAACTTCGACATAAAATAGAATGTAAAAGAAAATGTCAAAACAATATATCCTCATTATAGAAACCTTGAGAAATACAGAACTAGAGGGTGATCACCAGACTCTCACCACCTGATGGCACGGTGGCTATATTTCTTCCTGTTACTCTGTGTATTTCTTCTAAACACAGCCGCAGTCAGGGTGTCCCAACAACCTTGTGTTCTTTTGTTACTTTCATGCATGTGTGTCTTATCACGCTACCACTTCAGGAGTCTCACTTTTATGGGCTATAAAATCCCTTCTTGTGGGCAACACGTTTTAGTTAAATATTCTCTTTGATGAGTTTGAGGACAATGAGGTTTTTGTTTTGTTGTTACCGACTGGAAATCTACGAAAGTGTCCATTTTGCCAAGCCCTTGCCTATGTTAGCCATTGTTATGTTTCAAAATCCTCATTAACTGAACAGATACAAATAGCAGCTCATCTTTATATCTATTTCTTTTGTTTACAGTGAAATTAAACACTATTCCCCAGTGGAGATAGATCTAGAAGAATGTTTCCACGGCTGATGTCAAAGAAATTACTACCTATGTTTTCTTCTAGGAATTTCATGGTTTCAGGTCTCATATTTAGGTCTTTAATCCATTTGAGTTTATTTTTGTGTGCGGTATTAAAAGGTGGTCCAGTTTCATTCTTTTGCAAGTAGCTGTCCAGTTTTCCCAACACCATTTGTTGAAGAGACTGTCTTTTCCCCCGTTGTATTTTCTTGCCTCTTTTGTCGTAGATTAATTGACCATATACGTGCAGGTTTATTCCTGGGTTCTCTATTCTGTTCCACTGATCTACGTGTCTTATTTTTGTGCCAGTAGCATGCTGTTTTGATGACTACAGCTTGGTAGTATGTCTTGAAATCTGGGATTGTGATACCTCCAGTTTTGTTCTTTCTCAAGATCGTTTTGGCATTAAGGGTTTTTTTGTGGTTTCATACAGATTTGGGGATTATTTGTTCTAGTTCTGTGGAAAATGTTATTGGTGTTTTGATAGGGATTGCATTAAATCTGTAGGTTGCTTTGGATAATATGGACATTTTAACAATACTGATTCGTCCAACCCATGAGCACGGAATATCTTTCCATTTGCTTGTGTATTCTCCAATTTCTTTCGCCAATGTTTTCTAGTTTTCAGAGTACAGATCTTTTACCTACTGGGTTAAGTTTATTTCTATGTATCTTATTATTTTTGGTGCAACTGTAAATGGGATTGTTTCCTTAATTTCTTTTTCTGCTACCTCATTCTCAGTGTACAGATTTCTCTATATTAATTTTGTATCCTGTGACTTTACTGAATTCATTAACTGAATTGAAAATACTCTTCCTACTTCTGCTCTTCTGATAGGAATTACTGCAGAATTTTTCCTCACCCCTAAAGATGTTTGTGTCCCAATCCCTGGCACCCGTATGTAAATTGCCTAACATGGCAAAGGGGAATTAAGGCTGCAGATGGAATTGAGGTTGTCCACCAGCTGACCTTAAAATAGGAAGATTGTCCTGAATTATCCAGCAGGCCCACGGTAATCCTGGGGTTTATCAAACTTGGAAGAGGGAGGCAGAAGAGGAGATTGGAGTGCCAGGATTCAACCCGCCATCGTTGGCATTGAACACCATGAACCGAGGAATGTGGGCAGCTTCTGGTAACTGGAAAAGGCAAGGAAATAGATCCTTCCCTGGAGTGTCCAGAAAGGAACACAGCCTTGGTGACACCCACATGTAGCCCAATGACACTTCTGACCTCCAGAACCGCAAGGTAATCATTTTTTACTGTTTCAAACCACCAAGAATCTGGTAATTCGTTACAGTGGCCAAAGAGACCTGATACGGAGATTAAATCATGTAAGTTCCTTAGAACAGTAGGATGGTAAGATTAGTTGGTTTTCCCCTGTGCCAGTCTCTTAACTAGTTTGCCAACTTACTAACTATATGCTGGCTCTTCTCCAGGAGTATCTAGAGGGTACCCCACTAAGCATCTTTCCAAACGGTTATAAAAATGTGACCATTTAGAAAATAAGAGATCTGCACTATCCTAATCCTGAGTCAAACTCTAGAGGAAAATGTTACTGCTTCACACACATAACTCCATGGAACTCTGTCCTAAAGACCGGAGTGGGCGGGAAGGGTACAATCTTAGTCCACATTCCCAAGCGAGAGTTCTCCATAGGTGGGCTTTGCTTTTTTTTAATAGAGGCTTCTCTAAAGCCAGCTCCTAGAGGCCAAGGTGTCTTTGCAAACCAGGCCCTCGCCTCCCCGTTCTCCCCTCCCCCTCCCTAGGGCTCCGCAGCCCTGTTTTCCCTCCTCTAGGGTTTCAGCTGGAGACATCTGCCCTCTTTGTCCTTCAGCCTACCTTTCTGTAACCGATTCCCTGCTGTGGACAAGAGAGAGCAAAACTTCGGGTTAAGGTCAAAAGGATATTAACCCGGGCTCTGCTCAGAACCCTCCCGTGCGCGCATGCGTGGGAGGCAGGAGGGCCAGAGCCCCGGGGTTTGCTCCTCCTCCCTGCCCTCCTTACCCACGCAAGGTTAAGGGGAGCTTATTGCTCAGCACCATGCCCAGGGTTGTTTCTAGGATTCGCTGAGGCGAAATCAAGAGGGAAATAGAACATGACATCATGTTCCCAGTGCCCAGGAGCCCACTGGAAACAATCGGAGGAAACATCAGAGATGGGTCGTCACGCACAGTAGCAGCAACTGACAAGAAACCCCCCGGGTCTCTGCTTTCCACGGAATCCAGTGAGTACCCAGATCGGGCCACAAAAATAAACCCAAGAAAATTCTGGAAGTGGGTAGTGGTGATGGTTGCACAACACCGTGATAGTACTTAATGCCACTGATTGTACACTTAAAAATGGATTAAACGGTAACTTTCATGTTGCACGTATTTCACTACAGTTGGGGGGGAAAAAAAGGAAACTCAATTGCTTGCTTCTAAAACCTAAGATGCATTCTTGAGTCTCTCCTTTTCTCACCCCATAGGACCAATCTGTGGGAAGTCTGCTCACTTGTACCTCCAGGAAGCTTCTGGAATCTTCCCCTCCACCTCCAGAGCCAGGCCCTGGTCCAAACTCCTGTCTCCCTGCTTTGGCTGCCACAGCAGGAACCTCCTAACTTGTAACTTGCCTCTTCCATAGACCCTTCCCCTTCCTCAGTCCATGCCCCCCTGAGCAGCCAGATCCTAGGTTAGCTCATAGTGTTCCCCTGCTCGAAACCTAACAGATTCCCCTGGCTCTGGGAATAAAAGCCAAGCTTCCTACCTGGCCTCCAGGCGCCCTGTGATCTGACTCAGTCTGCCTCTCCAGCCCCATCTCCTGTCACTTGCTTTCCTGCTCACCGCGCTCCAGCCGCACTGGCCGTCTTTCTGCTCCTCAGAGGTGCTCAACTCACTCCCACCTCAGGGCCCTTGCTTGTGCTGCTCCTCTGCCAAGTCTCCGCACGCTGGCTCCTTCCTGGCACTCACACACCAGCTTCACATCACCTCTGCAGCAAAACCTCCCCCTCCGAGTCTGGAGCAGCCACCCTGCTGCTCCATCACGTGCCCTCGTTGCATTTTCCCTACGGCCCTCGCCATTCCCTAATATTTCTTGTTTATTTATCTAACGACGGACAGCCCATCTCCTCCCCCTAGGATGGAAGCTCCGTGAGGAGCAGGAACTTGCACTCCTATGTCCCCAGCATCTAGAACAGCGTCGGGCACATAGTAGGTGCACAACAAGCATGACAACGTGAAGGATTCAAGTGTATTTCCCAAACCGCGAGAATATCACCGGCGGTGGCTTGAGTGATGGAGCCCAAAGAGATATGTCCATGCACTTGGAAAAATGGTCTTTGCAGATATAATTAAGGTAAGGGTCTCGTGGTAAGATCAGCCGGGATTCCCCAGGTGGGCCCTATAGCCAATGACAAGTGTCCCTAGAAGACACAGGCATAGCGGAGATAATAGCCACATGAAGACAGGGGCAGAGGCAGAGTGACTTGCCGCAATCCGCAGAACATCTGAAGCCCCAGAATCTGGAAGAAACAAAGGAAGATCCTCCCCTGTCAGAGCCTTGCATTAGAGAGCAGAGGAAATAACAACCCTGGGGGGAAAGCCAGGACCTCAGAGCTGGTTAGTCAGTGAAAACTGGTTCTGGACAAAAAAAAGAAAAGATGGCCCCTGGACACCGGATGCAGAGAGAATTCCTGTGTGTGTCATTAGCGTCTGGCAGCCATGTTTGGGAACAGCAAACACTTGTCCTTTCCTAAGGCCACACCTCTGTTTTTCTTTCCTTTTCGACTGTGGGTTTTTCCACTTTATCTTTTCTGCCCAGGCCTCTCTGGGGACCCTTGTGCTCCTTTGCAGTGAGGTTCTTCTCGCCTTTTTGGAGAGAAGAGACGGTATAAATGCCCCACGAGGTACACAGGACCCCCTCCCCACAGAAGGCAGCAGGACCCCAGCGCCTGCCCCCACCAGGGCCTGTTTGAGGACCGGGGGCCGGGAGGGGTGACTTCCCTGCCCCACCTCCTGACCTGTAGAGCAATCACGACTTGAGCTTTCTGTATTTTCTTACCCAGGTGTACGTCGCTATAGTTTATTTAGTCTTGTGTGTCTTTAATGGGAGGTGTCTTTTCAGTCTCTTAAATTTCTGAATTTCCTGCTGGAGCCTTCCCTTCGCTACCGTTTCTCCATGGCAGACCTGAAGAGTTTCCCACCCTCTGGATGTTGCTGGCCACACCCCCCATGGTGCTGGGAGAGCCCTTGGCTACCATTTGAGAGGACAACGGGTATGATGGAGAGACCCCTGGCCTGAGCGTCATCCCAGCTCTGACCCTAACCGGGAAACCATCCAATGTAGCCAGGGGACCTCTAGTGGAGCAGTTAAGAGACATGGGCCACGGAGTCAAGGGAGCAGGTAACCCGTTTCTGATTCCAGGACTTAATGATTCTCTGTTTCCTCATCTATGTAAAGGGTGTGCAATCCATATCTCAAGATCATTGTACGGATTCAATGAGAAAACCTCTTCTTGCTGCTCCTGATACATGAGTATCAAGAGATATAGTCTGCCGCTGCTATTATTACCCTCACTCTTACCACTAAATTACTTTGGGGGGATTAGCTCGCCTTGAAACTTCAGGCTGGGCATCCAAAGAATCAGTGTTTTTTGTTGTTGTTGTTGTTGTTGTTGCATAAAAATACATGCCTTTAAAAATACATCCTAGGGGCGCCTGGGTGGCTCAGTGGGTTAAAGCCTCTGCCTTCAGCTCAGGTCATGATCTCAGGGTCCTGGGATCGAGCCCCGCATCGGGCTCTCTGCTCGTCAGGGAGCCTGCTTCCCCCTCTCCCTAAGCCTGCCTCTCTGCCTACTTGTGAGCTCTCTCTCTGTGTCAAATAAATAAATAAAATCTTTTAAAAAATAATAAAAATAATGAAAAAATAAAATAAAAATAAAAATACATCCTAGTGAGTTGAAATTTGTGTCTGCTTTCCTCTTTCCTACAAGGCTTCTCTTTTCTGTTTGCTTTGGCATTTGAACTGTGTCTCAGACGAGTCAGTCAGTTGAGGGGAGGTCGTTAATCTGCTGGAAGCAGACGTGTGTCAGCCTTCCTCTGGCGGGAGACGTGCATTTCATGCCTGACCAAGGACACACAGAGCGAAAGAACCAAAAAACATGCCCTGACTTCCCCATGGGTCTGTTCTGAGGTTCAAACAAGATGATAACGGTCCTCAGAGCCCTTTGACAGCAAAAGCACCGGCGAGGGCTGGTGGTGTGTTCATCCCTGTCATTCTGACCGACCCGGAGCACAGACACGGCTCCTCCTCACCCCTTGGGGCCGCTGGGCTGGGACCAGAACCTGGGTCCCGACCCCCGATCCCCGGGGGAACGCGTGCCTGGCGGAGGGCTTAACCTTGCCCCACGTCTCACAGCTCCTTGAGTTGAAAGCATTTTAAATCATTGTGTAGAAGGAGGGGCCCCCGCCGCCATGGACATTCAGTATGGAGGGAAGAACGTCGGTCAGTCAAAGGCTGGCTGGTAGGGGGGACGGAGGCTGGGGCCCGAGCAGGGCAAGGGCGGGAGGCACCGAGACAGTAAAGACGCAGTGAGCATCCGGGCTCCAAAGTTAACAGAACAGACGGGACCAATTTGAGAATTTTTATTTATCTTTTGTTAAATTTAACTCTGGAGACATCCAGATTCGCACACAAGGGGAGTCAACAGACCCAGCACCCATGAGCATCTGAGATGGAGGGTGTGAGATTAGTTAGACGGTGAGGGAGAGGGGAGGGTGACGAGGGGAGGGAGTGCAAAAGAGAGGGAAGACTCTAGAGGACCCTAGGCCTCTGGCCACGTTGGGAGAGAGAGATCTCAGGGGCTGAGCCAGCGTGGGGGACACGATGAGCTCGGAGAGCAGAGGCTCTCTGGGGTGTGGGGGCTGTGCTGTTTGCACACCTACCTCTCAAGTCCTTACACTGATATCTACTAAATAAATGCAAAGGATCCTGGATAGTGGGGTCCAGCAAGGGCTCCCAAGCCTCCTGCAGGACTGGCCCACTCCGAATGCTAAGCAAGAGAGAGCCAGTGGACCATCTGGTCTATTTCCCCTCTGGTCCTTATACACTGGTATTGCCTCTTGAGGATTTCTGAAAATGAAAAATAACCACCTCGACTTTTTCCCGGAAAGAGAGAGGTTTAACTTATGAACTGAAGGATGCGAGAGAATGTTCTAGAAAGAGACCAGGTGGTGTAACATGACTGATGGTCCCACCTTGCCAGACGCTGCCCAGGCTGTGTTCCAGGGGCCTCTCTGCTGGGCAAAGACTTCAGCTCTACTTTGCAGTCCCTCGCCCTCTCTCTCCGCCGTGTGTCTGGGAACATACCTAGACCACATGGCTCGGGACAGGAGAAGTACCCACGGGTCACACTGACTACAGAGGGACTGGGATGGGAGCAGGCCCCTCCTCACATTCCGGACAGTCGTGCTCACATTCATTTTATGTGAAGATGACACTGACCATTCTTGGAAATGCGGAGCTTCCTGCTGCTTCTCCACGATGTATGACCAGAGATGTCATCACCCTGGTTGGCCAGTCATAATTCCAAAGTGACTCTTCCTTATCGCAATTCATGCAATTATAGGCAACACCAAAGGTGCTCTGAGTCTGGTTTTATAACTCCTTGGCGTACAAATAACCCGAGATACAGACCTGAGTCACCTACGGGCGACCTCTGGCCAGCACGACACTCCTGCCGTTCTCTCCTCCGCCTTCTAGCCAAAAAGCTCCCTCTCCATTAAACTTCTACCAGCCTTTTAGACCCAGCTCACAGCCTTCAAAGAAGCTTCTCTTCGCACAGTAATTTCTCTCATTAATTTGAACTCAGCGTGTGTACGTGCTGCTTTGACAAACCTTATTGAACCCTATTTGTACCCGTCGCCACGTTGTCATTTGGCACGTTCAGTGCTGTGTCTTCTTCCCCGATGGACTTCTCAGAATTCCTTGAAGATTCGCTTCTTTGCCTCCCCGACAGAAGTAGATGTATAGAGTTTATGGATTCATTCAGAAGTGCTTCTTTTGGGAACACCTGGGTGGCTCAGTGGGTTAAGCTTCTGCCTTCGGCTCAGGTCATGATGCTGGAGTCCCAGGATCGAGTCCCACATCGGGCTCCCTGCTTAGCGGGGCGTCTGCTTCTCCCACTGACCCTCCCCCTTCTTGCGCTCTCTCTCATTCTCTCTCAAATAAATAAATAAAATCTTTTTAAAAAATACTAAATGTCTGCTATATGCAAGGCATTGTACTTGATATTTAAAAAAAAAAAAAAAGAAGTGCTTCATTTGAGTTTTGGTTTAGGCAGCCTCCTGCATCAAATATTGAGATAGAAGCTTAAGGCAGCAGACGTTTCTCAGCGGGACCCAGGACATTCTGAACTGTCTTCAGCAGCTTGGACATCTGCGGAGATCTTGAGAGTCTCCTGGAGAATAGATGTGGCCCTGGGGTTCGGAGAGTTGCATTTTGG
>CM052884.1:88767123-88825370 GCA_028534135.1 Potos flavus | reverse complement strand
CCGATGGAAAGCAAAAGGCATCTCCTCTCTGCATTTCCTTTCTCCCTCCACCAAGTACCACCCACCGCTTCTGCAGCTACGGAGCGAACGCCCGCCGGGGGCGCGGCGCTGTTCCAGGCACCGTTCCAGGCACCAGATATGGCGGTGATCGCCACAGAGCCGCCTGGCTCTCAGGAACTCACGTTCCTGTGAGTGGACTCTGGGGAAACGAAGTCAGCATATTAAATAGAAATAATATGAACAACTCTAAAGAAGAAACAGTAGTGGCATAGAGAGAGATCGAGTCCTAGGCAGCTGGGCCACTTTGGATAGGGGTCAGGGAAGGCCTCTAGGAGCTGACCTTGAGCTGAGCCGTCAGCACCAAGAGGCCAGCCCAGCGAAGATCTGGGGCAAAAGCATCCAGGCGGAGGGAACAACATATACGCGAGTCCTCGGGTACACTGAATGTGCCCAGACTGGGAGATCCAAGGAGATCTCGGGCGAGGCTCTGGGGTTGTTTTTCCTTCCATCTGGTTTCTCGCAGGGATCATGATGGAAGCAAGAAATCTTATGTATCTGCGTGAAATTTATACACACTTACATCGAAGGCTAGCCTGACAAGGCAGAGCTCTTGCGGGGCTCGCTTCTCCTCCAGATGGTAGGCTAGGTTTTCAACAGTCACCCAAAGCCTTCAGAAGGACAGAGGACAGCCTCGTGTTCTCATTTTAGGGCCCCACGGAGCACTGGTACTCCAGGGATGCGGATGACCAAACTTCCTGTCCGTGTGCACATGTTTCTACTTACTTCCCTCTGGACACAAATGCTTTGGAAACTTACAAACCAAAATAGCCCTTTTGGCAAACCGCCTCGATCTCTTCTTCCAGGAGCCGTGGAGCCAGGCAAGGTTAGGGTTAACCTTCCAGCAGGCTCCCTGCCAAGGCCTTCTCCCCAAGGCCTCCTCCTCTGATGGCTCAGCTCAGCCCCGAGGCTGGCCTCCTTCCCCCCCCCCTCCGAGCTGCCAGGATGCTGTAAGGTTCGCAAAGGTCTAGTTCACTTGCTTGGGCAGGAAGGTGCCCGAGGGCCTCGGGGGTAGGTCAGAGGAGTTTAGGAACGTGTCACCCTACCATTCCTCCAGCTGACCCTCCCAGTTAACTCCAGACACGAGGACTGTGAGATCCGATCCCACAGACTTGGTTTTCTCTATGAAAATAATCATCCGGCTTACACGGAGGGGGAGGGAGAAGCCTGCAGCCCCCTCCCAAGTCCCAGGAGGGTGTCTACTTGGTTTCATCTTTTCGGGGAAGTTCTTGATAATGTCTCTCTCAGAGGATGTGGGTGTGACTCCCCAGGGGTTGACAAGTGGGCAGAGGTCACTTCGTTCTAAGCAGGAACAGCTTAATTCAGCTGCAGCCCCGCGGAGAAAGGGGCTCAGGTGGTGAGCGCTCGACCCCCACCCACGCGGGGCTCAGTCCGGAAGAGCTAGTCTCAGATCTGGACGAGGCCTGTGCTGGGGGCAGGCTCACGAGAACCAGGCGACCCCGGGCGCCTCCTCCCTCCGCATGCAGCTGGGGGCAGGACACTGTCCCTTAGAATCCCCGGCTTCCTGGGAAAGTAAGTCTTCACGGCACTGGGGGTCCACACCTGCCCCTGTTCTTCGCCTAAACCAACAGTGCCAACACCAAGAGGGACACCGCGGCTTCTAGGGTCCCTTTAACTCAAACAATGTCCGATCCTGGGAGACTGGGGCATCGAGGTCCCCTCAGAGTACTAAGGGAGGGGCGGGGTCAGAGCTGCTAGGCCGTGAATGGCTGTTGGGGGGAAGGGCAGTGGGTACAAAATCCAGGCTACAAGAACAATAATATCGTGGGGGTAGTGGACTCTAAGTCAAATTCTACAGTGTCAGGTGTCACAGTGACGCCGTGAGGTGAGTAGAGCAGGTCTGACATCACGCCGGTGTTCCTCCAGAGAGCGGAGTGACAGGGGGCCCTCCACTTCCGGTGCCCCTACCCTGCTCTGAACCTTCGGGGTCTGCCTTCCAGGTGCTGGAGGGAAGCGAGCAGGGCCACCCTCCCAAAGGACCCCTCCCTTCTCACAGCTGGAGGCCGACCCAGCCCTTGAAAACCAACCCACCAAAAATCAATTTGCAGATGGATTTGCAAGGTGAATTGATTTGTCACCCCCCTCATCAATATTTACGTCTCCTTCGTAGCAAAATCAATTCAACACATTGCCCCGAGAGCCCCCACGCTAGAAAGGATCTCTCCCCCTCGAAACATCAAGCCTGTCTTTTAGAAAGCATTTTTGTTGTTGTTGTTGCTTCACTTGGATATTTTTATTTTATTTTATTTATTTGAGAGAGAGAAAGCATGAGAGAGATCACGAGCAGAGGGGAGGCGTAGAGGGAGAAGCAGACTCCCCGCTGAGCAGGAAGCCCGACATGGGGCTCGATCCCAGGACCTGAGATCATGACCTGAGATCATGGCCTGAGCCCAAGGCAGACGCTTCACTGACTGAGCCACCCAGGTGCCCCTTCACTTAGATATTTAAAAACTGATAGCTTCCCATGTCATTAAAGGTTTGGCCCAGCCATTCCACTCCCCCGCCTGCTCCTCCCCCCAGAGCTTGTATCTCTAGCCAGTAGAGCTCCGACAAGAGATATCGATTCACTGAAGCAGATGTGTTGACCGTTGCTCCTTTTTATGATGCTTTTAGCTCTTGAGCTGCTCCCCCGCCCCCAAAAGCAGCAGGAACAGTGTATCCACCCTCCCCCCTATACCATAGAGCACGATATTTGCTGTGAAGTGGAAGCTAAGTAGATATTGATAAGATGAGAGGGTGATGAGTGGTGGTGCTATCTTAATGAGGAAGAGACAGCCTTCAAGGGCCGCCATTAACCAGGCATTTGATTCTGCCTCGTCCCCAGCCCTGGTTGCAAGCATGCGATGTTTGGTCCCACTCACCGCTTCCCCAGACACCCTACAGGGGCCTCCTGCTGCCGGAGAGCCCTCGTCTCTGAAGGTGATTCTCCAGAAACATACTCTGCAGAGTATGGCTTAGTATGCCTCTGGCGCTCTCGGACCCCCGTGTTGGGAGGACTTGAGTCTGGAGCTAAGGCTTTGCTGTCAGGTGGGAGCCTTCCTCGGGCATTGCCTTGGTAGAGGGGATCCTGAGCGGTGGTGAGTGAGATGAAGGGATTTCTCCGGAGAACAGAATACGCAATCCAGAAATAGCTCCCCCCCGCCCATTGTGTTTGGAGAGCTTGTGTATGATAAAGCGGGCATCACAAATCTTGGGGGAAGAATGGGTGTGATTAGGTCAATGTTCTGGTGACAGGAGAGCCCCGTGGAATCAGGAACAATTGGAGGCCTTCCTCCTCTGGCCTTCCTCCTCTCGTTCCTCTCTCGCATACCAGAGTACATTCCAAAGGCGTTGGCTATTCAAGTGCAAAAATGAAACCGTGCAAGTACTACAGGGAAAGGGGGGGCAGCAGGGAAGTTCTTCTATAACTTGGGAGTGGGGAAAGCTTTCTTAACTCGACTCAACACCCAAAGGCAATAAGAGGAAAGATTAGTGTAAGTTTCAAGGAATTGAAGTTACGTAAGGCAAAAAAAAAGTTAAATTACATTTAAATAAGTAAAAAGAAATTTTAGATGAGTAAAATGAAAAAGACAAATGACAGAAGGGTAAAAGAAAAAAAAGTTTCACAGCTTACATCACAGAAAAGCGCTAGTATTCTGAGTATATAAAGAGCTGCTGATGTAAATTAAAAGACCGACACCCGGTGAGAAAAATGCACTAAAAATATGAACAGTTTACAGAAAAAGCAAGGCAAAGTTTTCCAAACTACACAAAAAGATGCTCAACCTCACTTATAGTTAAAGAAAGGCAAATTGCCCCCAGGGAGCGGTTTCTTGCAGATCAGAATGGCCAAAATCCAAAATTTAACAAAATACTCTCTTGTCCGGGCTGTGAGAAAACAAACATTCTCACACTTCGCTGTTGAGAATGCAAAATGGTGCGGTCTCTATGGAAGAGAATTCAGCAATACATAACGAAACTGCACGAGTGGGTCCTTTGATCCCGCGATCCCACTCATAAGACTCTATTCTAAAGATACACTGCAAACGATACAAAAAGACGGAGGGATAAGGCTATTTATTGCAGCTCTGTTTTTAATAACCATTGCCTGGAAAACAACAAATGTCCATCAATAAGGCCTGGCAGAATGAACAATGGTACATCCCCACAATGGAGTACTTTGTAGCCATGAAAAGAATGAGGACCTTTCTTCCAAAGATTAACAATAGAATTATCATTTTGAGGGGCGCCTGGGTGGCTCAGTGGGTTAAAGCCTCTGCCTTCGGCTCAGGGTCCTGGGATCGAGCCCCACATCGGGCTCTCTGCTCAGCAGGGAACCTGCTTCCCCCTCTCTCTCTGCCTGCCTCTCTGCCTACTTGTGATCTCTCTCTCTCTGTCAACTAAATAAATAAAATCTTAAAAAAAAAAAAGAATTATCATTTGATCCAGCAATTCCCCTTCTGAGTATTTTCTAAAAAGAACCAGAAGCAGGGTCTTGAAAGGTAGCTGTATGCCCATGTTTATATCAGCATTATTGACAATAATTTAAACATGGGAGCAATCTCTGCCCCTTAGTCTGTGGATGAATGGATACAAAAAAATGTGGTCTATACACACAATCAATATTATTCAGCCTTAAAAAGGAAGGAAAATCTACGATATGCTACAATAGGAATAGATCGCAAAGACGTTACACTAAATGAAGTAAGCCAGGCACAGAAAGAGAAATACTGGGTACCTGGGTGGCTCAGTCGGTTGGGCGTCTGACTCTTGATTTCGGCTCCGGTCATGATCTCAGGGTCCTGGGATCGAGCCCCATGTCAGGCTCCCTGCTCAGCGGGGAGTCTGCTTAGGGGCTCTCTTTCTCCCTCTCCTTCTACTCCTGCCCTGCTCTCTTTCTCAAATAAATCTTGTAAAAAAATAAAATCAAATAAAAACTTTAAAAACTAAAATGCATTAATGTGACTATATAGTCCTAGTGGGGTTTACTCTAAGAAGAAAACTGAAAAAACAAGACAAAATACTGGGCTGTTTTTCATAATGATTGTTTGGTGGTAGTGTTGAGATCTTTAAGACTGTCGCGTATGTGGTGGGAAAATGTAACTAAATTTATGTCGGCATCCTTGAGGTCTGAGATTTGAAGTGTGGAGAAAGGCAATTCAGATATAAAAACTATCAGATGAAGCAAAAACCTTGGAATTCTGAATTTGAATGGAAAGTATCAGTATGAACTCATATCTTTTGTTTTTTTTTTTTTTAGAGAGAGTGCAATTCCTGGAGAATCACCTTCAGAGACGAGGGCTCTCCGGCAGCAAGAGGCCCCTGTAGGGTCCCTGGGGAAGCGGTGAGTGGGACCAAATCTCATTTGAAAGTCAATATGCATAATACTTGCAGTTCACTGAAATACGTCAAACACATTTAAATCCACGAGTTCATAATGATTTTTTTAAAAAGACTCATTGGGGGCACCTGGTTGGCTTAACAGGTGGAGTGGGCAACTCTTAATCTTGGGTTTGAGCCCCACGTTGGGCTCCATGCTGGATGTGGAGCCTACCAATAAATAAATAAATATCTTCTAAAAAACCTCTTTGGTCACCTATTTGCAAAACGAGCATATAAAAGGGGAAGAGAGAACCAAGCATTTATTCTGTCTTCTCCTTAAGTACTGTACCTCAGGGTAGCGCCTTCTATAGAAACAGTCCACGTAAGTCCAAAGAAGGAACAATAGATTTGAATGTCACCATTTTGCAAATCCTAATAAATGGATAAATCAATACCTGCGAACAAGCAGGAAAATAGCTTTTATGTGCCTGCTGATGGAAGAACACAATACCACCTATAAAATCGTTTTGCATGAAGATATGTCCAAACAAATCTGATTAAGCCTCTGCATTTAACTTTCAGTTTACAGGAAATTTAGGGGACGAGGGAACCTGTTAAATAATCCCACAAAGACGCCATCAGTGAGACCCAGCCTGCAGAGGAGTTGGGGTGGGGGGAAGGAAACGGAGGGGAAAGCGATGAAAAGAGTCTGAAGACACTTACTAATTAGTCACATATCTTGTTTGGATTCTGAGTCAAATAAACAAATTAGGGTTTTTTTACTTTTTTTTTTTTTTTTAATAGGCTCCACACCCAGCCTGGATCCCAATGTGGATCCCAGCGTGGAGCCGATGGGGGGCCCAATGTGTGGCTTGAACTCATAACCCTGAGATCAAGACCTGAGCTGAGATCAAGAGTCACATGCTTAACGGACTGAGCCCCCCAGATGCCCCATATATTAGTTTTTTTTTTTAAAGGCATTTGTGGGACCGTAGGGAAACGTGAAGACTGACTGGAGAGTGGACGATATTTCGGAATGACTGTTTTTTGTGGTTGTGTTTCACAAGTTCAACCATTTCCTCTTAGAGACACATTCTGGAACATTAAGAAATGAAATCATACCACGTCTGGGTCAAAGGGAGGAGAGGAGGCGGACATAGAGATGCAACAAGGGGCAGTCCTGGGCTATGGGCTGATTGTTGGAACTGAGCAATGGGTACACGGAAATTCACTAGACTGTTCTCTATAGTTTGACACGTGTTGAACAGACCCCAAAGGAACCGGGTTTACTCAGCCCTACAGCAACACTCTGCTTATCCCCTCCGCCCCTCCAGCTGGAAGGGCAGCTCTCAGGTCCCTACCCAGGGAAGAAATGTCAACGGATGATTATTGTCAACAATGGACAATTGACCGCACAAAGGCCAAGAGAGGTTGGCAGCTTGTCCAAGGTCACTCGAGTACAAATCCTCAACCCGCCGGATCCTCCATGATGCACAACTGGCCTCGGCCTCCGACCCACGAGCTTTGCAAAGGCCCGAGAAAACGTGTTTGCTTCTAAATGTAAAAAAACTTAACAGCAAAATCAATAAAAGTGAATGTTTACAAGCTCTAACACTGTCACCTACTCAACTGCCGTGGAACTCAACTCTTTTGAAATCATTTTTCGATTTTTGTGGACTACGGGACGTGAGCGTGCGTCCGTGTTGGTCACGATGTGCAGGGACCCTCCCGGATCTGAGCGCGGGGCCCCTCGTGGGTCTTCAGCAGACCCGCACACAGCGTGGAACGCTGAGGGGCACGGGCCCGGCGCCCCAGTTCCGCTGTCCTGCCACCAAGATAACGATAGTATTTGGTCAAATCAGACACCAGCAAGTCAGACCAAAGGGCACTTGGCAGAAATTCCTCCTGTCTCCAGGGAGCCCTGGAGCCCAAGTCCCACTTAGAAACACCCTTCGACTCCATTTCCGTGGTTTGCTTAAGCAGCCACGTAGAATCAGACCCTCGGAGAGGCAGTTCTGGGTTACGTGAGTCTCCTTCCGACAATGCTTGTGAGCAAGGGTGAGGCGGTGTCTCTCATTTCTCCCCCTCCCCCCCATTCCCTGGAAGAAGGAGGCCTGCAACCCTCGATGCTGCTGGAAGAGAGCCTGAGGATGAGACTCCATGGGGGATGGGACCAGATCTGCGAGCGGATTGTAGAGAAATGGGGCCAGAGCCCTGATGAAACCGTGCCCGAAGTTCACTTCCGGATGTCTCAGCTACATGAGCCAAAAAATCTCCTTTGTTGCTAAGCTAGTGTGGGTGGGGCTTTGTTGCTTGAAACCCAAGTCATCCTGACTGATGCAGACCTCCCAGCTCTGTCATCCATCCACTTGGGGCACAACCTCAGAAGCCATTGTCCTCCGCAGTGGTTTTCCCTGGGGTGGTCTCACTGTCGCAGGGTCTGGCCCAGAGGCAAGGACCTTTCTAGAAACATCCCCTTCCGTAGATGTGGCAGACAGTGACAGAATGTCCTGGAAGCCGGCTTTCAGCATTTTTGCTGTTCCTTTCACGCCTTCCATGCCCTCCTAGGGATAAGCTGGTAACCAGAATTCCCTGATTCCATTCATCTGTTCCATAAGCATTTCCTAAACCCCTGTGTGGGCTGCCTCATGAGGGGTCCTGGGTGAACAGAAGGGGGTGAGGAGCCAAGGACGAGCCGGAGCAGAGAACTGAGTGATCCGGGCAGGGGCTGAGGAATGGTTAGGAGTGTGCGCTCTGAATTCAAACCCTGGGTGTCCTTGGGCAGGTTATTATGTAATCCCGTGCCTCAGTTTCCTCATCTGTCAAGCGGCATGTTTGGCATATATTTAGTAAAAGCTCAAAAAAGAATCAGCTTTTATTATTAAGCATTCATTTCTATTACTACTGGATTCTTTTTTAAGGAAAGGACCGAGTATAACCCACTCAGCTGAAAGGAGCTTGGGCCTGAGGACCCCTTCCCGTGGAATGCAGAAGTTCGGGGCTGGAGGGGTGACTAGGCTGACTGAGCGCAAGGCAGATTCTTTTCTTTTTTTCTTTTCTTTTTTCCAATTCTTTTCTTTTTTTTTTAATGTTTTTTAAGATTTTATTTATTTATTTGAGAGAGAGCGCAAGCGAGAGAGAGAGAGAGAGAGAGAGAGAGAGAGGGAGAAAGAGAGCGCACAAGCACAGGGAAGGGCAAAGGGAGAAGCAGATTCAGGACCCTGGGATCATGACCTGAGCCGAAGGCAGACGCTTAATGACTGAGCCACCCCGGCGCCCCTCCAGAGACCAATTCTGACTCCTGAGGCTCCCATTCAGGGCTCCTGGGAAGAAGCTGGAGGAGGGGCCCTTCCTCGCCCTTAGTTAAGTGGAAGGAAGGACCCTTCGGGGGCTAGGAGTCCTCCCCTCCAAAACTCAGTTCAGCCACCCAGAGTTTGCTCGGTGGCCCTGTCATGGGCCAGGGCCTGGGCGCAGAGATGACAACGAGGCTCGAATGTCCACTGAGCCGTCAGTCTCCCCGTGACTGTGGAAGAATGATGATGCTGTGACCCACGAGTGCCCACTGTCACTCAGTAAAGGCTGAAGGGACCACCATTAGAGGAGAAAAGAGATTAGCTCCAATCCTGGAAGACTCCTGGCACAGGTAGAATTTGGACTGGAGTTTGCAGGAAGGTAGGTCTTTGATATGCTGCAGGGGACAGCTCTGGGGATGAAAGACTTATGCAAGGGGACAGGGCTGGGGCCCGCACAGGACACAGTGCTAATGGACCGGCAGGAGGGAGAACAGGAGGGGGTGAGAACTCACACGGCCCCAGCCTGCTCCGCCACCTGTCCAAGGCCACTGTGCCCAGCACGTAGGAGGGGCTGCTGGTGGCAACGGCCCTCGGAGGTGGATGTCGCTCAGAAAGACAAGAGAGAGCCAGGTGAAGGGTGAGGAACTTGGATGGCCCCTCCACAGGCTTCCTCATCGGTTTGATTCCAACTCCCGCTTCCTCCTGTCTGACTCCCCGTTAGAAACATAGGGCGCTTGGAATGTGTCCTGACCAGTTACGAACCATGCTTTGCTAGTTGAGTGACTGAATGAAAGTATTAGATCAGATAGTCTCAAGGGCACACATGTCTGGCTTGAAAACTCTGCAACCCGTGGAGGAATCTGTTGCCATTGAGACGATAGTAAAGGCAAACTGATTGGAAAATGTATTGCCAGTGCCGGAAAACATGCCTACTCCTGAATCTGGGGCTAGAGGCCGTTCTAATCATAGCATGTATGCAGGGGCAGGAGGGGAGGAAACGGCTCCCCAGAGGAGAACGTGGATCTAGTCTATCCAGAAGGGGGGGCGGTGAATGTTGGGAAGTAGATGTGAATCTTGGAAGAATCACCGATTCCAGAGAGAAGCAGAGAATCCGGATTCCTGCCACTACCACCACATACATACCCACAGGATGGAAAGAACAGCTAGACCGGTAGGCAAGTAGGAAACAAATTAGATATTTAATTCCGACCAATTATTCCAGAGAATTGTAAAAGGCAGAGATGTCGGAAAGGGCTTTGGAATATCACCTGTGCAGCTAGAACCAACGAGGTGGGGAAAGAAAAAGGGCAGGTGAGCTGCCTTCCCTTGGGAGGGCTCTTCTGGGTCTGACTTCTAAGCACCTGTCCCAGAGCTCACAAGCTCTGCTGGAAAGTTGGGCAAGTCCTCTACTGAGAAAGCTAAGGGTGGGCTCAGGGCCCTGGGGAGGATGGAGGATTGCCCAAATTGGGAAGGGGGGCATCTTCTGTGCCCTAATGAGTGGTCAGCTTCAGCGCCGGGCGCCCAGAGGCTCTTTTGGGAAAGTTAGCCTGATGCTCAGATCATACATTGGAATAAGGAGTTTGAGCCCTTGAAGGAAACATTACCCACAAATCCCAATCCCGGTGTGTCCACCAATGCTAAGCAGAGGTCTTCAGGCCCATGGGGAGCACTATAGGGCTGAGGAGCCAGACTTGGTTCCTATTAGCAGTATGTTCTAGAAGTACCCTCAGGTCTCAGGAGTGGGTCTGGACCCAGCTGCCCTGCTCAGGGATACCGCTGAATAGCCAAGGGTCTCCGGGCTTCGCAGTCATCTCCTGTGCCTGGCAGCCACTAGCGCCAAGCTCAGGAGATAACTCAAGGCCAAGCCCACTGCCTGAGCCCTGCCACAGGACCCCCACTAATGCCTTCTAAAGAACCACAGGCTCCCGGGGCCCCTGGATGGCTCAGCCGGTTGAGCGTCTGACTCCTGATCTTGGCTCCGGTCTTGATCTCAGGGTCTTGATCTCAGGGTTTCAAGGTCAGGCCACGTGTTGAACTTCACGCTGGGGGTGTGGCCTAGTTAAAAAAAAAAAAAAAAGAAAAACCCACAAACTCCCACCAAGCAAACAGACTCTAGGTATTCATGAAATCGAACTGTTGATTTTGAAAATCACCTGTTCGCTTCTGGTGAAATCAAAAGAGGCCTCTCGAAAGTGCCAGCTGTCCATGTGGAATCTTCGAAGCTGGTCACGGCAGGAGCGGGGGCTGCCTCACCTTTGCCTGGGCTCTGGGGCAGGGGAGCTCTTTCCCCCTCCACGGACATCTCGGCCCCCAGACCACTGCAATCTCACGGATCGTCTTCCTCTGCGCCAAGGGACCAAGGGTCACGGACTGGTATTCAGAATCGCGGGCACATCAGGGCCCCAGATTTGGAAAACCGCCCCACGGTTAGACTCCGGGTTCCAGCCCCAGGCCTGTCTCTGACCAGCTGCGCTACCTCTGGCGAGCAGCCCCCGGACCCTCCCTGACCTGCCGTGTGCTTCTCTGCTTCTAGCCGGCCCACCTCCCCTTCCTCCTCCTCAGAGGGGTTGCTGGTTTCAGCCGCAATAAGGTGTCCACTTAGTCTCCGTAAACTCTCTGGTGTGTTCTGTCACAGGATGACAACTGCAAGAATGTTCTAGACCCATTTCCAGGAAACACATGCACATTTTCTAGCAGAGAGAACTGATCCTTCCGCCTGTCTGCCTGGGCCCCTTGTGACTTCCCGCAGCCGGCGCTCGGGGATCTGCGAGCCTGGCGCTTTGCCGGGTACCGAGGCGGGCAAGGGAGAAGCATCGCCAGGAGGAACAGGACAGGGGCTCCCCTTCAGGTGCGGGAGGCAGGGACAGAGCAGGTCGCCGCCCGTGCAGCGTGGTCCTGGAGAAATGTTCGGAGCGCCAGAGGGCACGAGTCTGCAGGGGGAGTGAGGGAATCGGCTCAGAGGATATGCCCGCTGGCTTCCGGATGCTGGGTTGTTTTTCAGGCAGAAAGGTGAGGGAGGGCAGTCCGGGCAAAAGGACCCGCTGTGCCAAGTCCTCCAGGTGTGAGGGCACTGCTGCGAGGCTGTGGGGAAAGGCTGGAGAGGACTTCCCGGAGGAGGAGAGTGCCAGGCAGTGGGCAGGGCCTCGGGCCACACAGAAGAGACTCACGTTTCTTTTTTTTAATTGAAGTATAGTTGTTGTATTAGTTTCAAGTGGACCGGTGACACTTTTATCCCTAGGGCAGCGGAGAGCCCTTGGGGAGGTAGGGAAGGAGGGTGGGGCTTCCCTGCGCCTTTCATAAAGCTGGGAAGGGCAGACCAGAGACAGACAGGGCGAGGCCACAGGTGGGAGCACAGGCAGGAAATAAGGAGCCTCGGACGCGGGGTGCAGCACCCCCCAAGACTGGGGCCTCGACTCCTCAACGGTCATCAGAAGACAGCCTCCTCCAGGGGTCGGCGAAGTGTGGGCACCGTGAAAGGCCAAGGCCAACGCCAAGGCCAATGCAAGTGTCCATTTCCACGAGGCTGCCTGGCTCCTACCAAAGCAAGGGCCTCCCCCTTTTCTGTGCCTCTTTCTGAGGCTGCTGGTGTTGCTCCCCTCCTCCCACCTCTGCTCAGCAGGGCCTCTCCTGCTTTGGCGGGAGTGTGCGTGGCTGGGCCAGGACCGGGAGACAGGGGCACTCATGCGGCCGGGTACCAGGTCATGGGGTGCAACATGAGTTGTGGCGATGAGGGCATCCCGAATGGGGGGAGGGACAGGCAGGGTGGTATGCGGGAGGGCTGGATCCAGATACTGCCAATGAATACAGGCAATAAAATCCAGAAAGGCCAGGTGACCTCCCCAAAGTGTCTAAATTGGGGGCAGATACCCAGGGGGTCATGTGGAAAGACATCATCGAAGGCCAGATCCTTGACCTCCAGGGGCCTCTAGTCCAAAGGCAGAGGCGTGATGATTCCAGAAGAAAGCTCCAGGGCTGCAAGCTGCTACAACTGGAAGGGCCCCTGGGCTATGCCGGGGTCTGGGGACGCCGCGGAACACGGAGCTCAAAGTCCGTTGGGACAGTAGACAAGCAAACAACAGCCAGGGCCCAAGGGATGAGAGGAGCGGCGTGTTGGACTGTCCCAGCCGGAACTCCCACAGAGCGGGGAAGGCCTGTGTTGCCTTAAATGCGGGGGCCTTCCGCTCTCAATCATCCTCAATATCCCAGGTCATGGCTCTTGACCTTAACCTCCTGGGAAAGGGGGTTCCCGAGTCCCTACACTTTGAGTCTACATTGCCTCGTGGGTTTTCAAAAAGTGGCTTACGGACAGGTTCTCTGAATCATGGCTCTATCATCCAAATATGTACCCGAAACTGCTTCAAGGCCGTTTTTTCCAGTTTAGAAATTTCTGAACTCTAACTTCCTGCTCGCTTCACGTTCCCAAACCTCAGGGCGAATCCCAGACACTTAGAACATTAGCTCTTCAGTTCAAACATCAACGCAGTCTCTCCCAGACCTCACTGATGTTTCCAGCCCTGGGCTGTGTCTTCATCGTCACCAGCTTTGCACGAACTTATTTCAGGCTCTGCTTTTTCACGTAACGTCATTTGATATCCTCATTCTAGCAACAACTTTATGGTTGTTTTTAACGACCATCCTGTGCCTTGTTCTACATTTTTAGCCTGTGTTTCTGCCCGTGACCATGGCCTTGGGCAAGCCTGGCTTTCTATAGGCCTCTCACCTCTCTATTTGTAAAACATGGTGATGTGGAAACTCTCAAGTCATTTCCAAGCCTTAGCACTACAAGTGTCTACGATTTGCCAGTTGTGGAATCCTAAATTGTAACCTTAGGGTGACAGACCCTGGGAGGGAGAGAGAGAGCTCACTGTGAGGCGGGAAGACACTGAGGAAGAAACAGGTAGGAGAAGTAATAACCACTCGCACACTTTCCAGCAAAAATGTGGTCTGAGGCCTGGCTGGGTGATCCGGACCCCCTTGTTCTTCGTCTAACCCAGGCAGCCGGTCACACTAGGGAATGGGGGTGCGCGCCCGCTCGCCCCTCACAGTGAAGCCACAGCCCTCCAAAACTTCCAGTCTTTCCCGCCCCTCGATGACAAAGCACTTTTGGAGTCTAAGCTCAAAACCCTCCAGACCAGGAGAGTGCTGAGTCATGGTGGGGCAGCAGCTGTCTACCAAAACCCCCGCCTCTTCCCCCTTCATCTCTAAGAGCCAGTGTCCTCCAGAAAAAAAAAAAAAAAGCCACCTAGCCTGGCTCTTCTCTGGCCTGCCGTCCTTCCCGCTGCTCCCAGCCCCACAAGGTGGCTGTCCCGGGAGGCCAGCCAAACTCCCCGCCTCCTCAAAGTCACAAGGAGCTGGGGCTGGAGAGGAGGGAGGCCAAATACTGGTCAGCAAAGGTCCAAAGAGCAGGTCACAGCTTTGGAAGAATCTAGAAGCTTGGAAATGGCAGTTCTAACACCCAGGGGTCCCAGAAAGTGGGGAATGGCCCAAGCAAACACACACACACACACACACACACACACACACACACACACACACATCCCAGTACAAGATTTCTCTTTCATTCTCCCCAGCCAGCCTCTGCCAATAACCGACTACAGCCAAAGCCGTGTCTCAGTGTTGCCGTGAGGGTCACAGCCACTGCATGTTTTATCCAAGCATGGACCCAATACTGATCTGTGCGGTCTCCTCCATGTCTCGCATCGGCTTGCTGTCTCCTCTGCGAAGAACCAGGGCTGCTGCCTCCCAACCGGTACCCAACCTCCGGCCCGACTGTAATTCATCCTCCACATTCAATCCTGCAGCCATCTGTTGGCGCAGCAAATACAAAGCACCTAGTAACGAGCGTCTTGCAAAATGCAGAAAGTGCAGGATGAAGAACACAGAAACACGCCTGCCCTCCAGGAGCTTACGGTATCCAGTAGCAGGAAGGACAATCAAAGAGTGACCTATGTGTATAGAATATATAATTACCCATAAAAATAAATATTATCTAGCTCAGTTATGCATCTTCACTACTTACCGAGCTACAAATACCAACTGAATTCATCATTGTATTTTAACTTGCTTTATGGTATCTTTTGTCCTACAGCTTGTTGCTGTAGGATTCCATGTATATGAAATTCTAGAACACGCAAAGTTAATCAATATCGAAAATATCAGAAGAGTGGTTGTTTTGGGGGGGTATGGGGGAAACCTCCTAGAAAGGGATACTAAATAACTTTCTAGGATAATGGAAATGTTCTTTATCTTATTTCAGCTATATTCAAGGGTCAAAACTCACCTAAGATTCTGTGCATTTTATTGTAATTCATTTTGAAAAAATTAAATCACGCATTTTTATAAAGAAAAGAACAATTTTGTTGGCTTTTTACCTACTTGATTCCAATCTGCTCCATATTCCTATAGTTATACCCACAATTTTTCTTGTAGTTATGCTTCCCTCAAAGATTTAACTACATGTATCTTGGGCTTATCAAGTTTTTGTAGGACCACACCCCCTGTTCTTTTGCCCTAAGTGCTTTGTCCAACCAAAAGGACTTACTAGGAACAATTTTAATTCATTTTCACAAACTGTGTGACAGCCATGTCCTTGATTTGGCCATTGTCTTGAGGATTCACCATAATCAGCCTTTGTTCCTCAAAGTATTTTTCGATTTTATTTTTTACCAGTTGTAAAAGACAAACAGTTCTAACTTTAATACCACAAGTCCCAGAAATTCTGGATTCTCTATTTTCCTCTTGCCAACAGGCCGATTCTGTTCTGAATTCATCTCTTTCCCGTAATCAAGTGCAGCCAGTCACCAAGGTAGTCTAGTAACATTTGGTTTTGCAAACTTGTTACGATTTGGAACTCTTTCAGAAATTGTAGTGTCACTGATTTTCTCTTATTTGGCAGATTCTTTCTCTTCTGAAGACTCTGGCTTTTTTCTTTGGCATGATCCTACAATTGGTCGTCCTCTGCCATCATCCCACGGTGGCCAGGCACCACTCAGGCTCCTGTGTGGCCCAGTCTCTCGTGTATCCTCTGTGTTGCTGAACCTCTTTTGTCATCCAACTTTTCATTTTTTGTAAGTAGTCAAATCTGCCAACTGCCCATTTACGCCTTTTGACAACCTCAAAAGAACACTCCCTGCCCGAGAATTCTTTTTTTTTTTATTAAAGATTTTATTTATTTATTTGTCAGACAGAGAGAGCACAAGCAGGGGGAGCAGCAGGCAGAGCAGGCAGAGGGAGAAGCAGGACCCCGCTGAGCAAGGAGCCCGATGTGGGACTCGATCCCAGGACCCTGGGATCATGACCTGAGCCGAAGGCAGCTGCTTAACCAACTGAGCCACCCAGGCGTCCCTTGAATCTTCAATCTGTCTGGAACATGTTTTGAAATTCGGTGAGTCATTTTTGTCCACATGACTGTCCATTGTTTCAACATCGTTTGTTGAACCCACTCTTTCTCCCCAAATTCAAAGTGTCACTTTAGCATCCACCAAGTTCCCATAAGTTTGTGGGTAGGACTGTTAACACTTCCCGTGCTGGTACAAATGCCTAGAGTACTTTATGCTACTTTTTTTTTTTAATATCAGGGAAGGTAGATCTACCCTCATAACCTTTTCTCCCCCAGATGCTTATCGGCCATTCTACACACACATTCTCCCAAATAAAATTCAGGATCATTTTGTCAAGTTCCAAAAAACACCAAAAAACAATGAGTTTTACAGAAATCTCATTGAATGTATAGGTTTCTTTGACATCTTTACAAAACTGACATCTTTGCAAAACTGCGGTTGGCTATCTAGAAACCTGGCGTTTCTTCCTTTATGCAAGTCTTCTTTTCTGACCAGCGGCAACCATTTGTAATTCTCATATTCATGTATTTCTTGCTCACTTCATTCTTAGGTACTTGAAGCTTTTGTTGCCAGTGTAAATTAAAAATATTTTTCTTTCATTACATTTTCTAACTGGTGTTTACTGTTATATAGGAGAGCTCTGCGCGTTTGATGACTCTGTACTCTTACTCCAATAGTGCAAGATTTCTAAAAATAAAACGAATGTGGTATCTCCCTGGTTACAAATCCCTTAGTGTCTCCAGACCGCCCAGGATAAAATGTAACCCCTTTTCATGGCACACAATCCTGAACCCTGTACCATCCTTCCAGCATTTGCCAGGCCAACACATTTTCTTAAGGTACCTTGGACAGGCCATGCATTTCCACACCTTTACACCTTTGCACATGCTGTTCTTTCTGCTTGGAATTCCCCTCCCTATCTCCCTCCTCCACTCTACCTTCCTTCTAGCTTTTTCTTCAAACTTAGCTCAACTGTCACCTTCCTAGGGAAGCCTTCCTGACCTTCTATCCCAGACTGAGTAAGGCACCCCTTGTCTTTACTCTCCCAACAGCCTTCTGCTTATTTTTTTGTAGCTCTAGCCCCACTAAATTTTTTTTCCTGAGAGTAACATATGTTCATTTTGAAATGAATACAATCCAAGAAAGAGAAATCACCACAATTCCATCACCAACTTCTTTTAATATTTTAATAGCGTTCCTTCCTTTTTTAAGGTTGGGAAGTTCAGCTTCCAGTTTCATGATTGTGAGCAGCCTGCAAAGGGTCTTGGATAGGTCGCCCTCGTGTGTGGAAGGGCCTGGGTAAGAAGAGAGAGCCTGGAAGCCAGCCCACGGGAAGGGGGGGGGGGGGGACTGGAGGAAAGGAGCCCCGGCCTAGCATTGCAAATTCTGCCACCCTTGAATTCACACCCACTCCGTGCCTGGGACGCAGCTGCGAGCCACACTCGGCCCTTCCAGGGCTTCTTGCACCTGGGACGCCTGTGGCACATTCAGCCCCATCAGCCTCTCTCCAAGCGTAACCCCAGGAGGTGGCTCCCCATAAGGCCTCCTCAGCTGAGTCTCCCATGACTGGGGCCGGCGAAAGAGGCCATTGCAAAATGGCCTCATGACTTCGTCTCAGATCCAAGTGGCTTCTCCTTTCGTTTCTAACCCCCGTTCTCCCGATTTTCTCAGAAGCCCAGGGGACTCACCCCCACGGCTCCCTCCGGGAAGGCGCTCTCCGTGTCTCTCGGGAAACACCGCCCGCCCAGCCTTTGTTGTATAAGCTGCACAAGGAGCCATATTTGCTTTCAGCCGAAGGCGGACAGGGTCGCGGGAGTCGGAGAGGTGGGGGACGACCCGGGCCGGGGGTGGGGGGCGCGCACTCCGCCCGCGTTTTGCTCCTAGCTAGACCTGGAGGAAGAGAAAGTGAACCCTTTCCCAGCTCCACCTCTGGCTCACAAGACCTCCTAGGGCCCAGGTTTCCACTTTCTAATTTCCAAGACGAGGAAATCACCTAGGGTGTGGTAGCGGCTGCCCTACCGCTCGAATTTTTAACACGTCCTTGGCCAAGAGTCTCGGGGAGCCCGCCCGCGGGCTCAGGCTCGCCCCGACGCCCCCGGGACCAGGGGCACTTTCCATCCGTTCCGAGACCCAGGACGCCCTGGGCCCAGCGCTCGGGGCCAGACTTCGCGCCCGTGCCCACGTCTTCCCTGCGGCCCCACAGCCGGCGGGCCCCACGCGCGGCAGGACACGCGCGGCCTCCCGTGGCGGGGCCGCCCCTCCCCCACTGCCCCGGGGCGGGGCCGCGCGCCCAACGGAAGAGGCGGGGCTCCGCACGGCGGGCGGGCAGCTTGATTGGCCGCAGGAGCCTGACGCCCGATCCCGCTATAAGTAGGGGGCCGCAGCCCACTGCGCCACAGTCTCCGCCGAGAGTCGCCGCGGGTTCCTGCTTCAACAGTGCTTGGACGGAACCCGGCGCTCGTTCCCCCACCCCGGCCGGCCGCTCAGAGCCAGCCCTCCGCCATCTCCTCACAGCGCCCTCGAACCGTTCCAAGGCCCCCCGTCGCCGCTCCAGCGCCGCGCAGCCGCCGCCCGCCGCCGCCTCTCCTCAGCCGCCGCCATGACGACCGCGTCCCCCTCGCAGGTGCGCCAGAACTACCACCAGGACTCGGAGGCCGCCATCAACCGCCAGATCAACCTGGAGCTGTACGCCTCGTACGTCTACCTGTCCATGGTGAGCGCCCTCCCGCGGGCGGGGGCGGCCTCCCCGGGCGGCGGGGCGGGGCGGGGCGGGGGTGTGGCTAAGGCGCGGGCTCTCCCGCCTCCGCGCGTCCTGCCGGGAAATGGACGCTGCTCGAGGTCTCCCAGCACTTGCGCAGAAATTCTGGCCCGCTCGCCCTTTCCCACTGTGCCCTGGGAGGGCTCCCTCTCAGGCAGGGGCCGCCTCTGCGCACCGCTCTGTATTTAAAGAGCCAGGTTTCCTGAAATCCCAGAGTTGGAGCGGTTGCAACCTGTACAATCCCGTAGTTAGGAAAGTGGGTTTTTGCGCTTTCATCCCTTCTTCTGCATCGATCACGTGGTCCGGGGCCGTCCGTTTGCTTGGGTAATGGGGGCGAAGTGGTCCAGCCCCAGTCCCCCCCGCCGCCCCCTCCTCCCGGGTATGGCGGAGCCTGCTGGGAAATGGTATCGAATAGCAACCGAGGTGAGGGGGGGGGAGTTGGTGCTAAGTGGCTTATCTCCCATGGGCCGACCACTCTCTGAGCGGCCGTCGCCACCCCTCTGTTCTGCTTATCTGTGAGTCCCACTTGAATTGAAGCGTGGAAATCTCCCCTTGTGCGGATACAGTTGTCTTAGTCATCTGTCCTTTTGCCCGGGCACTTAATTCTTTATCCTTTTTGTGCCTGAGAGTTGTGGCCCGCTAATTGAACCCTTGGTTTTTGGATAAACTAAAACTAACGGTTACTGGGCAAAGAATTTTTCCATGCAGTGATCGGTGGAATCCGTTTTCCCAAATCCTATTTTTAGGCGGGGTGGTGGGAGTTTTACTTAGAATTGTCTTATGATTGTGCAGATTATCCGAGAATAGACAAGCTCTAGATGGGTTTGAAAACAGGCCTGGATTTCCCCGACTGCCATTCCATTTCAGGAACACCTGAATATAGCAAGTATCTAACACTGAATCAAATTTTTTGCTTTCTGCTGGCAATTTCTTTGTATACATTAGCATTGCCAACAGTTGTCACCTTGCCTAATGGGTTAATTTTAGAAATCCATCGGTCTGCTGTAAGCTGGCAAGCTCTTGTTCTAACATGGGTTAATCAGGGAGTGGGGAGAGAAGGCACTATTTGTACAGGGTAAATACTCCCACACCCTCTCCAATCAAATTTGACACTGGCTGGACAAACTTTGCACTAATACAGAGCCTTAAGACTATGCTGGGAACAATTCCCTGTGATATTCTAAAGGTTCCTTGTAGTAAACTTTCAATTTCAAGGACCCAAGTTTTATTTTTGTCAGACTAATTAGTGTTGTGTTCAATCCAGGAACACAGCCTGCCCCACCCCACCCCCCATCTGGTCTCCTTCAGTGCAGCCCCTCTTCTTGCTGGGCTTTGGGAAAGAAAGGCTAGGTGGCAGAGTGCCTTTCCTGGGCGTTCCTAACACAACATGTTCATGTTCCCTTTTCAGTCTTACTACTTTGACCGCGATGATGTGGCTTTGAAGAACTTTGCCAAATATTTTCTTCACCAATCTCACGAGGAGAGAGAACATGCTGAGAAACTGATGAAGCTGCAGAACCAACGAGGTGGCCGAATTTTCCTTCAGGATATCAAGGTGAACAAAAGATGCTAGAAATCCCCTGCTTCATGATCTATCTAGCAGTCCCCGGGTGTCAGAAATCACTCAAAGTAGCAGTTGCCCTTATAAAATGGGGGTACTTTCGGCTTCTGTGCTTTTTTTAGGCCTACCATTTCAGCTAAAAGAGGTGCATGGTAACCGGCAAGGATGTTAAGTTGGAAACTGTTGGAGAAACTTGGTTGTCCCTTTTGCCAAAGCGCGGGTGTTACATGTTAGGTGCTTGCTGACTTGTGGATTAATAGGTAGAAGCTATAGATGCATTGACGTGACCTCCTCTTTCAGAAACCAGACCGCGATGATTGGGAGAACGGGCTGAATGCAATGGAGTGTGCATTACACTTGGAAAAGAGCGTGAATCAGTCACTACTGGAACTGCACAAACTGGCCACTGATAAAAACGACCCCCATGTGAGTATTGGCAATCTGGGAGTGACTGGAGGAAGTTATTTGCTTCTTAAGGGCTGGGGAAAACTTACCATTAATCTTCTTCCCTACTCTGTTTTCTAGTTGTGTGACTTCATTGAGACTCATTACCTGAATGAGCAGGTGAAATCCATCAAAGAATTGGGTGACCACGTAACCAACCTGCGCAAGATGGGGGCTCCCGAATCTGGCATGGCAGAGTATCTCTTTGACAAGCACACCTTGGGAAACAGTGATAGTGAGAGCTAAGCCTTAGGCTGTCTTCCCAGAGCCACCAGGGTAACTTCCCTGGTCCCCGAGGCCGTGCATGCATGTTGGGGTTACCTTTACCTTTTCTGTAAGTTGTACCAAAACATCTACTTAACTTCTTTCATTTGTACCATTCCTCCAAATAAAGTAATTTGGTACCCAGCTGTTGTCATTTGACTTCTTGGGATGGGCTAGAAATGTATCTAGGTCATCCTCGTGAAATCTGTTCAAGTGCTATAGTTGAACTACAGTCACCAAAATGAAATGCCTGGGAGGATTTGTATTTATTAAAAGTCTTTAGTTTGGAAAAGATACCAAGGCTGGGTGTGTTGAATTTGGACAGGACTTAAGGACTCCTGATTCTGAATTGGATGTTTTGAATTACATGTTTCCAGTGGTTCATTCCAGCTTTTCATAATTTTTATGTACAAAAGGCATTTAAAGGCTTAAGTCCTGAAACTATGGATTTTGTTATCCGTTAGGCTAACCATTTAATACAGGCTGTCCTCCGAACACAGTCTTCAGTGTGGACAGCTGTATGGCTGTGACTGGATCAGTGTTCCTCTGGTGTACGTGCAGGTGGGACCAGGCCAGTGAAGCGTCTCCCCTAAGGAAACAGGCTAAGAGTGTGCTTCATCCCTAGAGAGAATAGGAGAAAGTTTACATGTGAGTCTGGAAAATAATACATAGTTGGGAGCTATGGCAAAGGTTAGGATCCCTAAAATACAAAAAAAAAAAATCCGTGAGTAGTGTCAGGAGCCTGCAGAGCCAGCTCTCCTTTCAACAACTACATTAATGTCCTTTCCCAGACAAACTGCAGTGATCTGCAGAAGTTTCTGTCTAGCTGGATCTAAGACTGGAGCTCTTTGAGGTTTTCATCACATGTGTTTTAACCACAGAAGGGACTGCTTGAGAATCTAGAAAACAGGAAGTTACAGTTCTCACATGATCGCTGGAGTGGGTAGGGTGGGTCTAACTGGGCGAAATCCAGAACGTAGGGAAATGTTGGGCGGTCTTGTGACCCCAGTGGGTTGACCCCAAGGAGGCACGAAGGACACGTGTTCAGAAGTCCTGAGTACCTAAAGCAGTGAGATACAGGGGACCTGGATGCCCTCACCTTGACCATCTGCCGGTTCCCAGGGGTCTAACACTTGCGGGAGTACTTCAGGATCACCGAGAGGTTATGGGGGAGTGTTCATACGCGATCTCTGAGCTACGCCTGGGCGGTGAATGGAGTTCTTGGGCTACAGTTCAGAGCCCCCAGATCTGCCTCGTGGTTTTGCGTCTGCTACTCAAAGTGAGCTGGATCCAGGGATATCTGAGCACTTAGGTTGGCCTGGTGGCCGCCAGGCATCCTTCCTGTCTGTGCAACCTTCCCTTCCCTTCACCCAGGACCCAGGGAGCTCTTCCGAGTGATGTCAAAAGCCCGCGAACTTCCTAGGGCTCTTGCTGAAGTGGCCAAGTGTGTGCCCCAAGCCAGTGCTGGCTGTAAGTCCAGCATGCTCTGGCGGTGAGGGAACCATAGGAAAGGGCTCCCAGGAAGGTAGGAGAAGGGTACAATCACAGCAAGGGAAGGTCAGGTGGGCCTTCCCACCCATGGGGGTGGGGGGAGGTGAAGTGACCCTTTAAGGTAGAGAGGACAGACCTGTTTTCCAAGGCCCAATAGGGATCTTCATGACCTTTGAGTATAGTGTGTAGGTTAGTTGACTGGTCCAAATGTGATTCTTTGAAATGATGTTCAGGGGTCTCCGACATATCCGTCAGGTTAAACTCGACAGTTTTCCTCTTCATGTGACCCGATTCTGGGGGCTCTGCTGAGGACCCAGCACTATCTGGAAGCAGTTCAAAACTGGCCTTCATCCCAGGAGTCACGGGTTGTAGACTTTGGTCTTTGACAGCGCCGTCTGTACCTGAGACTCTGCGAAGGCTTGAGGGTGCTGACTGTCCAGGTGAGAAGACCATAGGTGTGTGGCTGAGGGGTGTCTGTGGCGCACTGTGGTAGCCTGACCTCCCGTACAGTGCCGCAATCTCGAAAGCATCCTCCTCCTTGATCCTCCAGGCCTGGCTGTCTTCTTGGTCCCTAGAGTTCTGCCTGGCACCCCCGGGTTTCTTGAGCTGGCCCTCATGGTGAAGGCCTTCTTTCTTGGGCCACAGTAGTTTGGTCTTTGCGTTCGTCCTGGGGGGATGGTAGTCGTGGGACTGTAGCCCTAGGAAGCGGCCAATGATACCAGTGTGCGTGCCCTCCTCCTCCTCCTCCTCTGGGTTTGATCGAAACTCCATGTCCTCCTTATGCAGACTGGAAGGAAGCATGAGACTCAGGGTTGAGTAGGGGACAAAGGACCAAAGCCAGACCTGACTTCTGTTTTATCCGCCTCTTTTCCTTCCTTTTGGCCCAAAGCCAAGGACACACAGTGTTCGTCACATGCCTGGCCTCGCCTCTCTCCTGATCCGTCCTGTACTGCACTGCCCTCTTACTCCTTCCCAGCCCAGCTCACCTCACTGGTCTGTAGCCCCCTCTTGCCCACGATTACGAAACTCCCCGGCCTGGCACTTGAAGGGCTCTCTCTTCATCTCCATCTTCTCTTTAATATCCCTCCTCCAAGCAACCTGAACTACTGGTCCCCGGGTGTGGTGGGTGAGACGAGGCCCAGGAGTGACCCCGGGTAGGCTGGGGAACAGCATCCACAAAGAGAGGTGTGGCTTCCCGGGAGCCCAAAGCCTTTACTCTGCAGGAGAAAGCCCACTGTCCCAGCATGTGCCTGTCCTTGCCTCTGTCCACATTCTCCCCATGCTTCAAGGCCCAGCTCTGGGTGCAGCTGGAGGCCACCTCCCAGGCCAAAGGAGGTCTCTCTTCTAAGTTCTGTCTCTCCCAGGCATCTAGTACCTTGTGTCCAGGGTTTGGGCCTTGGGTTTGAGCCTCCTCACTAATTGTGTGTTCCTTGGAAACAAGGTCTATGTATTCGTATCCTCTGTTCCCACCCAACCCTCAGCCACTAGAACACAGACCATATGGAATTCAAAAGCAACTTCCAGAAATGTCTCTGACCTAAGCAAGCCTTCATCCTTCATTTGATCACTTTTTCAAAACTTCCTCACACCCACGAGGGACTCTAGCTAACTCAAATGACAGCTTAGTAGGGTATTTGCTTTTTAAAAGTTAACAGTGCTTACTACTGTGGAAGAAAACCTGGATGGTATGGACCCCGACACACAGAGGACTCTCCAAAGTCCTCTCCGCCGTCCTGCTGCAGAGAGAGGACTGTCTGGGATGGCCCTGCAGGCCACTGTGGCCCAGCCGCAGCTCATAAGGGAATCGGACCAAATCAGGGAAACGCGACCCGTGTGCAGGAAAGTTCGCCCGCTGTGGGTGACCCGAGGCTGTACCGTAGCACAGTCTACCCAGAAGGTACCTGTGATGACTCAGCGTCTTGCTGGTACATGCTTGCCCTACCCCATCCCAGGGACGCCCCCCGCCTTCACTCCCCATCTAAACATCTTGGCTTATCAGAAAGTGTAGTTCTGGACCAGAGTCGGGAACCGGGCTCTGCCATTCCAACTGCATCACTGATCGCTGGCAGCCCTTGAGTAAGTCTCTTCTTTCTCTGGGCCTCAGTTTCCAAGTGTGGACATGGGGGGGCTTAGGCTGGAGGCATCCGAAAGCCCTTACAGCTTTAGGAATTACTAAGCAGTACAAGGTAAGGATTGCGGGTGTGGAGGCAGAAGCAGACATACCTGGTCCCTGTGCGCTGCTTGCTAACTATGTGACCTTGGGCTGGGCAACCTGTTTAACCTCGCTGAACTTGGACTTAATCATCTGAAAACTGGAGATATCAAAGCCGGGTTATTGGGAAGCAAAAGATAGTTTATATAAAGAGCTTAGTGGAATTCCCAGCACTCAGCATGCATCTGATGTATATTAACTAGCGCTTTTCCAAGTTCTTGTGCGTGGGCTTTTCTACCCACCAGCGTGGTTCCCTGGCACTGCTCACCTGATGTTGAAGGTGGAGCCTAAAAAGGAGGCTCTCTGAGACTGGGCGGAAGCAGCTGTGTAGGGGGGTTGGGGTTCCGGCTCGTTCCAGTACATATCCCGCTCCATCGGGGGCAGGTCCTGGTGCATCTCGTCCACAGCCAACAGGGACACCTGGTTACCGGGCACAGAAGGAGAAGTCCAACAGCAGGGGCAGCCCAAGCGGGACCATGGTCTTCCTAGATGACCTGGAAAAGTCCCTTCCCTCTCTCTGGGCCTCAGTTTCCTCACCTGTGAAATGGAGAGACCGATGCCTATATGCAGCCTCAAATTTGGGGCAAGAACCCTGTGAGTGAATGGTTGGCTGGGAGGTGGGCGGGCAATTCACCATGAGGCCTCCCTGCAGAACTGTGGGGCCCCCTCCTTGGGTCCAGTGCGGGGAAGGGCCACAGGACAGGCTCCCTCTCTCCCAGAATACCTGCAAGCTCCTGTCGACAATCCAGTTGGTCTCAAAGTCATCATCATCCTCTCCAAATGGGTTGATGAGCTGCTCTGCCACCTTCGGGAGAGGGGAGGCTCTGGAAATCCTCAGCAGACTCCCTGCAGCCTTGCTCCCTGCCCTTAAACTTCGGCTCCTGCCCTTTCCACGTCCCGCCCCCACGATGCCCCTCCTGCCTGACCACCATCTCCAAAGCCAGTATGTTAGGGCTCCAGCCACCCACGCTCATAGGCACCCGCACACGGTCCCCTTCCCTTCAGGACATTGAGCCCGAGCCCCTCTCTTGTGCCCGTTGCTCCCTCAACACCCAGAGCTGTCCTTGAGCCTGTCACTCAGCAGAGTCGCCCCCGGCCCCTCCCCTCCCTGTATCTTCCCTGGAGTTCCACGATTCTCTGCATTCGTTCATTTACTCATTCAAGTCTTCAAACACTCGTGGATTCATGATTTTCAAAGCAAGAGAGAGAGATGTTGGAGGCTGTGCTCCATGAAAGGGTGGCCCAGGCCGGCCGAGTCCTGGCACTAACCTCTCGGGCCCCCTGACAAATCTCCACATCAGTGAGGGGCTGTGCTAAGGGTTCAAGAGACATCCTGTAAGCCACTAGGCAATTTCAAGCAGAAAAATGGTGTGATCTGGTTTGCGCTGGAGAAACTGAAGATGACTGCGGGGATGAGGGTGTGGATAGGGAGGAAATATCTGTGCGTGTGTGTGTGTGTGTGTGTGTCACACACGCGAAATGTGGATGAGAGGGAGGGAGGGGGCCACCTACCATCACCACCACTACCAAAAAATAAAAGAAAAAAGGAAGAAACAGAGAGTGGGGGAGAAACAGAGGAAAGATAAAGAGATGGAGAGAGAAAACTGTGTTGTTCAAAACTCCTGCTAGGAAGAGCCCTGGATGTAGTGGGAGGAATACTTGGAAAAGTCACTTGGGGCGGGGATGGGAGCCCCCCCACTCCGCCACCGCCCCCATCACAGATGGATATCTTGAGTAAGGAGAGGTGGTGTTAATCTCCCTTGAAAGGGTGGGGGCTGGGGTAGTCAGCATCAGGATTTTTGTTTTACTAAGCAGAGGGGACAAATTTGGAACCAAAGCCCCATCACCGGGGACAGCAAGGGGTTGCCTTGCCAGCAAGGCCTGCCACTGCTGTTCTTACTCCGTGCATTTCCCTTGTTCTGGACAAACATCTGGGAGCATTCTCTCGAGGGGGCATAGCAAATGGTTTGACAAGTGAGCTTTCCCTATGTCTGTCCAGCCTGCTAAGTTCAAGGCCTCGGGATCAGACACTGGCCTCAAGCGGGTCCCACTCCTCTCTGGGTCTCAGTGTCTTCATATGTAAAGACACGGGGAAGGAGTAGACCAGAGGGTTGTGGTGGAGGCCCAGCACCCCACTTTCCGCATTTGAAACTCTCCTTTCCTGGCCGGCCACGACCCTTCCGGCCGCGACCACAGCCGGCCTTGTCGCAGAGACTCTCACCTTCAGCCAGCCCGCGTAGAAGAAGAACTGCAGGAATGTGAAGACAGGTACGACAAGGTCCAGCTCGTGGCCGGGGTAGGCCTTGGCTGGGTTCAGGAACTGCCGCCCAATCAGGCAAGCCAGGAAGAAGCTGTACACAGCCACGGTCACCACCTTGGGGGGCGGGGGAGGAAGGAGGTGGCAGCAGAAATGGGCTGGCTGGGGACTTGGGGTCAGGAAGCTCCCCAGGCTGGGAGGACGAGGCCTTGCTCTGATTTGCACAGTCCTGTGACTTTGGGTCTCCGTGATCACTTTAAAATGGGGATAATCACATTCCCTCCACTGGGCTGAACCAGGCAGGAGCCTGGACTCTTCAAACTAGTCACCAGAGAGAAGCTGCCAAGTCCAGACCTAACCCCCAGGGTGAGCCTCTTAGCCGCTGAGTGAACCCTTCTCATCACAGGCTGTTTCCAGAGTCCTCCCAGTCCCCTGAGGGAAACGGCCTAGTCCTCACCTGCGTGTACACCAGCGGGATACTGATCCAGTCGTAGGCAAATAGGTGTCCACACTGAGTACGCAAGACGTTCATCTCCTGCCGAGCGGGAGGGAGGGTTGGGGTTCTGACCGCCCTTTGCTCTCCCAGGCTCATCCCCAGCTCTGCCCCAGGTACCCGGGTCTGGCACTCATATTCCAGCCCCCGCTATCCCATCACGGGCCACTCACTTAACCTCTCAAGGCCTCAGCCTCCTCATCTATCAAAAAGGAGCCAGGATCTCAGAGGCTCCCTTCAGAGAGGAAGTGGGAGGGGAATTGGGGGGAGCGGCCACCATGGGTTGTGGAGTCCTTGTCAGTCAAAATCCTACAATCCCAAGGCAGGTTCTAGGAAGAGCCTCAAGCCTTGTCTTTGAAGGGAACTGTTCCACCTGGGGCACAACCGTCCCCACTCCGCATCAGCCGCGTCGGTGCCGTGAGCTCACTTCCAGCAGGCTCCGGAGCAGGACAGGGTCCCGGATTCGACCTCCAACCCACGCCTTCATCGACAGGTTGGCAAACCACACCCAGGGCACCCAGAACGTGTTGTGCGGCAAGCTCAACTTTTCCAAGTGCTTGCGTTCCGCGGGGGTCATAAAGCCTGCGGGGTGGAGTGAAGAAGGCGGTGGGTGGGAGATCACCCGCAGAACTGGGGGGGGGGGCAGCGGTGGCCAAGCCTCGCCGCAGCCCAGGATTTAGGCCCAAGCTCACTGGGACCACGGAGCTCCTTTGCCATCTTCTTCCAACAAATAATGACTGAGTGCCCACTACGAGCTGTTCCGGCCTGAGCACGGGAGAAGAGTCTGTCTTATTAATCAGGACCAGATCAGGAGCAGGTCAGGGACGGAGGTCACAGAAATGCAGACCGAAAACCGCGCAACTGGATGGGCAAAGGGCAGAGGGAGGCAGACCGGTACTTTTCACCAGTTCCCAAGGCCCCGCGCCCGGCCGTCAGTTCCCACTCTTCCCTCATCCCTCAAGGGCCCTTAACCTTATCTCAGACCCCTACCCTCCCGCGCGGTTCCCGGCCTCGCTCCCACCCACCTTGGCGCACCCGACTCCGCTCCGCCCAATTAGGCGAGGCCTCGACCCCACCCCGCTCCTCGCCCCACCCAATCTTCGATCCGGAGGCCTCTGGCTCCACCCATCTGCTCCGGCCCCGCCCCGCCCCGGGCCCCGCCCCGGGCCCCCCGCCCACCTGCTTTCACCAGGTGCTGGGAGCTGGGAAAGCGCTTGTAGACCGCGGCGCTGACGCTGCGCAGGATGAGCACGTTGCCCAGGTTGGCGTAGCGGATGAGCGTGCGCCGCAGCAGCCGGCCTTGCTCGTCGTTGCCCTCCACCAAGCCCGACACCAGGTTCATAAGGCGGTCGGGCCACGGCAGGTTCTCGTACTGGTTCCACCAGCGGGTCACGACCAGCGTCACGTAGAAGCCTGGGCGGGAGAGGCGGGGTGGGGGTGGGGGCGGGGGGCGAGGGCCCTGGCTGCGGCCGGAGCCAAGCGAGGGCGATGCCTCGGTTTCTCCATCTTTCTGATGGGAGCGGGCCCAGCCCCGATCCTCCAGAAAGGTGCTCAGGAGGGGAAGACCGTCAGAGCCCCGCAGGAAGGCGCAAGAGCCTCGAGTTCTCTCTCCCAAGGGCCCCCTGCCTATCCCAGGAATCTGCCAGACTCCCGCCCTCTCCCCCACCTCCGGCTCAGAGGCTCCAGGGACTATGTCAGCGCTGCCCTCAGAAGCTGGGGTCTTGAGTGCTAACCTCAGGACGTCCTTCCTGATGTCTAACTTCAGTCCGTGAGGCTGCAGTGTCCCCATTTCCCTGAACTAACCGCCACTGGCTTTCCCCCACCTAGTGTCTCGTAGTCCAGCTGTGTGGAGCCTGGAGCAGCCACTGGGATCCCGACACGCCGAAGGGGGAGCTCACCCAGCACGAAGGAAATGGGGATGAGCTGGATGTAGCTGTCGCAATAGAGAGTCAGTTTCTCAAACATCACCTGCTGTTCCTCGGTGAGGGCCATCCTGGGGGTGGAGGGGGAGGTGGGGAGGGAGTGTGTAGACCCTGGGAGGACATGGCTGAGACCGGTACTGGCTCCAACCAGGCCCACGGGAAGACTGTGGCTGCCTCTTTGCTACCCCGCCACTTCCCTGTCCCTTTCACTGGCCCTCCCCCGGGCCCCTCCTCAGGTCTGAGCCAGGTCCACTCCTTCTCCGGCGGCCTGAACCCCAAGGGCACCTCAGCTCCATGGCTGGAAGAGGCGCCCTCAGGAGGTTTTCTGTGACCTACAGGAAGGAAGGTCCTGCCGAAGGAGTTACTTTTAGGCACCACTGACCCTTTTAAAGGATCCTAAGGATAGTTTGAAAGCAGGTTCAAACAAAGAAGGTTTGGTCTTTATTTATTTATTTATTTATTTAAAGATTTTATTTATTTATTTGACAGAGAGGAGAGAGATCACAAGTAGGCAGAGAAGCAGGCAGAGAGAGAGGGGGAAGCAGGCTCCCCGCCGAGCGGAGAGCCCGATGCGGGGCTCAATCCCAGGACCCTGAGATCATGACCCGAGCTGAAGGCAGAGGCTTTAACCCACTGAGCCACCCAGGCGCCCCGAGGGTTTGGTCTTTAAAAAAACATGGTGAGGAGAGATGAATAGGTGAGCACAGAGGGTTTTTAGGGCCGTGAACCTCCTCTGTATGACACTGTCGTGGTAGATACACGTCATTTATCCAAACCCATCGAATGTACAACAACAAGAGTGGAACCTAACGTAAACTGTGGACTTTGGGTGATAATGGGGTATATAGACACTCTCTACCTTCTGCTCAATTAAAACTCTAAAAAATAAAGTCTAATTTTTTTTTTAAAGTATATTGGTGCCCGAGCAACAACCAAAAAAAACCAATGTGCTTTGTTATTGGTATTGTAATTACGAAATCAAGAATTTTCTGTATTTCATAGTTTTTCAATCCATTTCAGTCATTAATGCTTTTTCCATTCAAAATGCTTTCATATATTCTGTGATTATATCTGTCCTCTATTTAATATAAGTAAACATTTTTATTGGGGGGAAAAAAATACAGTCTGGGCCTGAGAGCTTGTGTGGGACTCAGGAAAACAGGCCGGCTGGGTGGGACCGGCTAAGGCCTGCGTTCCAAGAGGCCTCTCCCTGGGTTGGAGGAAAGACACTCCCAGCCTGCACCGAGCTGCCTCCCAGGCTGCCTCCTCTTACCTCCTCCCCAGAACTCAACCCCCAGTGCCCACCCCCCGCCCCCGCAGGGCTTGGCAGGGAGCTCAAGGTCAGCCTTAGAGGTCTCTGGTACATTAGCCCCCTGGCTGGCCGGCTTGCTGTCCCAAGCCCCACGCACCCCTCCCGGGCCCCGGCCCCAGCCTGTCCCGCTGCACCTGTAAATGAAACGGATGGTGTAGTAGCTGAGCAGGAAGATGAGGAACTCGCCGTAGAGCAGCTTGTAGATGCTGCCTCGCCAGCACAGCAGCAGGCGGGAGAAGGAACCTAAGCGGGCATTAGCCACTTGGTTCGAGTAGGTGACGGTCATGGCCGGGCACTGGGCTGCAGCAAGTGGACTTGGGTCCTAGTAGACAGACAGGGAGGGACACTGATGGGGGGGCTTGGTCGGGGCTTGTCTGGGCCTCGTGAGTGATCTTAGCCTAGACTCTTCCCTGCTCTGGGCCTCAGTTTTCCTGTCTGCACACTGGGAGGGGAATAAGGTGGCCTCAAAAGCCCCTTTGGCTCTTCCTGCCTGCAGGACGTGGGAAGCCAGGGAAGTGAGCCCAGAGCTGCCCACAGCCTTGGCCGGGAAGACAGACAGAGCTGTGCCCTTAAGTTGTATGACAAAGGCAATGACAGCAGCAATAGCAAAGTCCACATACTAGACTTGATCCCCTGAGCCCAGTGGCGTTCAGAGCCCATCTTGTTCATTAGCTCCCCCAAGCACCCACAACCACCTCGGAGCAAGATTGGTAAAGGGCCTGGTTGGTCTTGTCCACTGCCCTGTCCCCAGTGCCCAGAACAGTCTGGCTGGTAGAGATGCTCAAATAATGTTTACTGAACAGTGACCCCAGGGCCTTTCCACTTGCTAATCCTTCTGCCTGGAGGATGCTCTTTCTCATCTAACGGTATGGCTCATTCCCACTTTAGGTCACCTGCCCAGAAGGGTGTCCCCAACTACTGGCCCTGCAAATAGCATCCCAGTGCCCACTGGTACTCTCTGTCCCCTCATCTTGTCGATTTCTCTACACAGCGTTTACCTTGTCCTACTTGAAATTCTATTTTGCAGGATATCTGCTTCTTTACTGACCATTCCCTCCTGAGAATGGGGGCTCCCACTGCACTCTCATAGCAGGTGCTCAATAAAAACTTCTGGAAGCAATGATTGACACCCAGCCTCTCCTCGCTTGCTCTGGCTGTCTTTGTGCCCCAGGCACACCAAGCTCATTCCCACCTCAGAGTCTTGGCACGCATGCACAGGCACCCCCCCCCCACGTGCACACATGCTGCCCGTGGGGGCACATCTCATGGACCGACGCAGGGACCGCCGTCCACCCCGTAGGCCCAGCCTGCCTGGGCCGACCCCTACTCACAGGAGGGGCTCCAGTTTTCTCAGGCAATCCCACGACCGTTCTGGCCACTGGACCGGTGGGACTCCTGGGGGTCCTATGGCCAGTGCCGCTGCCCACACCTCTGGGCTGGTCCTGCCCATGCGTGAGTTAAGCAGTCACTTGACTCCCTAAGCCAGGGCCTCCACAAAGGAGCCTTGTTTGGGCTCCTTCTCATAATCTGCACATTAGCTGGAGCCGGCACTGCCTGGCCGGGGCCCCTCTAATTCCTGCCAGTACTGGGGTTTGGGGGTGGGTGGGCACTGAGACGAGGGCTAGAATCTGGGGCAACTCCCCTCCACCATGGGCCTAATCCCATCATTTTCTCCGAGCCCTCAAATACAGAGATGGAAGGATCTCCTTCTGACCACTGAGGTCTTGCAGGGAGAGCTGTGGGGACTGGGGCCGGGGCCCTGGTCTTCATCTCCTGTGCCGGGAAGCTACACAGAGAGAGGAAGCTGAGGGCCAGGCCCTATGGGGCTTTGGCAGCACTGAGGGCAGTGGGAAGAACACTGGAAGTCCTGGCTTCTAGTCCCGGCTCTGCCACTTGTGTGCGGTGACCCTAGTGGGCCTCCGCTCCTTCCTAGGCCTCAGCGTCCCTATCCCAAAAGGATGGTATTGCTTTAGACCTCATCACCTTCCTAAGAGTGACAGCGGTTGGCCTATGCTGGTGAGGAGCTCTGATTGGCTGATGGTGATAGCATAGGTTACTCAGGCTGTGATTGGCTGGCAGAATCCAGTTAGTAGGTTGGTTCACAGCTATAGAAGAGGAGGGGTGCGGGGGCCGGAGGCTGCGTGTGGGGGCTGGGCGGCATGCCGGATGACACAGCAACCAGGGTGTTGGTGCTGCTGGCGTCCAACCAGCCCATGCAAAATGGGAATATGTACCCAGGTCCCCAAAGGCAGCCGGGTAAAATCTCAGCCCCTGGTTCCAAACATTTTAATACGTCAGTCTATACACGAGGGCCTTCCTAAGCCACTGGAAGTGATGGGTGTCCAGGACGGGCTCCTCTTGGGAAAGCCGGAAGCCGCAGTGGCTGTCGGTCTTCAGTGAGTGGCCATGAGAATGGTCTGGAATGTGTATGAAACGTGCAGCTTCTCGGGATCTTTCTCCAGAGTCTGATTCGGTCACCAGGTGGGAGGGTTGGGGAGAGGGGTGCTGCATGTCTAATGAGCAGGGCAGGGATTATGACGCCAGTGGTCTTCTGATCAGACTTTCTGAAGCCTGATTTACAATATGACCTCGAGCTTTAAAATAAATCCACTCCTTCCGTCCTCCTCCTCCCTCTTCTCTCCAACTCCTCCTCCCTTCCTCTCTCTTTCTCCCTCTCCCTGACATATTCCGAAGTGTTAACAATGCTGAGATTGCAGGTGACATTTTTTTTTTTTTTTTAAGATTTTTCACCTATTTATTTGACAGAGAGAGACAGCACAAGCAGGGGGAGTGGAATAGGGAGAAGCAAGCCCCCGGCTGAGCAGGGAGCTCAATGTGGGGTTCCATCCACGACCCTGGGATCATGACCGGAGCCAAAGGCAGATGTCTAACCGACTGAACCACCCAGATACCCCTGCAGGTGACTTTTGTGCACACCACTTTTGGTCTTATAATTCTCTGCCTGGGGGAAAAGATTATTTCATAACGACCTTGGCTACTTTTCTAATCACAGCTAAAATAATGCCATTGCAGTTATGAGGGAGTCTCTTCAGAGATCAGCAACAGCCTTTTAGAAGTATTTGCTACACCCTTGCTGCCTGTGCTGTGGGGAACATCTTTCCCATCACTCGTCCTTAACTTGAGCCTCAGTCTTCTCATCCAGAAAATGGGACAATAACACCTGCCTCAGCCATGAGTATGACGTGTAACAATTTAGTCAACTTTCCAAACCAGTGGTCCCCATGCTTGACTGCCTGCCCCTGGCGCCTCTGCTCCACCCCTCCAGATTCTGCTGGGCTAGCAGGTCCCAGACCTTGATGTTTTCTCAAGTTTCCCAGGCAAGTCCAAAAGACAGCCAGCGTGGGTGGAGAATCACTGCTGTAAGGGATAATTCCCTACCTTGTACTGCCTTTCCCCCCACCAAAACAAAGCAACACTCAAGAGAGAGCTTTGCACTTAGCAGATGATCAATATGTTTTTAATTAAAGTTGAAACATGTGCCTGGCACCACGCCTGGCACAGGGATGCTGACTCCATGTTAGTTGAAGGAATAGGTGAAACCCCTCTCTTTTTGTGCGATCAGGTTCCTGCCTCCCCGACGGTGACCACTGGAGGGCGCCCTTGACTAGCTGGCTCTGGCCGTGGAAGCCCCGTTAGCTAGTCCGGATCTGTAGGGACCCTGGAGCTGACACTGGATGTCTCCTTCGTCTCCTTGACCCTGACCAGCAGCTGTAGAACCATGAGAGGGAGTTGGAAGACACAGTGGCAACTGAAGTCCTCCCTCTCTTTTCCCTGAACTGCACGTTTCTTGTCAATATCCCCAAAGTCCCACCAGGACCCGCCGACAGTGCTGTACCAGCCCCCTTCCCCTCCCAGATGCCCCAGGACACCCCATAAGAAGCTGCTCCTCGCCGCCCCCCAGAGCTAAGACAGGTAGACCCCAGGTATAAGCCAGGGTCTCTTCTACTTGGCCTTGGCCATGCAAATGTCCCCGGCCTGCCAGGTGCGTCTCAAGCACATAGAAGGGCCGCCGCAGGCACTGACTGACCCAAGCCATGCTTGGACAGAGGGCCCCAAGGTTGACCTCTGCAAGGATGGGGTCCAACCCAGTCAGGGTCAGCCTCTTCTGCTTTCCGTTCCACAAAGCAGTCATCCAACAAACCATTTCTGATGCCAGAACGAAGCTTAACCTGATTCCCGTGTCCAAAAATTCCTAGTCAGATAAAATGAAGGAAACACTTAAATAACTTGAACACAAAATGGCAAGTCCTGATATCTGTGTCAAGGCCACAGAGCTCAGAGAGATGTTTACAGAGAAGGGGGCATTTGAGCTGGGTCTTGAGGCACGGGTAGGAGTTTGCCTGAGCTGAGAAGGATGGAGGGTGTGACATAGAAGGGAAAGCCCATGTGAAGTCACAGAGGCATTCCCAAGGGACAGTTCAGTAGGGTTTCCTCATCTACATTTTACAGAATGTAAATGACGCTTGACGCTGAAGCTCAAGGACTCTCTTGTCCAAAGTCACACAGCTTTAAAAGGCCAGGCTGGGACTAAAATCTGGGTCTTCTCATTTTGAATCCTGTGGCTTTTCCACGACTCACACTATCACCTCTCCGGTGGAGGTCAGTTTCTGAGGGGTGGAGGCTTACCTATTAGGGTAGTGGTTTCTGTTGGGGTTAAAGGGAGGTCCAAGGGATAGGGGGTGCACAGAAGACACATCGCTCTTGAGGCCACCAGCAGGGAGCCATCTCTAGAGACAGGGAAAACAGAGCTGGGAAGATGGATGGAGGTTCAAGGGATAGAAGGCTATGGTCTTCTCATCTGGGATCACTGTGGCAACAGGAGCATCACAGAGGGCCTGCTACTGTGCCCTTCCAGGCGCTGCCTCTGCTGGGCAGAAAGAAGAAGAGCCAACTTGGCTGGGGAAGGTGGGCAGGGGGCCCTCGGGTGGGACAACCAGCCCTGGATGCTGCCTCCAGGCTCTAGGCAGGGTACCAGCCAGCCTACAATCCCCTCTTGGGCCAATCAGAAAGAACAGGGCAGAAGCCAAGCGAGAAAAGGCAGGGGCTTGGCATATCTGGTCAAGGGAGGGGAGGGACACTGCCAGCCTGGGGCCTGGAAGCCACACAGACAATAGCACCTCTCCACTGGGGCCAGTGGCCCTGATCCCTAAAAGGCTGGATAGACTCAACATCCCAAGAGATGAACACATAACCTTTGACTCCTGCAGAAAGACAGCAGGGACTGGGAGGGGCTGGGACACACCGGGTCCAGCTTCACCGAGCCCGGTCCTGCCCGTGACAATGGAATAGCATGGACGAAGCCAGAGCCAGCCCAACCGGAGACAAAAGGCAAGAGGATTCACCACAGCCTTGGGGAGAACACTGGGATCTCCGAGCTGCCGTGTCCCCATGGACTCCGCCTTCCCGAGGCCAGCCAGGTGAGGCGCAGACCCCATGCACAAGCCCCCTACCCCGCCAGCTCAGAACTGGGGCTAATGGGCAGGCGAGGAGGGGGAGGAGCTGATCCCAGGCCAGGCTTCTCCTGGAGAACCGCACTGAGTGTACGAAAGCCTGAGTGCTGTCGTACCTTTAGTACAAGCCCGAAGCCTTGGGCTTCCTCATCTGTGCAATGGGTGGGTTAAGAGCTTGACACAAGGAGAGACGATCCGGATGGTTGCTCTCCCCGCTGCTTGTCTTGCAGACAAAGATACCAGGCCCTTGAGAAAGAAATGGACTTATTCTCAAGTCACGAAGGATTAAGAGTCAGAGCTAGAAGGTGTAACTAGGTCCCCTGTCTTGGTCAGGGGGCCACATGATGCTTCACTGTTCCAGAATGTTCCTGCTGTTCAACTCCGCAAGCACGTGTGGACGCCAGCTGTGCTTAGCACCAGGGGAGGGAAAAAGAAGGAACCATGGTTTCCCCAGTATCTTGAGCATTTTACTGGGTGCCAAGCAGGGCTCTGAGTGCTTTTTAGATAGGATTTTATCTCGTCATCAGAACTGGGGAATAGGGGCGCCTGGGTGGCTCAGTGGGTTAAGTCTCTGCCTTCGGCTCAGGTCATGATCTCAGGGTCCTGGGATCGAGCCCCGCATCGGGCTCTCTGCTCAGCAGGGAGCCTGCTTCCCCCTCTCTCTCTGCCTGCCTCTCTGCCTATTTGTGATCTCTCTCTCTCTCTCAAATAAATTAAAAAAAAAAAAAAAAAGAACTGGGGAATAGGAAGGGTTAGTTAGCTACCTGTTACAGGTAGGTGTCCAGGCCTAGAGAGAAGGTAAGTAACTCACCCAAGCCTCCACTCAAATCGTATGATACTGGTCCTTTTATGTCTGGCTGCTTTCACTTGCCATCGGCTCGTTTTTCGAGGGTCCACATTGTACCAGGGCGACAGCATTGCTTTCCTTTCTGGGTTGAATGATATTCCGTTGTGTGGATAGGCCACAGTTTGCTTATTCATTCCTCCATTGATGGACATCTGGATCATTCCCATTTTTTTATTTTTATTTTATTTTTTTAAAGATTTTATTTATTTATTTGGCAGAGATCACAAGTAGGCAGAGAGGCAGGCAGAGAGAGAGGGGGAAGCAGGCTCCCCGCTGAGCAGAGAGCCCGATGCGGGGCTCGATCCCAGGACCCTGAGATCATGACCCGAGCCGAAGGCAGAGGCTTTAACCCACTGAGCCACGCAGGCGCCCCTTTGGTTAACTTTTCAAGGACCTACCTAACTGTTTTCCACAAGGGGCTGTACAATTCATACTCCCACCAGCACTGCATGAGGGATTTGCTTCTCCACTTCCTCTCCAAGGCTTGTTGTACCCCCACCCTGCAAAAAGCCATCCTAGTGTGTGCGCAATGGTATCCCATGGTGGTTTTGATTTGCATTTCCTTAATGACAAATGATGTTGAACCTCTCGTATGCCTGTTGGTTATTTGCATGTCTTCATTGGAGAAATGTCTACCCAAGTCCTTTGCCCATGATCCTTGGCCCATATATTCTTTTTGTTGAGTTATAAAGGTTCTTTATCTATTCTGGACACTAGATTTATAAGAAATACATGATTTACAAATATTTTTTCTCCTTCTTTGGGTCATCTTTTCACCTTGAGAAAGTCCTTTGATGCGCAGAAGTTGTTGTTTTAAAAAATTATTTATTTATTTATTTATTTTATTTTAATTTTTTTTTTTTTTTTAAGATTTTATTTATCTACTTGACAGAGTGGAGAGAGATCGCAAGTAGGCAGAGAGGCAGGCAGAGAGAGAGGGGGAAGGAGGCTCCCTGCCGAGCAGAGAACCCGACGTGGGGCTCGATCCCAGGACCCTGAGATCATGACCTGAGCCGAAGGCAGAGCCCTTAACCCACTGAGCCACCCAGGCGCCCCTGTTTTTTTTTATTTTGATGAAGATCAGTTTATTTTTGCTTTTGTTGTTTGTTCTTTGACGTCATATCTAAGAAATCATTACCAAATTCAAGGTCATAAAGATTTACTGTTAAGTATTCTATAGTTTTATAGCTCCAGGTCTTACATGTAGGTCTTTGACCTATTTTGAGTTAATTTTTGTACGTGGTATGAGGTAAAGGTCCAACTTCATTCTTTTGCATGAAGATACCTAATTTTCCAAGCACTATTATTTGAAAAGATGATTCTTTCCCCCATTGAATTGTCTTGGTGCTATCGTTGAAAATCAACTGACAATAGGTGTATGGGTCTATTTCTGGACTCTAAATTTTAGTCCATTAATCTCTATGTCTATCCTTATGCCAGTACCACACTGTTTTGGTCGTGTAGCTTTTTACAAGTTGAAATCGGGACGTGTCTCCAATTTTGCTCTTCCCTTTCAAGATTGTTTTGGCTACGTGTGCTCCATTACAATTCCATACGAATTTGAGGAGCAACTTGCCCCTTTCTGCAGAAAAGGCAGTTGGAATTTTGATGGAGATTGCATTGACTCTGTAGATCACTTTGCTTTCTTTACAATATTGTTTCTTTACAGTCCATGAACATAGGATGTCTTTTCATTTACTCAGGTCTGTTTAAATTTCTTTCAACAATGTTTTATAGTTTTCAGTGTACAAGTCTTATACCCTTTTGTTAAATTTATTCCCAAATATTTTATTATTTTTGGTAATGTAAATGACATTGTTTTTCTAAATTTCATTTTTAGATAATTCACTACTAGTGTATAGAAATACAACTGATTTTTGCGTATCGATCTTAAATTCTACAACTTTGCTAAATTCGTTTATTAGCTGTGATGGTTTCTGTGTGGCTTCTTTAGGATTCTCTATATATTAGATCACACCATCTACAAATAGAGATTGTTTTACTACTTCCCTTCCAATTTTGGATGCCTTTTATCCGCTTTCTTGCCATGGCTAAAACTTCCAGTAAAGTGTTGAATAGAAGTGACAAGATCAGACATTCTTATATTGTTTCTGATCTTGGGAGGAAAGTTTTCAGTCTTTCACCATTGAGTATGATATTAACTGCGGATTTTCTTTTTCTTTTTTTTAGGATTTTATTTGTTTTTCTTTGAAAGAGAGTGAGAGAGCACAAGCAGGGAGGGGGCAGAAGGAAAGAGAGAAAAACTCTCCCCATTGAGCAGGGGCCCAACATGGGGCTTGATCTCAGGACCCTGGGATCATGACCTGAGCCAAAGGCAGATGCTTAACGACTGAGCCACCCTGGCACCCCCAAAAATAAAATTAAATCCATACATACATACATATTTGAGAGAATTTACCAGTGAAACAATCTGATCCTAGCCTTTTCTTTAATGGAAATTTTCTACTTATTTAATTTCTTGTTCTAGGTCTATTCAGGTTTCTGTTTCTTCTTGAGTCACTCTTGGTAGTTTGTGTATTTCTAGGAAATTTTCTTTTCATCCAGGTTATCTGGTTTGTTGATCTACAATTATTCATCATATTCTCTTATAATCCTTTTTGTATCTATAAGGTTGGTAGTAATGTCCTTACTTTCATCCTGATTTTAGTAAATTGAGTCTTTTATCTCTTTCTCTCTTTTTTTTGTCATTCTAACTAAACATTCATCAATTTTGTTACTCTTTTCAAAGAAGCAACTTTTATTTTCATTGATTCTCTTTGTTGTTTTTCAATTCCGTATTTCATTTATTTCCACTCTAATCTTTATTATTTCCTTCCTTCTACTCACTTTCAGTTTAATTTGTTCTTTTTCTAAGTTCTTTATGTTGAAGTTTACGGCTGATCTTGAGTGACAGATGAGGTTAGAGACCTTAACTGTCTTGCTACCAAAAGGGAGCACCAGTCTGAGAATACAGTCAAACCAGGAAGAGGACAAGAGAGACACTCGATCTTGAGGACAGTGTTCAAGCCCCTCAAATAATCCATATCTAGAGCAAGTCCTGCTTCTGGGCATTCAGTTACATGATTCAGTACATTTTCTTTGGGCCATTAAAAAAAGTTGGAAGTTCAGTTATTGATTTAAGATCCTTTTTCTATTTAATATAGGTGTTTACAACTATAAATTTCCCTCTGGTAATTGCTTTTACTGCATTCTGTAAGTTTTGGTATGCTGAGTTTCTATTTCATTCATCTCACCTAATTTCTTTTTTATTTTTTAAGATTTTTATTTATTTATTTGACAGAGAAAGAGACAGTGAGAGCAGGAACACAAGCAGGGGGAGTGGGAGAGGGAGAAGCAGGCTTCCCGCCTAGCAGGGAGCCTGATGCCTGGCTCGGTCCCAGGACCCTGGGATCATGACCTGAGCCGAAGGCAGATGCTTAACAACTGAGCCACCCAGGCGCCCCATCTCACCTAATTTCCCTTGTGAATTCTTTTTAATCCATTGGGCATTGTTCAATTTTCATGCATATTCAGAATTTTCAGTTTTCCTTCTTTTATTAATTTCTAGTTTCATGTCACTGTGGTCAGAGAAGAGACTTCATATGCATTCAGTATTTTTAAATGTACTGAGACTGGTTTTGTGGTATAAACAGGGTCTGTGCTGAGGAATATTCCATGCTCCCTGGAGAAGAACGTGTATTCTGTTGTTGTTGAGTGGAGTTAGGTTTGTTGGTTTACAGTGTCGTTCGGTGCTTCTATTTCCTTGTTTATGTTTTGTGTAGTAGTTCTAGCCATTATTGAGAGTGAAGTATTAAAGTCCTTATTATTTTTTTTAATTTTTATTAACATATAATGTATTATTTGCCCCAGGGTACGTGTCTGTGAATCATCAGGCTTACACATTTCACAGCACTTACCATAGCACATACCCTCCCCAATGTCCATAACCCAGCCACCCTATCTATACCCCCCTACCCACCAGCAACCCTCAGTTTGTTTCATGAGTTTAGGAGTCTCTTATTGTTTGTCGCCTTCCTGATCCCATCTTGTTTCGTTTCTCTCCCTTCCCCCGATGACCCCCCGCCTTGCCTCTCAAATTCCTCATATCAGAGAGATCATATGATAATTGTCTTTCTGTGATTGACTTATTTTACTTAGCATAATACCCTCTAGTTCTATCCACATCATTGCAAATGGCAAGATTTCATTTCTCTTGATGGCTGCATAGTATTCCATTGTATGTATATACCACATCTTCTTTATCCATTTTTCTGTTGATGGACATCTAGGTTCTTTCCATAGTTCGGCTATTGTGGACATTGCTGCTATAAACATTCAGGTGCACGTGCCCCTTTGGATCACTACATTTGTATCTTTAGGGTAAATACCCAGTAGTGCAATTGCTGGGTCATAGGGTAGCTCTATTTTCAACTTTTTGAGGAACCTCCATTTTGTTTTCCAGAGTGGCTGTACTAGCTTGCATTCCCACCAACAGTGTAGAAGGGTTCTCCTTTCTCCGCATCCTCGCCAACATCCGTCGTTTCCTGACCTGCTAATTTTAGCCATTCTTGACTGGTGTGAGGTGGTATCTCACTGTAGTTTTGATTTGTATTAAAGTCCTTATTGTTGTTGAACTGTTTATTTCTCCTTTCAATATATGTTTATTATTGTTATATCTTCTTGACAAATTGAGCCTTTTATCATTACATAATGTCTCTCTTTGTCTTTTTAAATAACGTTTGCCTTAAAGTCTGTTTTTTAAATATTAGTATGGCCACTTGATCTCTCTTTTTTGTTGATTTTTGGCATGGATCATCTTTTTCATCCTTTCACTTTTAACCTATTTGAGTTTTTGAGCCAAAGAAAGACTCATGTAGACAGCATATAGTTGCATCAGATATCCTTCTTAATCCATTCTATCAATCTCTGTCTTTTAAGTAGAGAATTTAATCTATTTACATTTAATTGCAATTACTGATAAGAACTTACTTCTGCCACTTTATTTGTTTGCTATATATCTCATATCTTTTGTTGTTATTGTTGTTTCTCAATTCCTCCTCCTTTTGTGTTAGGTGTTTTCTTTTTTAATAAAATTCTTTTTTTTTTTTTAAGATTTAATTTATTTATTTGATAGAGAGAGAGATCACAAGTAGACAGAGAGGCAGGCAGAGGGAAAGGGGGAAGCAGGCTCCCTGCTGAGCAGAGAGCCTGATGCGGGGCTCGATCCCAGGACCCTGAGATCATGACCTGAGCTGAAGGCAGAGGCTTAACCCACTGAGCCACCCAGGTGCCCTTTCTCTGCATCCTAATGCTGTTTTTCTCATGTGTTGTTATACCATAAAATGTTCTCCTTACCTGTGTTATTCTTCATATAAATATCCATTTTAGTAGTTCATCCAGCAAATATTTATTACCTGGTGGTCACTCTTCCAGGGACTGAGTATACAATAATGAGTGAAACAAGACCCTACACTCATTGAGCTTACATTGGAGTAGGGAGAGAAATAAGGGACATAGAAATATTCACTCATTGTTGCTACTGTTTAATGTTCCATCATAAGGACATCACTATGATAGGATGAAAAGTGGCCCCCCAAAAATATCAGATCCTAATCCTGGAAATCTGTAGATGTTACCTTATGTGAAAATAGGATGCTTGCAGCTGTAATTAAGTTAAGGATCTTGAGATGTGTGGATATTATCCTGGATTATCAGGGTGGGTCCCAAGTTCAATCACATGCCTCCATGTAAGAGGGAGGAGGAAGGAGATTGGACATGGACAGAAGAGAAGAAGGCAACGTGACAAAGGAAGCAGGAATTGGAGCGAAGCTAAGGAATGTGAGGAACTGCCCGAAGCTGGAAGAAGCAAGAAATAGAGTCTCCCCTGAGCCTTCAGGGATAACATGAACCTATGAACAACTTTTTTTTTTTTTTTAAGATTTTATTTATTTATCTGAGAAAGAGAGTACAAGCTGTGGGGAGGGGCAGAAGGAGAGGGAGAAGCAGGCTCCCTGCTGAGCAGGGAGCCTGACAACTTGAGGCTTGATCCCAGGACCCTAAGATCATGACATGAGCCAAAGGCAGACGCTCAACCGACTGAGCCACCCAGGTGACCCAGACCTCCCCACATCTTGATTTGGGCACAGTGATAGTAATTTTGGACTTTCAGCATCCAGAATGGCATGAAATAAGTTTCTGTTGCTTAAAACCACCTAGATTGTGGTAATTTGTTACAGTTACCATAGCAAACTAACACAAATTTTGGAACCAAGAGTGATGTGCTGCTGTAACAAACACCTAAAAATGTGGAGATGGTTTTGGAATTGGGTAATGGGTAGATGCTGGAAGAATTTTGAGCAGCACAATAGAAGCACTTGTATGTGATGAACTTGGATTTTAGCTGAGGTCATTTCCTAGCAAAATGTTAAAGATGTGCCCTGGTTTCTTCTTGCTGATCATCGTAAAATGGGAGAGGAAAAAGATATACCAGGGAAAGAACTGTTACACCAAAAGGAACCAACACATGATGATGGGGGAAATTTGCAGCCTATCCAGATTGTGAAATATACTAAAATTAGGTGATTTGCTGTTAGAAAAAATGTGTTCTGGAGAGAAGGCCATGGGTGTGGTTGGATAGCCTTTTGCTAGTGTTGAGGATATTAGGTGTGTGACTCATGAACCCACTCAATCATCTCAGCAGAAACTGGCAACAGAGATAGAATTATCCAGGAAAGATCTGTGGAGGACTGGTGTGAATCTCTATGACATACACAAGAGACCCACAAGACTTTCCGGAGCTATGTATACCAGCAGAAACACTGCCATCTTGAATAGAAAGTGACAAAGAACGAATGGAATGAAGGAAGGCTGTTGGACTCCTACCATTCTAGAGGCAGGATACAGGCTTATAAAATGACTCAACTTCGACCACGTGCCTACTGTTAAGAAAAAGGAAGGATGACAAAAGGGAATAGCCTCAGGCCAGAGGGCAGAGCCTTGGACCTGGAAGTCAAAACCACAGATGCGGAGGCTGAAACCGTGGGTGACAGAGGATTAGCCCCGGACCTTGAAAAGTAGAGGAATTTGTCGTGCTGGATTTTGAAATTACTTGGGACCAGTGACTGCTTTCTCTCTTCCATTTTCTCCCTTTTGGAGTGGGAATGTCTGTAAGTGTTACACTATGCCTATCCCGCCATTGTATTCGGGGAACAGGTAACTGGTTAGTTTCATGGTTCCAGCGACACAGCGGAATTTTTTCCCCAGAATGGATCATATCTTGAGTCTTACCAAGCCTAGCTTAGATGATGAGATTTGGGGTTTTGAGCTGATTATATCTAGATGAGATTTTTGAGCTTGAGTTGATATTACAAGGGGTTAAGATGCCAGCTACCACCAGACAACCAGCAGAGGCAAGAAACAAACTCTTCCCTAGAGCAAGGACCAACCGACATCTTGATTTAAGTCCTCATTTTGGACTTCTGGCCTCCAGAATGATGGGGAAATAAATTTCTGTTGTTTTAAGCCTCCTAGTTCAGCTGATGAAAAGAATTCCTCAATTGTAATGTAGTTGGATTTATCAGCCCTTTCTTTTATGGTTAGCACTTTTTTTTTAAATTTTTTTAAATTTATTTATTTATTTTTAAAGATTTTATTTATTTATTTATTTTTAATGTATTTTTAAAATTTATTATTTTTTTAAAGATTTTATTTATTTATTTGTCAGAGAGAGAGAGTGCGCACACAAGCAGGGGGAGCAATAGGCAGAGGGAGAAGCAGGCTTCCCGCTGAGCAGGGAGCCCGATGTGATGCATGTGATGCGGGGCTCTAACCCAGGACCCTGGAGTCGTGACCCGAGCTGAAGGCAGAAGTTTAAATGACTGAGCCACCCAGGCGTCCCTGGTCAGCACTTTTTATGTCTTTTCTTTTTTCATCCTTCCTTTCACGGCGCATCTGGCTGGCTCAGTCAGTAGAGCATGCAACTCTTGATTTTGGGGTTGTGGGTTTGAGTCCCACACTGGGTGTAGAGATTACTTAAAAATCCTTCCTTTCTCCTAAGTAAAAAAGATATTCTACAATTTCTTCTAAGACTTTTGCCTTCTGTATGTAAGTTGTTAATCTATCTGGGATTAATTTTTCTGCATAGTATGAGATAGGGTCCCAATTATTTTATTCACATAGGCTCGATCAGTTTTTCCTACACAATGTATTAATTGGTCCCTTCCTTTCTCCACTGATCAGCAAGACTGTATCTGAATATCAGAGCTCCAGATATCTGTGGGTCTTTTTCTGGTTTCTCTATTTGATTTCATCAGTCTATATATGTTCATTCTTTAGCTAATATCATGCTGTTTTTATTACTAGAGTTTTATAAGTCCTGATAGCTAGGGAATAAGCAACTGCCTCATTCTTCTTCTTCAGGGATGTCTTAGATATTTTTACTCTTCTACATAAATTTTAAAATCAGCATGTCATATTTAAGAAAATCCCTGTTAGAATTTTGATCGCAATTGCATTGAATCCATAGATCAAATGGAAAAAAAATGGACATTTTTGTGAAAGATTTAGTTTTTTAATTTGTATCATTTTGATATTTTTATTATTAAAATAATTTAGATTATATAATCATTCATATTATAGTGATTATAATTTCTAAATTTGTATCCAAAATCAAAACTTTATAATAAATCTTGTACATATTTTGTTAGATTTATTATAGATGCTTATCATTATTGCTATAATAAATAATGTATTTTTTAAACACATTATTCTACTTAAATACATAAATTCTATTTTGCTAATTTTTACCAGTGTACAGAACTGCAAATAATTTTTTTTAAAGATTTTATTTATTTATTTGACGAAGAGGAGAGAGATCACAAGTAGGCAGAGAGGCAGGCAGAGTGAGAGGGGGAAGCAGGCTCCCTGCTGAGCAGAGAGCCCGATGTGGGGCTCGATCCCAGGACCCTGAGATCATGACCTGAGCTGAAGGCAGAGGCTTTAACCCACTGAGCCACCCAGGCGCCCCTGCAAATAATTTTTATATTGATATTATAGCCAACCTTTTTTCCAAGCCTCCTTATTATAATAACTTATCTACAGAATCCTTTGGATTTGAAATGTAGACAATCATCTGTGAAAAATGACAGTTCTGGTTTTTCTTTTCCAATCTTTAGGTCTTAAGTTCCTTTTTTTTTTTTTTTTAAGATTTTATTTGAGAGAGAGAGAGCACAAGCAGATGGAGGGACAGAGGAAGAGGGAGAAGCCAACTTCCCACTGAGCAGGGAGCCCAGTGTGGGGCTTAATCTCAGGACCCCGGGACCATGACCTGAGCTGAAGGCAGATGCTTAATAGACTGAGCCACTCAGGTGCCCCTATGTCTTAAATTTCTTTTTCTAGTCTTATTGCCCTGGCTACAATCACCAATACAGTATAGAAGCAATGATAGCAGCCATGCCTGTCTCATTCCTGATTTTAAAATAATGTTTCTAACATTTCACCACTAAGAATGACATTTGCTGTGGGGTGTTGGTGGATACTCTTTTTCAGTTTAATGAAATTCCCTTTTATTCCCAGATTTCTAAGTATTTTTTAAAAAAGATTTTATTTATTTATTTGACAAAGAGAGGGAGGGAACACAAGCAGGGGGAGTGGGAGAGGGAGAAGCAGGCCCCTGCCGAGCAGGGAGCCTGAGGCAGACCTCGATGCTGGGCTCGATCCCAGGACCCTGGGATCATGACCCGAGCCGAAGGCAGATGCCTAACGACTGAGCCACCCAGGTGCCCCAGATTTCTAAGTACTTTTTTTTTTTTTAATAAACTATGTCTTGTCCACAAATATCTTCTTAGAACCTGGCACAGGTGCTCATTACATGTTGCTTGAATAAATGAATGAAGAAATGAACAAACATGATTATTGGGCTCCTGGTTTTGTTTTTTTTTTCCTTATTGACTTTTGTGAATTCTTTCTATAAAAAAGATGTCAACACTTTGCCATTTACTGGGAATATTTTCCCTAAGCTATTTGCCTTTTAATTTTGGTTACTTTTTGGTGGAAGGAGGAAGATGGAGAAGTTTTAAATTTTAATGTAAACAGATCTATTGATTTTTTTCTTTTGAGGTCTCTTCAAATGCATCTAAATTTAGAAAGCCTTTACCTCTCTGGATAGCTGATAAGTGCTCATTTCTATTTTCTATGCACACTGCTGTCAGTTTCATCTTCCCATAGCAGGGCTCTGATCACGTCTCTCTCCCTCTCAAAAATGTTTAACTATCTGCTTGGAGCCTTCAGAATAAAGTCCAAACTCTTGAACTTGGCCTCTAATGCTCTTCATGATTCATCCCAAGCCTGACTGTCTAGTCTTTTCTCTAGGGTCCCCCCAAATCAGCTTATGCTCCCGCCAAAGTGAAGAGTTTGCTTCTCTCGATGTGCCCCACTCTGTCCCACCTCCAAGGCTTTGGCGCTGGTTCCCTGGGCATAAATATGCCCGTCCTCCATTCTATCTCACCTTACCCTTTGAGAGGGTGAATGGCAAAGAGATAATAACATGAGCTTTCCCGGAGTCAGACGATGTGGATTAAAATCCTAATTCCTTCACTTGTTCCCTGTTGCCAAATCCTTTCACTTTTTCCTAGTCTCCATTCTTTCATCATTAAATGGATTAATTAATTAAAATTAATTAAAATGGAAACAGAAAGCAATGAAGGGACCACGTTGGGTGGTTTAAGGGTGAATTAAATCAATCGAATGTAAAGATCCTAGCACAGGGGCTCCTGGTTGGCTCAGTGAGAGGAGCATGTGACGCTTGGTTTGTGAGTTCGAGGTTGTGAGTTTGAGCCCCATGATGGGAGTAGAGATTACTAAATAAAATAAAAATTAAAAAAAAAGATCCTAGCACGGTCCCTGTCGCACACTGCCATTTTGGAGGGGAGTCACCAGCTGTGGGACCCCCTCTAGTCATATCTGCCTCTGAAGGTTTGCCTGGTACTCAAATTCCCTTAGGTCTCCGTACTTTCAGGAGCTGGGAGTGGCCAAACAGGCTCCGCCTCAAGGAATCCAGGCCCCCAGGCACCTTGATGGGCCTCCTACACCAATCTGGGCTCAAAGGAATCTCCTCCCTCCTTTCTTCACAAGCGAGCACCAATGGTTTTATTGCCGGGAAATAATCAAGTCTCCAAAGGCGTCCACTAGAACCTTCCACTCCTCGCCTTCAGCACCCACAATATGGTGGTGAGTCAAGTAGAGCAAAGACAATCCTCTCAATTTTAAGGTGGGTAAACTGAGGCTCAGACTATCTTCTATGTAGTTGGGTCTAGAACATGTACATCTTCTCAGCCTCTTTCAAGGGGCTCTGGGAGGCCTGAGCAGCTGTGTTGGGGAATCTGGGCGAGCTCTGACCCCAGAGTCAGAGGGAGATGGTGCAGAAATCCTGGCTTCTGGGGGCCCCCGCCCCTTGTCCACAAGTGGGTTAGCGCTCTCGGCGGCTGGCAGCGAGCTTAGCGTTTGTGCCTTCTCTTTGTGAAGCTGGAGGACCCCACTTACGTAGGTTATTTTGTCTGTGTTTTCTGAGGAAGGGCAAGGGCTTTTACTCACTGGCTGGTGTATGTGTCTCTGGGGCTCGGGGCTCGGGGGGAGCAGCCTGAATAATGAGAAGAACGAGCTTAGGATCCGGAGCCCTGGGTTGTAGCCCGGCTCTACCTCAGCACGCTGTGTCACCTGGGGTGATCTCCTACTCCCTCTGGACCCCAATTGTTCTATCTGTAAAATGGGGAGGTAGTGGGTGGGCCGATCTCTATTGTGGAATCTTAGCTAGCAATCTTAATGTTCTCAGAGTGCGGTCCTGGGCCCTGCCCCTCCCGGAGCCCAGACTGTCTCCAGGGCCTGACTTCACCAGGTTGGCCCCACCAAATCTCTGACACCATTGGGCTGCTTCCAGCCCCTGTCCTGTCCTCCCAGGGGCCTGAGCCTGATTCCAGCTCCCCACTACCCTGGGGCTGGGCAACTACCCTGAGCTCTTGCTCAGGCCTGGGCAGGAAATTGTGGGGGATGGGGGGGTGGGGGAGTGGGCTCCGGACTCATACTTGACTTCTTGAGCTTCTTCCCCTCTCCCTGGAGCCAGCATCCTTGCCCCGCCCCTCTTGAAATCCGAGCTCCGGGACCCAGGGAGGACTGTAGCTGCAAAACATTCCATCCAGTTGTCCAAACACTCTGCACAGCTGGCGGAGGGAGGGGCGGCCAGAGCCCAGCTCTCGGGGAGCCCTTGCGCTGTCGTTTTCCTGGGAGTGGGGAATGGTGGAGCCCTCCCAAGGACGGCCAGCCCTGGATCCCTCACCCGGGCTGAGGATGAAGGCCCGCTCCTGGGCTCGCCCCGAGGCCTCCCTTCCCAGTGCCTGCCGCTGATGGGGAAGATCCAGGTCTGCCTGGCCAGGTGCTGGGGGTGGCCTTGTGAGCATCCTCGTGACTGACTGGGCCCAGCGCTCCGGCGGCCGCGGGGGAGGGGCAGCGGGAATGCCGCTGAGATAGCTGGCCCAGGAAGTGACTTCGGGGAGCCGGGGAGCCGCTGTTACTGGCAAGCAGTCCCAGGCCGGGCTGCCTCTTGGCTCTGACTCACCGGTGACCCCTGACGAGCCTCCAAGGCTCAGTTTCTTCATCTGCAGCAGGAGGGACTTGGGCCTCTTCCGGCTCTGATTTTTCTAAGTCACAGCCAAGGACAAGGCCCTTATAAGCTCCCCATGAAGTCCTAGCTCTGCCTAAATGTCCAGAAAGGAGCAAATTTTTTCTATGCAGTCCCCAGAGCAACTGTGACTCTGTTTCCTCCCCGAGGGGCAGGAATGCTGCCTGGGGGCGGTGGCAGGGAAATGGGGGGGGCACACGGGACTCGGGACTCGGGACTCACTCTCCTACCCTCTGTCATCAGCCGGGCTGAGCTCCTTCCCCTCCTGCCATGTCGGGGTGATGGGGAGACCCTCCCCCCTTTTCATACTTCCTGTTTTCCATTAATTGTTTCCAGGTGGGCCCAGAGGTTGCCCCGCAGAGGAAGGTGGGGGCACGGGAGAATTTAGCAGGGTATCAGTGAGGAGCGAAAACAGGAAGGGGGTGGGAGCAGGCCATGGAAAATTCACCGCCAGGAAAGGCCAGGCCAGCATCTGGTTTGCATTAGGCGCAGAGCTTCGTAGCCCAAAGCCTGAGTGGGAGATATTGTTATCCGCGGGGCAGGGCAGGAGGGGTGTGACTGCTAGTCAGGAACCGGCAGCTTCTCCCCCCGCGGAAAGTCAGAGGCGGACAGGAAAGAAGAGGGAGGCCGAGGGGGAAAGGCAGAGGACACTCTCATTTCGAGTGTGGCAGACCCTTCACCGCTGTCACCTGCTGTGACGTTCACAACTTCACTGGGGACAACTGTTCCCATTTTACAGATGAGGGAACTGAGTCCCAGGGAGGTAAAGTGACTTGCCTAAGGTCACACAGCCAGGGAACAGCAGAACTAGGATTAGATTTCAAGCCAAATGAGACAGGGTGGAACCTTCCAACCATCCCAGTGGGCTGAGGCTGACTGTGTCCCAGACAAGGGGGTACCGAGGATTTGGGGGTGCGTGTGGGCCAGCCTCTGCCCACGGGGTCACTCAGCTATTGTGGGGGGTGTCCGACAGTTCGACTCGTCATGACACAAGGTGGACACATGCCTGAGGGCTTCACCCTCAGGAAAGCAATTCCCAGAGGAAGGCTTCCTGGTGGAGGGGTTATAAGCAAAGGAGAAATTTGTCAGCGGGGTAGGATGTGCCGCAGAGAGCATTGTGTGAGGAAGGGGGTGGTGTCGGGCATGTCTGCGCAGTAGCAGCTGGCCTGGGGGGCCTTAGAGGGTGAGATTCCATATTATGGTCGGGGAAACTGAGGCACAGAGAGACTAACATGCCCAAAGGCTCATAGCCTGGAATGGGGTTGAATCCAGCCTGTCTGACACCAGGCCTGTGTTCTTAACTGCTACACTGAGTTGTGCCTTTTTGTTGGTGGTTACAAGTCTTAAGGGGATATTGAGGCCAAGGGTGGGATGGAGGGGAGCAGGCGGGGGTCCTCGCCCAAAGCCACACAACCAATTGGCATTAGAGCCTGGGCCGGACGGGGCTTTCCACCTTGCCGACCTGGGCGGGGAGGGGACAGGCAGCTCCTCCTTTGGGCCCCGTGGAAGCTGGGGGAGAGGAAAGCTCCCGCCACCCTTCAGGGAGTCTCACCTTTCCCGGCCTGGAGCCCAGGAAGGAGGCCCTCCCGTGCCCTCTGCTGCCTGCTGAGCCACAGGAGTTAATAATTACGGGGTTTCAGGAGATAGAGGCCTGCTGGGAGGAGCCTTCCTCCCAGGCCGCTGCTCCTCGGCGATAGCAAAGGTTAGGGTGAGGCTCAGCCCGGGGGCGTGGGGAGAAGTCGTCTGCCACCCGCCTGCCTGGCAGGCTCCAGAGGGACCCTCAGGCTGCCCTGGCATGGATGACGCCAAGGAGCACACCAGGTGTCCTGCCCGAGGAACATGCCCCGTGTTCCTGGCGCTGAGCTCGGGGGCTGTCCGCTACGCCCCATCAGTTCTGGGCCCTGCACTTGACGGGAGCTTGGGAGAGGAGCCCTGGGACACAGACAGGTGAGCCAGTGACCTCGGTCATGGTCACGGAGGGGAAGGGGGGATAGCTTGCCATTTTGTAGGGGCCCTGGGGGAGGAGGGAGGAAGGAGCCAGCCTCCCGGCAGGGGACTGGCATGGAACGCTGAGGAACTTCATGAGCCTCCTACAAGGTCAGTGCCAAGGGCTGACCCTGCTCGTCTATCTTGGTGGTTGGACAGACATAGAGTCTGAGGCTCAGAGAGGGCAAGACAAACATCCTGGGTCACATGGTGAGCTGAGGAGAGACTGAAGTCAGAATTGGGGCCTGGATCATCCAGGCTCTCAGTTTCCTGTTCCTCATCTGCTTCCAGCCAGGGCTCGGTGGTCCGGGGTGCCAGGTGGGGACGGGGATGGTGGGGAGAGGGGTTAAGGGCAGTCGTTTGAGTCCCTCCCCACCTGCTGGCCAGGCCCCTAGTAGGCTCCCCTTTTTGCCTGACTGCACACAGCTGCAGCTTCTAGTGAGTTCTCTAGTTTCCGGGCTGTCTTTTCAGAAAACTGATGTAAGAGGTCACAGCCCCACCACCGCTGGCTGTGTGACATCGGGTAGGTTCCTGAACTTCTCTGAGCCCAGTCCTTTTCAGCTGGGGAGCAGAGCGCACTGGGCTGTGGAAGGAGCTAGTGAGCCCTGGCTGTCGAAGGTCACTGAAGGCATAGATGACGTGGTATTTTTAGGTAGTAATTTGGGTGTCAGTGCTCCCCGAGTGGTAACCCCACATCTATCCTTGGGCGCCTCGCTTAAGTCCATTGGCCCGCCCCTGTCCTGCTAAGGACTCTTCCTCTGGGGCCTTAGCCTGGGCTGATACCACCTTTGTGCCTTATCTCCCACCAGTCCGGGTTACGATGACTTGGGTCAGTCTTATCTCCTGCTCGGGCTTGTGAAGTCTTGGTGGGTAAGGGCCCTGTCCTGAGCTCCTTTTGTGTCTTCTCCCCCTTCTCCTAAATAATGAACAGAGCAAGGGCCAGGAAGACAGCAGTTGCTCGAGACTTATTTGGTGTAGGATTCAAGTCAACAAACATGGGGACATCTGCTTTGGGCCAGACTCTGGACTAGGCTGGGGCAGGCGGAGAAACACTGCACCGAGAAGGAGATGGTTTCTGCCCTTGGGAAACCACAGTCTTAGAAACAGTTGCCCTGCAGAGTGAAGGGCATTGGCAGTCTGGGCAGAATGATTCTGGTAAGTCAGAAGGGACGTCACGGTGAGCTGCCCAGGTTGTTCACTGCACAAGGTGCCAGCCAAAGGAGTGAGTGAGCGAGGCATGAAATCCAGCCTGCCCTCCACTCACCAAGTCCGGTACCTTGGCATGGGCTGTGCCCCTCTAGGAAGGCAGTACCATTTTCTATTTGTGACAAAGACACCGTGCACTTAGCAGTGGCCCTGGAAGTGGAGGTCCTAGTGAGTATGTCTCCCATCCCGCTGTCTCCCTGCCATATTGGAGCCCCAGGATGACAGAGCACGTGTCTATGCAGTTTCCATTTGGATCCCCAGCTCTTGTATGGTCCATAGTTTGTGCTCAGAAGGGATGGACGAATGAATGAATGAATGAATGAATGAATGAATGAATGAACAAACGGATGAATGAAAGAAATGTGTGTCCCCAGTGAAGACCTGACAAATTCAAGCCTATGGTCCCAGTTCTGTGGGTCCGGAAGAGTAGTGTCCTGAGTTCTGGTAGCATCTGGAAGGGAAGCACCTCCTTCCTCCTGGCCTCCTAGGCCTCTCTAGAATCAGAGGGTGGCGGCCATGGTCCCTGGCAGAAGAGGAGAGCTATCCTCTCACTGGATGCAGCGGCAGGCTGAAATTGAGGCCGGCAGTCAGGGCTCAGGTCCGGTGACAAAGGGGCGGAGGGATGGAGGGACAGGAAGACCAGTGGTCTGGGATACAGGGATGGGATGCAGGGAAAGGTTTTGCAGAGGACCTAAATCCAGACAGGTGTGCGTGGTGGGGGTGCGCGCCCCCAGCCAGTAGCTGCTGGGCGAAGGCAGGGAAGGGTTGGGCAGGGAGAGTTCGGAACAAGAGGGGGAAGGCCCCTTTGCGGGGTGGGGGTGGTGTGTGGGTGGGGGAGGGCTGGGGTTGAAGACTCGGGCCGAAGGTGGGTCTTCCTTTGGGATAAGCGCTCAAGAGTAAACCCGGGAAAACTTGTTTTGGGGTCTGGCCCCTTCCCCACCCTCCAGGAACGGGCACAGAGCCCAGGGAGCCCAGAGAAGGGGCGTGCGGGCCGGCGGGCCGGCTGCGGGCGCCGCGGGGTGTCGGCGGGCTCCCAGCGCCCGCCCGGCCGCCAAGGTTCCCGAGCAGCCGGGGCCGAGGGCCCGGGAGGCGCCGCGCCGGGGCGGCGGGGGACCGGAGACGAGTCCGCCGCAGGACCCGCGGGCCGCGGCCTCCTCCCCCGCTCCCGCCGCCGCACCGTCCCGGGGCGGAGGGGCGGGGCCGGGCACGTGTCCTCGGGCCACCCCCTCGGCCACGTGACCCGCCGGGAGGGGAGGCCGCGGCGGGCTGGGCCGGGGGGCTGCGGGCGGGCCTGACAGGCGGCGGGCGGGGACGCGGCGCCGGGCGGCGCAGGGAGCTCGCGGCGGCGCCGGGATGTGGAGCGGGTAGGTCCGCGCGCGCTCCCCGCACCGCGCCGGCTCGGGCCGCGGCGGCCTCCGGGCCTGGGGGTTGGGGGGGTTCCCCGCCGCGGGTGCACCCGGCCGGCGGCGGAGGGGCGCCTGCAGCACCGGGACGCGCGAGCCAACTCGCGGCGGAGGTGGAAGGACGCCCCGCGGGGAGGGGTCGGGGGGCTGTCTGTGGGTGCGGAGTGTGAAGGGTGGGCGGCGGACCTTCCCGGCGTGCCGGCGCCAACTCCTGGCTCTTCTGGAGCGCGAGTGAGAAGGGGGCGGGCGGGGGGGGGTGGCTTGCAAGCCGGAGTAAGTGTGGGGTACGCACCTGGAAGAGGGGCCGCCCCCTAGCCGGGATGAACCCTTGGAAAGCAGTGCAGTTGGGAAAGGGGGCTGGGTCTCTGCCAAGGTCGCTAGTAAGTTGAGCCTCTGTCTGGGGCTCCTGGATCCGGCCCGGCTCAGAGGTGTGGGATAGGAGCTCCCTGCAATCTGAATGAAGGAGAGAGCACAGCCCCGGGTCCTGGTTTAGTGGTCCCAGTCCCTATTACCGTTTATTGGCTGTCAGGGGTGATCCCAGTCCCTTGGCCGACCTGGTGTGGGTCCCCTGCCCTGCTCGTGCAGGAAGGCTGTGGTCTTCTCAGGGACTTGGGCAAACACTTCCTCTTCCCCTGGAAAGGCCAGGTCCTGGAAGAGCTGTGGCCAGAGTGGGCTGGGGTGTATTCCTGTAAAGAACTGGGCCAACTGTGGGGGCGGGGGTGTCTCCCAGGACGGGGCTCTTTCCCAGCCAGAGCTGGGGAGTGAGGGCAGGCCTGCGGGAGGGGACGGCGTGGCGCCGGCAGGCTGGAGAGGTTTCTGATGCCAGCTGGGTCCTCTTGACTCCATGGCCCCTAGCAAAGCTTGGGCTGAGATGCTAGGGAGGAGTGGGGCTTTGTCCCCAGCAGGGGGTGCCGAGAGAAAGGGCTCCAGGTAGGGGTGAGGTGTGGCGAGGCATGCCTCTTGTAGGGTGAAAGGTTGAACCAGAGCCTGTGTTCTTTGAAAAAGCTTCCACCCCCCCCCCCCAAAGAAGACTGATTTCAGGGAGAAAGGGGTTGTGTGGGACCTGATGGGGTTAGCACAGTCCTGCGTGGGGTTAACTGTTTAACGGACAGCCCAGTTCGGATAAAGCTTGTGACCCCATGTGTTGGGGGGTCACCCAGGCGAAACAGTCACTGAGTCGCTGTGGCTTTAGGCTCTTGCTATATGGCACAAAATACTCCTCCGATATCCCAACATTTGGCTTGGGCTTTTTTCCACTTCTCACTTTTTATCCAGATGCTTTTTATGGTTTAGTTGTGACCTTAAATCTTAAAACTACAAATTGCATATGTGGATCTCGAGAGTATGTTCTCACTTCTCTGCGTCTCTGGGGGAAATGAGCAGGTTGTGGGGGGAGCGTTGGGGGCTGATCCATTCCCGGAGTGCCCTTCCCTGGAGGCATCCAGGCGGGGACCAGACAGACAGGGCTGGGAGCCATCAGTAGATAGATGCTCTGTTTAACGACGGTGTCAAAAAGACTCAGGATCCTGGAGAAAATTCCCCCCCCCCCCCACCAGTCCAGCCTCCCTGCCATATTCCCAAGAGCCTTCTGGATGAACCAGGCTGCCAAGCTGACCCCCCACATGATCCTCAGTATGACTCATTTCTTTTCTTTTTTTTTTTTAGGATTTTATTTATTTATTTGAGAGAGAGAGAGAGGTAGCACAAGCAGGGGGGAGGGGCAGAGAGAGAGAGAAGCAGACTCCCTGCTGGGCAGGGAGCCCGATGCAATGTGTAGCTTGATCCCACGACGATCCCAGGACCCTGGGACCATGATATGAGCCGAAGGCAGACTCTTAACCCACTGAGCCACCCAGGCACCCTGTAACTCACTTCTTGCATGTACATTTAGACCCCCAGGGCCTAGCCAGGTATCGAGTACCTAGTAGATGCTTTATAAATGCAGGTGGAAAGCATGAGGGGCAGAAGGAGGAGCTGGACACCCGGGAGTGAGAGGCCGAGTTTTGGGGTTACCTTGAGCACTACATTTTTATGGATCCCCTCCTCAGTCAGATATTAGAGGCAGGGATTGAAGGATCAGGGGCTAAGCTGCCGACATCCACTGGGGGCCTGGTGTCCTAGGAGCTCACCCAGACTCCAGCAGAAGCCAGAAGGGACCGTGCTTGGGGTCATACTTGTCCGTGTAAGTCTAACTGAGCTGCTTGGGCTTCCGGTCCCCAGGGGCTCAGGACAGTGTGGGTAGGTGTCTATTTGGTCCTTCATTCTAGAGTATGAGGAGTCTGGGATCAGGGGTCAGTGGCCCTGGCTAAGCCGTCGATGTCTCTGGGCTTCCTTCCTCATCTGTAGGTGAGGGATGGTTGCCATTAATGGTTAGGCCCTGGTGCCGGTTCACCACACCTTGGCCGTGGACCCAGGGCTGCTCCCCCGGGGTGGGTGGTGGCGGCAGGACTCTGCGGGAGCTCAGGCGGGCCCTCTTCCTTGGGACTCTTTGAGCAGGAGCCCTGAATGCTGAACCCAGAGGCAGTTCCCCCCAGACTGGGATGCTCCCCTCCCCATCCCCCAGAGTTTCTCATGTCCACAGTCTTGGGTGCCAAGCCTGCTCCGAGATGGGGTGAGGGCCGCATCTTGGGTATCTGCAGCTGACAACAGTGCTGGGCACTTGGGGCTTGGTCAGCAAAGGCCAGAAATTGAGTTCCTCTGGCCTCCATTTCCCCATCGGATAGATAGGGCTAATCATGACCTATCTCTAGGGAGGGCCTGGCTGGGATGGACTGCTCAGGAATGAAATGAGATCCCCCCCACCCCCAACCCCCTCCCCCCAGGGATGGAGGACTGCGTCTTTGGAATGAGCAGGATGCTGGGGGAGCCCCGGGGCTGCAGACGGCTGTGCGATCTTCAGCAGGTCATTTAACTGCTCTGGGTTTTGATTACCCTGAGGGGCTTGGATTTGCAAGCTCCTGCCTGTCGGGCCTAAGTCACAGGGGTCTGTAGGCTCAGACTTCATCTGGAGTATGGAAGGAAGGTGGGCCTCCTGCCTGGGAAGTAGTCGTGCACCTCTCCCAGTTACTTCTTCCTGGAAGCCCTCCTTGATCTAACTATCTACCCTGCCCCTCAGCAGGTGGAGCTCTATCAGACCCTCCTCAGAATCCTGCTTGTCCTTGACTCTCCTTGGGACTCAAGCCCCAAGATTTGTGCCCAACAGGATGGCGGAGGAGGGAAAGCAGAGTGAATTAGAATGTGGTCGGCAGGGGGCTCGGGGCCAGTAGGGCTCAAATCTGTGGTGTCCTGCAGATTGAGTGGGTGGGGGCTGATGGGGTGCCTAGCACATGAGAGGTACTGGATTTTCGAGGTGTCGGCCCGTTCCAGGACTGAGCAGGCAGCTGTGAGGCAGGTGCTGTGCGCGCAGAGTGACCCCACCTTCCCAGGCGTGCTGGCTCCCGGTGCAGAGCAGGGCTGGATTCCCTGTCCGTAGGGGCTGGGCTGGGCTGGGAGCCCTGGGACTACGGCGAGGAGAGGCTTGCTGGGCCCCGTCCACCCGATTCAGGTGTTCCAGCCTCCCTGCCTTCTGTCCTGCGGCCACGTCCCCCTTGCTGGAATGGTCCAGATTCACTTGCTTCCACCGCCCTCCCCTGCCCCCCGCCAGGGTCCTGCTCTGCTCGCAAGCCTGATGTTCTGTTCCCATGTGTGACATGTAGGACACCGTTGTTGCATTCTGGAACTCTCCCTTCCAGCCCTGGGGTGGCTGCTCCGCAGTCCTCCAGCTGGCTCTGTGGCCCTAGACTCCTCTGTTACTCCTTCCCCAGTGCTCGCTCCGACTGCAGCTGCTCCCTCCGGCCCGTACCTCCCCTCAGCCACCTACAGACCTGTATAGGACACTCCCCAGACGCCTCAGCCACCCCGTCCCTTCCCCAGACCCCCAACAGACTCCCCCCCCCCCC
>CM052884.1:88721223-88766623 GCA_028534135.1 Potos flavus | reverse complement strand
GGGAGCCTTGTCACGGAGGGGCACCCTTGAAGCAGGTTTTGAAGAATGAACAGCAGTTTGCCAAGTAGGGAAGGGTCTTTCAGGCAGAGGGAACAAAAGGAGTGAAGGTATGAGAAGCCATGGTGTTAATGGAAACATCACTGGGCTTGGGAGCAGAGCGGTGGGGGCGTGGGGGGCGGGAGAGATGGGGCTGAGGCCGCAGAGGGTGTTTGGGGCCAGGTATAAAGGGTCTTGGATGAGGTTTGGGCTTTGACCCGCTAAGCCAGCATTTCACAATCATTAATAGATGTTTCCTAAAAAGAGGGCTGCCAGGTCCAAACAGAGTCACAGTGGACCTGGAGGCAGCAAAGGCACTGATAAGTCCTGCAGCCCAGGAGCCTACTTGACCTTCCTCTGCTCCAGAGTCTCCATAATGGTTTCCTGGGCAGTAGGAAAGCAGCAGAGAAATCTAGATGGGCTAGATGTGGGCTTTGGAGGAGCCCCTGGCTGTAAGGTGGAGAATGGGAGAGGCGAGGCAAGGGGCTGGTTGGAGGAGCTGAGGGGATTCAAGCAAAAGGCCCTGTTGGCATGACCTAGCCTGAGGACCGGGTAACCAAGCTGAGGAGAAAGTGGACCTGTTTAGTTGGGGAAGGCGGGACTGAGTCTGAGGGCCCCAGTAAAGTAGGGGGTGCATTTTGAGGGGCTGTAGCGAGTAGAGCTTTGGTATACCCGGCATGAAGTGCACTGAGCTCTCCTGCCCCCTAGGGGCAAGGTGAGGGGTTCAGGAGTGAGATCCAGCTTAGGTCAAACGTCTCTCCCAGGGATTTCTGGGGCTGCCGCCTCCTTCCCCGGGCTCCTGGGGAAGCTAGGGTGGAGGGAGAGGACGCCAGGCCCCACCCCCAGGTCTGCTTGCCTCTCCCTCCCTCGGTGCATCCTTCTGCATGCCATCCTCCCTGCGTGAGCTTTGTGGGCGAGCCCCTGCCAGCCCCCACGGCCCCCTCTGCTTTCCCCTAGTACCTGTGCCCTGAGCGGGCTGGCTCGTGCCTGTCGCCACCGAATCCGGCTTGGGGACTCTGAGAGCCACTACTACATCTCGCCGTCCTCCCGGGCCAGGGTAAGTCATCCAGTGGGAGGGTCCCTGGACTTCTTAGGAGCACCCTGGGCTGGGACTCGGGGCCCCAGGCCTAGGAGCCCAACCTTGATCTGCAGAGCAGGGCACAGGCTCAGAGAGGTGCAGAGACTGACTCGGGCCACACAGCCGAGCCTGGTGCATTTGTTTGTCATTACTGCAGAACCAATTACCATAAACTTAGTGGCTTAAAACAACCCCCTTTTATTATTATGGTCTCCCCGGGGCAAGAGTCAGCACAGCGTAGCTGGATGTCCAGCTCAGGGGCTCAGGGGCTGCAGGCAAGGAATAGGCCGGCTGCCTCCTTTCTGGAAATAGTGGTCCTCTTCTGAGCTCACGTGGCTGTTGGCAGGACCCAGTCCCTCGGGTTGGGAGGCGGGGAGGACTGCGGTGCCTCTTTGCTTGCTGAAACCTAATCGTGGGAATGACATTAGAATTCAGGTTAAAATTCCAGGCTCCTGCCTCCGAGCTCAGGTTCTGGCCCCAGGCTTTTGAGAAGGTTCTGAGGCCTGTTATCGAGCCCGCCAGTGGTGGCGGGTGCCACGAAGCCTCTGGGGATGCCAGCTCCCATCCTCACCTGCCCAGTGGCCCAGGCTGGGTCTGGGGACCTCACTGAGCTAGGGAATAAAGGGGGAAACCATCTTCTGCCCTCGACCTATGAGAGGCTGTTCATAGGGATCGAAGTGGGCAGATGGCCCCATTGTGGGCAGCTTGTCTGGGCCTGACAAGCTCCCTCAGGGCGCCCAGCGTGTCGTCCGGACACATCCCACAGCAGCGAGCTGAGCTCCGTGTGCCGATGGGAGTCTGTGCCTTAGAAAGGAGGGGCATGACCTGGACCTGGGGCCTCCCCATTCTGAGCCCGGTCTGCCTTCCCTGCAGCCTCCACCCCGCGTCTCTGTGCTCAGAGCCCTTTCCAGGGGCCTTTTTCGGATCCCCCCCAGGACTCAATAGAAGGAGCCTCGTCAGCTATTCTGTGCCTGGCAAAAGCACTCTAGGACCATAGGACTTTGTTTCTTCCAGGCCTGCATGTCTCTGCATTGGGCAGAGCTGGGGTGGGAGATGAGACCAGTGTGAAGTTTTAGGAGGTGGTCCCCACCCCGAAGAGACCAAGGCATGTGGCATCCGTAGGGAGGAGAGGTTTCCGTCCCCAAAGCACAGCCCTGGGGAGGGAACCCCACTGCTCCCTGCCTCTCCTTGCTCACCAGCCAGTGGTGGGGGCCCACTGGCCACTAAACTCCGTGGCCTGGCACACAGACTTCTCCCGCACCAACCTCTGCCCCACCTTCTCGCAGCCCCTCCTGAGCCACACCGGCTTGGTCCCCTGACTGGGACACCCCTCTCTCACACCGGCCCAGGCCACCAAGCCCCTGCACCCACTTTGTCCTCCTGGCAAGGATTCCTATGTGTTTGAGGGTCCCCTCCCTGTAACTCTGCGCCCCGGCCCCACCCACTTGGCGTCCCTCCCCTGGAGCGCTGGGCATCGAGTAGGTACTATTGTGGCCACACCTTCTGCCCTGTCTCTGGTCGGGTTCCCTAAAAGCTGAGCCTAAGATGAGGATTTTACGCCATTCTTAGGAGGAATGACAGAAGTAGAATGCGGGGGATGGGGGGGCAAAGGAGGGTGTGGCCGCAGCCTGAGTCTGGCTGCAGCCTGATGCTTGGGGGCTCTGGAGCCCAGGGGGAGTTCCACCCGGAGGCAAGGGCGCGGGCGTTTTATTTTTTTATTTTATTTTATTTTTTAAAAGATTTTATTTACTTATTTGACAGAGAGATTGCAAGTAGGCAGAGAGGGAGGCAGAGAGGGGGGTGGGAAGCAGGCTCCCCGCTGAGCACAGAGCCCGATGTGGGGCTCGATCCCAGGACCCTGAGACCATGACCTGAGCCGAAGGCAGAGACTTTAACCCGCTAAGCCACCCAGGCGCCCCGGGGCTGGCGTTTTATACACCAGTCATTGGCTGTGGTAGCTGGGCTAGGGGGTACAGAGGGGCACCCATGAGCCCTTAGCGGCCAGCACTCTCAGCCATGGGGAGAAGGTCCCCAGCCTGGGAAGGGGCCTGGGCGGGGTACCAGCAGCACCCTCTCTTGCAGTAGGAGAGTCTTCGTGGAAGGGCCCACGTCTGAGCCAACTTGGGGTCCGTGGTGCCTACCCAGCACATGCAGGCCTCAGGCCAGGCCGGGCGCTTCAGGCCTGGGCACCCAGGGCAGCCCTGGTGAGCAGCTTCTGATCCCCCTGCCTATCCTGGCATTACCAGGAGCACTGGGCCAAGGCTTGGCAGCCAGGTCCTCGAGCCCCTGGAGCAGGCCGGTCCCTCAGGATGAGCATGAATTCTACGGCAGGCCACCTGGTTGCACCTTCCAGTCCAGCCACTTACCGTCCCCGTGGCCTCTGTGATTGTAGTCCGGTAGCTTTGGTCTTGGGGTCTCTGTTTTCCGCATGCGTAAAATGGGGATAATAAGCATGTCTGCCTCCCTGGATGCTTGTGCTGGATTCAATGTTAGTTGCTGCCGCAGTTTTTATTGGGTGGAGTACTAATACCACTGTTTGTAATTAAATTTTATTTTATTTATGTATTTTTTAAAAGAGTTGATTTACTCCTTTGAGAAAGGGAGAGAGACAGAAGGAAAGAGAGCATAGGAGTAGGGCGAAGGGGCAGAGGGAAGGGGAGAAGCAGACTCTCCTGCTGAGCAGGGAGCCTGATGCGGGGCTCCATCCCGGGACCCTGAGATCATGACCTGAGCCGAAGGCAGACGCTTAATGACTGAGCCACCCAGGCGCCCGGGGAATTAAATTTTAGAGCCCAGCCCTGTTCAACTCAGAGAGCATTATCTGGCTCTGATGGGACGGGGGGTTTCCCGCTCTGGTCTCTGGTCTGCCCTGGCTTTTGGGGGGTGAGGGCCGGCGGGTCACAGCCTCCCTGCTTCTGCCTCCAGATCACCGCGGTGTGCAACTTCTTCACTTATATCCGCTACATCCAGCAAGGCCTGGTGCGGCAGGAAGGTGAGCGCCCCCTGGTGGCCGGCGGGGCTGGCCCGTGGGAGGGAGTGGGCGGGCCAGCGGCGGTGTGGGGCCGACCTATGTGCTTTGCGGCCTGGACGGCGAGGAGGACTCTGCCAGCCTCTGCCAGGTCCCTCTGCCTTCTCCCAGGCCCCGGGGCTTGTGGGGACTGCTCCCTGCTACTGGCCTGGCATTGGAAGCCCTGCACAACGGGGTGTCCCTTGTGGCTCTCCTCCCCACTGGGGGTGGCCTCCTCGTGGTGATTTGTCACCAGCTGCCACCTCCCACTTCACCCTTGCCCGCCTTCCCGGCAGGTCGTCCATCCACCTGTTGTGCCCTCTACCCCTGTTCTGCAAGGTCTAGCGTCCCGCTCCTCCCCCAGACTTGTCTGTTTGGAGTCTGAGCCTCTCTTCCCCAGCTCGGGCGTCAAGGCCTTGGAGGGGAACTTGGACTAACCCCATGGCTCTGCTGACCATTCGGGGTCTCTGAGACCCCGGGGAGATGGGGTTGGGAAGCATGTGGAGCCCACCAAATGCATGGCAGCATGCTCGTGCACGTCGGTGTGGGCGCGATGCTTTTCCTGCCCCCAGTGTGGCGGCGGGGAGTGTGTTCAGCACTCCACAGTTTGCAAAGCTTCAGTGTGGAGCCTCAGAGAGGTCAGGGCACCACTGAGGTCATCTGTGCTGGGAAGACTGGGGAGCCCTGGGTGCCTGCCAGCTGCCCTGCCCAAAGCCAGGGGAGAGGGGTCAGGCCATCTGCTTGAGGGGACCCTGTCCCTGAGCTGCCCACCTTCTTTCCACCTGCAGCGGAGCCGATGTTTTGGGAGATCACGAGGCTGCGGAAGGAGATGTCGCTGGCCAAGCTCGGCTTCTTCCCCCAGGAGGCCTAGCGCGTGGCCCGGGCCCAGAGGGGGGCTCTGAGCAGCAGCCGACACCTGCCTGGGAACACAGGGTCCTGGAGCCGGCCGCGAGCCAGAAGCCGAACAGGTGGACGAACGGCCAGGCCGTGGACGCCTTGCAGAGCTGGCACCAGACCTCCGTCCCGGGACAGACAGGACCTCGTGGGCGGACCCTTCTGTCTTCACCAGTGGCACGACAGCCACCAGGAGACTTTCAAGAAAGCACCAAAGACCAAGGAGCTTGGACCCATACTCAGGGGCTCGGCCCTTGGGAGGGGGTACCTGGGGCCGCACCCCCTTTGCAGGCCTGGGAACTGCTGCTTGCAGGTGCCTTGTTGCTGCCACGTCCTCAGAAAGGGGCCACGCTGGGTGGCCTGACCTCCAGGGTATCCCCCCACCTCCGGTCCCAAGCCCTGGGCTGCCAGCACCCCCTGGTGGCCATCCCTCACCCATTCCCAGGCGGCGTCCCTGTTGGACTGCCCCCAGCGGGCCGCCGCCTCCAGGGTCCATGGGGCGGTGGGGCACAAGGAGCTGTTGGGGGCTTGCACACCAACCTGTATCTGCTTGAGAACTGCCCCCAAACTGTTCTTAAGATGGATCAGGGCCCCTCCTCCTTGCACTTGACCTCCCCCCCCCCCATCTGAGTTCCCTGCTCCAGGAGGCCCTGCCCCCACCACCGCTGGAAGGATTAGGATACTTTTCTCCCAAAGTAAAACACAGGGCCTCAGGACACCCGTGTCTGTATTCAGCCGTGGGTGGCCATCCGGACGACAGGGGCCACGGCCACCGAGCCCTGCACACAGGACGGGAGCCGGTGGGCAGGACCCAGGCCCCTCCTCACCCCTCACAGCCCACTTGGGACCAAGGTCCAACCTGGACACATCCCTCACCACAGCTGATTTCCTCCTTTGAATGGAATGTAACACGATCTCTACTGAATAAAGGAAGGCTTTGTTGGTAGAGGCCGAGTAGCCACGCGCCTTCACTCCTGCGCCCTGGGGTTCAGGCCAAGGCTTGGGCAGCTGAAGGAATGAAACCAAATCCTTCCCCAGCCCGCCCTCGTGCTTGGGATTAGGCCCAAATCCTGCAGGGATTGCTGTGGGGAGCACCCCTCGAGTCCTCTCCAGCGGTCCTCAGGGATGTGGGTTGGCAGGGCCGAGCCTGGCTTCCTCTCCCATGCGGAGGGGCCCGCTGTGGGGGGAGCAGCGGTGCCGAGGCTGCCTCTCGCGCTGTCTTGGGGGCACCTTGGGCAGACCCCCTCTCGTCTCCCTGTGTCTGTCTAACGGGAGGTTGGAGTTCAGAGTTAAAACTTGGAGGCCGCCTGTGTAGTGCTGGACCGTGGCGGGATCGATTGGTGATGTCTGCCAGCAGCAGGGGCAGGGACGGACGTGGTGGCTCCGGCCTTCCTGGGATTCTTAGCAAGGGCCGGGAGTCCCGGGGTGAACCTGGGGAGGTATCTTGTGACTCCAGGTCCCCTCCCCACCTGTAGGGCTGTGGGTCCAGGCCCGTGGGGGTCCCGGGGAAGGGGGGAAGTGTAGCAGCTTCTGGGTCAGTGTGTCCTGGGGCTGGTGAGGGGGTCCCTACTGGCCTGAGGCCTCAGGCCCAGGACTCTGTCAAGGCCACCCAACCCTCTCACTCTCTCCAGCCAGTAGCCTTTTTGCTCTTGGTCTTCTGCCTTAGATGCCCGCTCTCTTCCCCCCTGTCTCTCCTCCGCCTCCCCCTCCCATCTGTGACTTGAATTCCCTCCATCTCCTGGCCCCTCAGATACCCACGGGTCAGGTCTCCTCTGACGGACATCTACTCTTGTGTCCAGGGTGCTGCGTGGGGCACAGAAATCGATGAGGGGGGTCGGGGGAGGGCGTGTGTGGCCACGTTGGGTCACCCCAACATCTTCTCCTGCATACCCGCCTCTTTCCGCCCTCCCCTCGGTCAGTCCCGGGTCAGCTGGGGGAGAAAGAGCATGAAGGTCTGGGCCCCAAAGCTTCTCCACCTCTGGACAAGCGACCCCAGTGCCAAGGAGACAGCAGGCCACATTTCAGGAGCCCGGACAGAGGGTCCCACAGCCCAGACTTGCTCGGCCTGCCCCCAGGAGAGGATTGCCTGTCAGGCCTAGGTGGGGCTGCGGTGGGCAAACAACAGCGGAGATTCTTGGGTGGGGTGTTTGTCGGGGACCCCGGGACACAACGGGCAAGGGTGCCCCCAGGACAAGAGCGCAGGAGCCCAACTCCAGAGCCCGCGTCCAGGACTCCTACTAAGCACCTGCCTTGGGCCTGACGCGGGATGAGGCCCTTCCCTGTTTTTCAGAGACATAGAAACTGAGTCTCAGCCGGAGGCAGAGCTGGATTTTCCTTATGTTTGTTCCCCACGTTTTTACCGGGTTACATCTGCCCCCACCCCCTCTCTTCAGGCTTCTGGGGGTGACGTGGCGGGGGGGTGCTTTCAGAGGGAGGGGTTCAGTGCTCTGGCTCTCGGAGTTGGGAGAGGAGGGTTAACTGACATCAGCCAGATAGGAGTTGTCCCTCTTAAGTGAATTTTCCAGATGACTCTCTAAGTGCTGCCGGCATATGTGGTCACCTCTTAAAGGCTAGCTCCAACCACAGCCATGAGCCCTCGCCTTCGCGCGGGCCTTCCACGGTGCCCTGCCGGGGCATGTTTGCCCATCTGCCAAACCCGCCCTGATGGGATGTTGCCAGGACTGGGAACCTGGGCAACGGCTAGGCTCCTGTCGGGGCCTCAGTTTGCCCCTCCGTGAGTTGGGAAGATTAGACCACATGCCCTTTGCGGCCCCTCCTCCACCCCTTTTTCATTTATCTTATTGGAATAAAATCACAATTGACTGTCTGAACTTCCCCCCGTGGTCTGTACGGGCCACGCTCTCTTTACCCACCCGTCCCCTGCTGGACATGCGCGCTGCTCGCACCCGTGAGCTAACGTGAACGATGCCGCGGTGGACCCGGGAGTGCGGTGATTTCTTCGAGCCCTGGCTCTCAATTCCTTCAGATATTCACCGAGAGGCGGGTTTGCCTTGGGGGGGGTGGGGGCAGGCCGCCCTTCTGTCTTCAGTTTTCCGAGGAAAACTCCAGACCGTCTTCCGTGGAAGTAGTGCCACGGATCCTGCCAGCAGCGCACTGGGGTTCGGGGTTCTCCACATCCTCGCCCACACGTGTCACGTGGGTGGTTGTGGATCACTGCCATCCTAATGGCCGTGAGGCGATCGCTCGCCGTGGTTTCGAGGTGAATTTCTCCGATGCTTAATGCCCTCGAGCATCCTTTCATTTGCTTGTTGGCCACTTCTGAGCGGCTGCCTTGGACCAAGGGGCACTCGGAGGAGGAGCCCCGCCGCGCCCCGCAGTGATGCCTCCGGGAGAAACTGTCGTGGCTGGTCCGGCCACGGCTCTTCTGTCATTCTCTGGCCCCGGCCCCTCTCACGCGGCGAAGAGTTGTGTCCAGGGCCTAATAACCAATCCCACCGTGTGGTGAGCTTTAACTCAAAGCCAAGTTGCAAAGCTCGCAGAACCCAGGCCTAGGCTTTAGGGCTGCTCTTTCTGGTAGGCCCAGAACTTTCCCCTCATCCCTCCCCCCCCAACTGAGCTATTGCTTGCTGCACCTCTGCCGCTTGCCCCGAGCCCCCCGCTGGCCTGCACAAGTATCACTCGGGTCCACGACCACAGGGGGTGGGGACTTGAGTGGGTCCCACGAGAAGCCAGCGTGTCAGCTCATGGCCCCGGGGGGAGAAGCTCTGGGCCAGGGGCCAGCCACAGGTTGGAGGGTCTCAACCTCAAGCAGGCACCCTCCCCCCAAAATGCTCTCGCTGGCCAGACCCTCCCCTGCCTTTTGGCTAGCTCTCCCCTGCCCCTGCCTAAGCCTGATGCCTGGCGGGGGCCTGATGGCAGCTCAGGAATGTCAAGTGGAGCGTCTCCCTTTCCAAGTGGTCCCAGCCACGATGCCCTGACAGGGAGGGGGCGGGGAAGGGGATAACAGAGTCTCAGGTTCTCCCAGGGCGCCTGATTTTAGGAGAGTTGCAAGGTCCAGTGGATTGAAGCCTGGAGGGGTAAAGCCACCTATGGAAGGCCCCGAGGCCTGCAGAGAAATCGTGTGGGCAGCTGTTGGTTTCGCTCTGAGCAAGAGACACACAGTTCAGGACTTACAGGAACATAACGACAGGCGGCAGGAGAACTTGACCATCGCTCTTTCCTTGCCAGGGTCAAGTGCCTGGAGGCATGGCTCCGTGGCCCCAAGCCCTGTCCTTGCTTTACCCTCTGGGGGACCCTGTGCAGGATTTCATCCTCCTCATCTGGGTGGGAGCAGCTGGGGCAGGTGGAGGTTCTGACCCACTCCAGTCCCCTAGCCGCCTTGCACGTGGTTGAGACCAGGCCGGGGCCCAGGGAAGGCGGCAAGGGTCATCGTCTGAACACTGAGGGCTGCTGAAGCTGGGGCGGGGGCCATGCCCCTCGTGGAGGGGCTGGAGATTGGGGCAGGAGGTTCAGTTCCGGGTAAGAGCCTGACCCTCTACCCCTGTGCTCACCTGCGGCCATGGTGGCAGCCGGGGTATCTGCAGTCACCGCCCACCTCAGCCACCAGCCACACACACCTCTATGGCCTGGCCCCCGCCCACATGCTCAGGGAGGGGGTTCAAGGACACCTCAGTGCTCAGGCAGCCCAGGGCCATGGTGACTGGCAAGGCCTTGCCAGTTGTCCTGGCAACCGAATAGAGGTCTCTTGGTACCAAGGAGAACCCAGAGGCCCCTTCAACCTTTCTTGGCACCCCGGCCCTCCTGCCCCACAAACACTGGCTTTAATGATTTCCTACGAATTGCTAAACCAAGATAAAAGGTTAGCACATCAGAGAAACATACTTAGTGTTCTCCAAGTGCATTCCCAGAACCAGCCCAGCGGCATCATGATCACCCTGCGGACCTGTTCCAAGCGCAGTTCTCCGCCCCCAAACCAGCTCTGCTGAATCCCACCTTGGGGCTGAGGGTAGCGCTCCTGCCTTAACCGGCTCTCCGGGGATCCTGCTGGGCTCAAGTCTCCTACCGCTGCCCTGCAGCAGAACCTTGCTTGGCCTGACTGCTTTCCACACCGTGCCTGAACGCTTCGCTTCTAGGAACAGGTGTCTTTATCTCAAAAACACACAAAAAGTAGTTTGGGGAGCACCTTACACTCTCAGAAGGGCTTGAATTTATTTAAGTAAAAGCGGGGGAGGGTGCTGTACCAGGCAAGCCATCCAGCAGAGCAGCCAGAGGACGACAGCTGCCCGCTAGGATTCCGGAGCCCCTGCTCCCCTTCCGCAGCCCCACCCCGCAGCCCCAGCCACAGGAAGACCACGGCCCCCAGCAGACCCGCCACGCGCCGGGCTGGTTGGCGCGGAGGGTCGCTCAGCTCCGACGGCGGCCTCGCTGCGCAGACGCTGGGGGCCGATCGTTTGAAAGCTGTTTACAGTCGCCCCGAGGCGGCGTTCCCACCTCCGTGCGCTCGGGACTGAACGTTCCAGGACGCGTGGCTGGAAGCCCCGTGTGCGCAGACTGTGGTTCCAAGCCCTGCCGGCGCAGACCCGGGCCCCGAGGGCACGGCCGCACCAGTCAAGGGTGTAAAGTCTCCCTCCCTTCCCGGTGCCCCCCGCCCCGCCCGCCGGGAGCCGGGAGCCGGGAGCCCGCAGCGGACGGCGCCCCCGGGCAGCGCCGGGCGTGGTGGCCGCGGCGGGGTGGGCCCGCCTGGACGCCGCCCTCGCCGGCCCGGAGCGCGGCGCAGCCAATGGAGGCCGAGGCGCCGCGCGGGGATTGGAGCGGGCGCGGGGCGGGCCGGCGGGGCCGGGCGAGAGGAGGAGGCGAGGCGGGCGCTGTCAGCGCGGTTATAAGGGAGGGAAAAGTTCCCTGCGCCGGGAGCCGGGTAGGCGCACGCTCGTACGGCGGCCGCAGCGGCAGGGCGGGGCCGCGGAGGAGCCGGTGGCGGCGGAGGACGCCCCCGGGGCCGCGACTCGCTCCCCTCGGGGTCTCTGGCGGACGTCGCCAAGGTATCGGGGGCCCGCGGGCTTTCGCACGCAGCCATGGGCGGCGTTGGGGAGCCCGGCGAGGGGCCCGTGCCGCCGGGGGCGCCGCTGCCCACCTTCCGCTGGGAGCAGATCCGCCAGCACAACCTGCCGGGCGACAAGTGGCTGGTCATCGAGCGTCGCGTCTACGACATCAGCCGCTGGGCACAGCGGCATCCCGGGGGCAGCCGCCTCATTGGCCACCACGGCGCTGAGGATGCCACGGTAAGGGAGCCGGCTGCTGGCCGGGTGGAGCCTGGCGCTCGCTAGGGCCTGGTCGTGGGCACTGGGACCCTCTCCACTTGCCGGGTGTGGCATCCTTTCTGCTCTTCCCTGACCTTTGATCTCCTGGTCTGGGACCCAGGATTGGGATGGACAAGCCAGGGCCCGAGCTGGAGTAAGGAGGCCACGTCTCTGCAAGGAGGACCGGCGCACTGGGCCGTGGAGCAGGGCTGGGCTGGGCGGGAGCGGGTCTGTGCAGGAGTAAGGGGCTCTCAGAGGTGGGTGTGTCATGGCGAACGAGCCCTCCCTGGGGCCTGAGCTTGTCCTCTCGGGTCTGGATACCCCAGGCCAGGTTCCTTTTGCTGAGTGCCAGGGGTAGGGTGGGGTCCCCCCGGGGACTGGCAAGGATGTGCCACCAGAGGCTGGGGGCTGGGCAGCAAAGCTTGGGCAGGGCCCAGAGGTCTGTGGCTTTCCCGAGAGCCCTGTAAACTGCTCTGAGGGGCAGTGACTCACCTCTCCTGGGCTGGCAGCTGCACGTGGGAGAACTTCGCCAGCCAGGCTGGGTGGGCCTGCTCAGGAAGCACGGTCACCCCAGGAACAGGCTGGTCCCGGGGGACCCCGACTTCCCCTTCCCAGCCCATGTCTAGACATGTCTTGCCAAGGAGGGATGTGGCCCGGTCCACTCGGACTGTCTGGCCGGAGTCCAGGGGTGGAACAGCTGTGGGGAGCCCCCTTCCTGGAGTCGAGCAGTTCCCCATCCCAAAATGAGGAGTCAAGGCCACGATGCTCTGCCTTGACCGTCTAAAATTCTAGGTCGGCCACCCTGGGTACCAGGAATCTTCCAGATATCAGGAGATGAATCCCTAACTGGCAGAACTTTAAGCAGCAGAAGAAACTGTGTTCTGTCCCAGGAGGTCAGTGTCCCTGTTTACCAGGGCTGCGGGGTGGGACAATTGCCACGGTCTCTTTAAGGAAGAAGGTCTCCATTCCCCATTTCCACCCTAAGCAGCTGAGGGCTTAGAGTCAGAAGCCTCCTGGAAGCTGAGAACCTGACAGAAAGCCTTGTCCGTGGGCCAGGTGGTGGCCATGGCATTGAAGGTGACTGGGGGCCGACAAGTGTGTGACCACGCACAGGCCTGTATGCGTGGGAGCACTGTAGGCGTTTGTGTGCGGGGTCGTACGTGTGTGTTTCTGAGGGGGGAGGGGGTGGGGATGAGGTGCCAGGGCCCTTGTCCCCCCCCTCAAGGCCACCCCAACCTTGGAGCTGAGGGGCAGGATGGAGGCAGCTGAGAGGAAGGGTGACGCAGAGCATTTCTCAGTTACTTGTTCCTGCTTGGCGCCCAGGCCGGTGCTGGGGGCCTCCCACACGGGAACCCCCATCAGACAGCGCTCGACCCCGAGACCTCCATCTGACTGTTCTCGCATTGGTTCACTGCCAGTGAGGTCCGTTTCCCATTTCCAAAAAGCTATCTCCCACCGGAGACTCAGAGTGACCTTGAACCAGGTGTTACTCCTCTGAGCCTCAGTTTCTTCATCTGTAAAGTGGGGAGAGCTGGGCCAGGCAGTGAGCTGGCTACGGGCAGGACCGTGCCTTCTCAACTTTGTGGCCCTGGGGCTGCCATGTAGTCGCTCCTGGTCGGTGCGTGTGGCCGGTAAGCGTGAGCGCGCCCTGCAGACCACACGGGGCGGGGGCATAGCCGCGGCGTAGCCACCGCCGGGCCACACAGCCTCGTCTGGTTCTGTCCACGTCTGCGACGGGAAGGAGTTGCCTCGGCGCCATCTTAGCTTCCTCAGGGCTCCAAACGCCAGGCCGGAGTTGCCAGAAATAACCTGGGCTGTTCAGGCCGTGGGGTTCTGGGGTACCTGGGGGATGGGGGACCCCAGCCTTGGTCTCTGAGGGACCCACAGCACAGATGACAGGTGCGAGCAGCCCAGTGCCGTGTGTGGTCGAGTCCAGGCTCCGGTGCACAGGTAGGGGCGGGGCGGCCGTCCTGCTAGGGCTGTGTCCCCCCGGCCACCTCTCCCCTAGCCCCAGCCGCCCCATCAGCTGTTCTCACGTCCAGGCAACAGAAGCCTTCCTGCCAGGAAATTCCCAGAGTTCCTGTGCCATGAAGTCAGCCTGTGGCCATCCTGGGATACGAAGCTGGGTACCCTGGGGAGAGTGCTCTGGGCCCTGAGCCAGGTTTGCCTAAGAGTCGGAGACGGCTTGAGACACGAGTGGAGCCGGCCAGAGAGGTGCTGGTCAGAAGAATACTAGGGCTGGGCACGGAGCGCCTACTGTGTGCTGGGCTCCGAATTCAGCCTTTGCTTTATAGATACTCTTTTAATCCTCAGCATACCCATATGAGGCAGGTGCTCTTAGTGATTTTCCCACTTTACAGATGGGGAAACTGAGGCTCAAAAAAGGAAAGTGACTTGAAATTAAGGGGCAGGGTCTGAGATGTGAATCCATAGCCCATCCTCTTAACCACATGCCGTCCTGTGACTTAACTGGTTTTTTTCCATTCATTCATTCTTCACTCACTGAATCATTAAACCCACTGGCAGATACTCAGCATATATTTTTTTAAGATTTTATTTATTTATTTGACAGAGAGAGAGAGATCAGAGAATAGGCAGAGAGGCAGGCAGAGAGAGAGGGGGAGGCAGGCTCCCTGCTGAGCAGAGAGCCCGATGCGGGGCTCCATCCCAGGACCCTGAGATCATGACCTGAGCTGAAGGCAGAGGCTTAACCCACTGAGCCACCCAGGCGCCCCGATACTCAGCATATTGTAGCCACCAAACTCTGTTCTAACCTCTAAAGATACAGCCACAACCAAAACGTTACAGAGATGAAGGTCCTTGGGAGAGGGTTGAGCCAGAGCAGAGGCTCAGAGGTGGGAAGGTGCTCGAGGAACAGCAAGGACGTGAGGGGGGCTGGAGTGGAGCAGAGGGGAGAGGGGCAGGCAGTGAGATCCAGAGGTAAGGGGAGCTGGCTCCCACTGGGCTTCTGGGTCCCTGAAAGCAGAACTTTGGTTTTATTCTAAGGGGATCTTAGAGGGCAGAGTGGGGAAGCCAGGGCAATCTGAGATACATTTAAAAGGATCCTTAATAGGGAGGGGAAGGCAGAGCCCTGCAGGAGAAGGGCAGGAGGCTAAGGGAAGAGACCATGGGGACCTACTTTCTCCCAGGTGAGGTCACTCAGAAGGGGTGGCCATTCACCTAGGCTCAGAAGGGCAGGCATGGCCAGCGCAGAAGGCAGGAGCTGCTGGGGGCCCAGGGGCACCGGGCTGCGGTGGGCGGGTGGTATTAGGAGTTAGCTTCAGGGGGTGTTCGGACAATAGCCCACCGAAGGCAGGTATGAGTGTCGGCCCATTTCACAGATGAGGCGACAGGCTGAGTGTGGGTGACGTGCAGGGACCTTTTTGCGGCCCTCAAAGGGTGGGGCCTTGGTCCTTGGGCTTGGAGGGCGGGGCTTGTGTCTGGGTCGGAGCTGGGAGGAGGTGGGGCAGATGGGAGGCTCTGGAGGGGGAGCTCAGAGGGGACGGGCCAGGAACGCAGAGAACCTGGCTCTGGAGCCGACACCGCTCCCACCCACCGCGCCGGCTGCCTGCGGGGACTCCTCGGGAAGTGTGACCTCCCTGGGCTCTGCAGCCGTTTCTGCAGGGTCCCCGCCCACGCAGGCTCCTTCCCAGGGTAGTTGCAGTGCCCGGCTCCTGCCCTGGGGGCGTGCTGGGCAGGAACACAGTGCAGAGGGAGGGACGCTGGTGGCCCTCTGCGTTTCTTCCCGAGGGCGCCCAAGCCTTGTGCTTTCCCATGAAACAGCTAGGGAGAGCCCGAGCTCGCGGAGTGCGCCGGGGAGCAGTGGTGGAGAAAGGACCCCATGTCGGAGGGCCTGGCCCCTTTGGGGCACCTGACACTTGTGAAACCAAGGGTGCTGGGCGGAGCCCTAATGTCAGCGGGGGCGTCAGCGGGGGCACCGGGAGCAGCTCTCTGGGAGGGTCTGTCCTTGCGCTGGGCTGCCCTGCGCGGGTGGGGGTTGCACGGGCCGAGTTCAGAGCTGTGTGCCCCCTGGCTTCTGTGTCTTCGTGTCCTCGTCTATAAAATGGGGACCCTGGTACTACCCCGCTGGCCCCGATGAGGCATGCTGGGGATGGGGGACGGGAAGGAGCACTCGGGCTGGACATGAGGGCCTCCTTTATCTTCCCACCTGGGAGAGGGAGGGACGGAAGGATTCCTGGGGTATCCCCTGAGGCTTACCCCCCTACCCACCATCGTCACAACTCAACAGAGGCTTAAGGAGGCTGCAAGGACAGACCCAGACCGCCTGAGCCCCCAGCAGCCCTGCTCCATTCCCTTCCTGATCTGGAACATTCCCGAACCTTTGGGGAGTGACCAGAAGTGCTCGCCTGTCCCCACCGTGTGTCCCTGTCCCCCAGCTTCAGGCTGGCCGGGATTTGACCGTCGGGGTGCACTCCACTCCCTACCTCACGCCCACAGGCCCGCCCTTGGAGGCCACTAAATCCGAGTGGACTCAGGAGAAGGGCACATTGGGCCAGCGGGGGGCTTGGCCAGAGCTGGACACCAGGCCCTTCTAAGTGCACTTTACCTGCACAGACTCCTTCCCCGCAGCCCCACAAGATGGACCTCGGTGATTTCTGCTGTACTGAGGAGAAAATACAAAATGAGGGGGGGGGGCGTGCGATCTCGTCTGTGGCTTCACAGCTCGGCTCTTGATGGCTGGTCCCCAGCAGGCTGGCACAGAGCCCCCCACTCCCTCCCGTTGGCTGGCTGCTCCTCGGGGCTCGCAAGGGGCTGTGGGGCAGGGCAGGAACTGGGAGGGCATGGACATCACAGATCTCCTTGGGTTCAAATCCCCGCTTGGCCATGACGGACTCTGGCCTGGGCGAGTGTCCCTTCCACTCCAAGCCTCGGTTCCAGTAAAATGGTTCTTAGCCCTGCCTTGTGGGCTCTTGTCCACTTATTCATACCTGCTGTCCAGCACCCGCTCTGCCAGGCTTGGGGGACAGCCTTGTGGACGGAGCCTGTCACTGCCGGTGGGGGAGGATCGTAGGATGTTTCCAGGGGCACCAGGGGTGGGTGAGGGTGGGGTCTCCTGCAGTGGCCTGAAACTCAGGCAATGTAGCCCGAGAAGTGCCAGGACCCCCCTCCCGTGCCCCATAGTCCAGCCTCCAAGCAGCCAGGTCCTTGGCTCTGTGGGATGGTGGCCAGCTTTGTGGTGAGAGCCACTCTCCGCCCCACTGCCCTGCCCAGGAGACCCGCTGCCTCCTCCCTGGCCCAGGAGCAGCCACCCTGGGGCTACTGCCGAGTGGCCCCAAGCACAGTTTTACATTCTGATCCAATCAGAATCCGATCTCCATCAGATGGAGCTGTGTGACCTTTATAAGTGGCTTGACCTCTCTGAGTCTTCTGCCCAGCCCCTGGGTCCTTAAGCAGTGGCCCAGAGAGGGTCCGGTCACATGGCCCCGGCAAGTTTTCCAGCAAAAGCTGTCTGCCGGTATATCAGGTTTTGGCCTGAGGCCAGTGACCCATCTTGTTGGGACTGAGAGCATGAGAAGAACAGCTCGGGGTTCCTGGGTGGCTCAGTCTGTTGGGTGTCCGACTCTCGGTTTCAGCTCGGGTCATGATCTCGTGGTTGTGGGATCGAGTCCTGCATCGGGCTCCACACTGTGCGGAGTCAGCTTCAGATTCTTCCTCCTCTCCCTCTCTCAGATAAATAAATAACATCTTAAAAAAAAAAAAAAAAGGAACAGGCTCAGTGGTGCCCACCTGCTTCCCACGGACCTGCCACTGCCCTGCCCATCCCCCCCCCCCATCAGCCGGCGCCTTGTCTGAGAGCTGTGGGATTTTCTCACCGGCCCTTCGGGGGCTCACACCCCCCCTTGTCATGCCAGGGGACAGACCTGGCTGGAAGTCCCTCGGGTGGCCCTCTCCCCCAGTGCATCCCCAGGCCTGGCCCGGGGTGAATTGGGACCCAGGGAAAGCCTCCTGGACTCCTGGACTCCTCTAGAAGGGGAGGTCTGGGGGTCTGCTGGGCTCAGGGTGGCCCCAGAACACAGGATGGGCAGGGGGAGAAGAAGGGCTGGAAGAGGAGCGAAGAAATCCTAGGGCCGTAGCCATATGCTGCCGGGGGAGTTTCAGAGGAAGCAAGAGGGAATCAGAGTCAGCGCTCGTCAGCCTTGGAAAGGAAGGAAATTCTACCACCTGCTCCAACAGGGACGAAGCTTGAGGACATGATGCTGAGTGACAGGTCAGCCACAAGAGGACAAATATGTCTTATCCCTCTTATCAGAGGTCCCTCGAGTAGTCGAATTCATAGACAGTAGAGTGGTGGCTGCCGGGGTCTGGGGGGTGGGGGGAGTCTGTGTTTCATGGGGGCGGAGATGAGAAAGCGGCGGAGGCGGACGCTGACGATGGTGGCCCAGCACGGTGAATGCACCTGATGCCGCCGAGCCGCACACTTACAAAGGGTTAAAAGAGTAAATTAAGAAAACCAAAGAGTTAATGCTCTGAGTCCAGAGCCCAAAAGGCGCTGGAGTCTTGCCCTCTTCTGCCTGGTCCCTGCAGGAGGACAGACTCGCTCAAGGTCACAGTGAGTGGGGTCAGTGGAGCCCCAGAGCTGCCTGCCCTCCCAGCTCCCCAGGAGGCCCGGGGCCAGGCAGTTTCCTGTGGGGCCAGTCTGCCCTCCGCCTCCTCCCTCCCAAGTCAGGATCATCTCAGAGAGGGGGCAGGTCTACACAGCTCTCTCCCCTGCTTAGGAGCTCGGGGAAGGGGCCCAAGTCACCTTCCCCAGGGCCTAGGTTATTCTGGAAGCTGCACCCTCCCAGGCCCCGCCCCCAACCCCCACCCGTCTCCAGGCTGCCCTGGGCCAGCAAGAGAGCAGACCCCCGGGGGCGGATCCCTCAGGTGTGGCCTCTAAGTGGGGGCTAGAGGGGCCTGAAGTGTTTCCTCCCCACAGGACCGCGTGGGATGTCCAGTAGCAAGTACAGGGGCCCAGCTGTCCGTTCGAAGATCCCCCAGAAGCTGGAAGGCTGGTTAGCAAGAGAACAATGGGAGGCCCCGCTCTCAGCCTTTTTCAAAGCTGTTTCCTTTGGCAGCGGGCAGGCCCCCCTCCCAGGCCCGCGGGGACAGCCCCTCTCACCCCAGTCCCTGCTTAAGGGCTAGCTCCTTCGGAGAGAGCCTCTGCAAGTTCAGGGATAAAGATCCAGTGAAGAGCTGGGAACAAGGACAAGCCCATCGCACCAGGACTCGATCAGCAAGATGAAGGGAGACCAGTTGTACGGTCCCAGTTTGCTCGCAGTTCAGAGGCCTGGGCCGGCTTCCCCACTGGTCCCGCTCCCTAGCGCTTTGTCGTTCTGGCCCTCTAACCCCTGTTGCCTCGTGCACCCTCCCCCCCCCCCCGCCCTCACCCCAGCTGTTTCAGAGAGTCATGGGAATATGTGATCTTTAATTTGCTTTTTTAAAAAAAGTGATATTTTCCCCTTCTGCTTTTAAAATCAAATGAGCTTAACTGTTTGAGTCTTTTCCTTGCAAACCTAAGAACTCAGTCTGTGTGGCCCTTGCCTGATTTTTGCAGGAGGCCCCCCCCGCCTCCCCTCACCCTGTGCCGGGGAAAGCAGCTGGGGTCCCGCAGGGGAGGCCCTTCCAGCAGGACACCCAGGGCTGGGGGAGGACCCGGCCGGGCCCGTGGGCAAGGCTGACCCGTTTGGCCCTATTTATGTGACCTCAGAACAACCAGCTGCGTCTCCGTCCCCGGTCCTCCCTCCCTGTGTCTGCCTCCTGCCTCTGGGGGCCGCTGCAGCTGGCTTTCTGTCCCCCTGACTGTTGGCTCTCCTTCAGGATGCCTTCCGCGCCTTCCACCAGGACCTCAATTTCGTGCGCAAGTTCCTGCAGCCCCTGCTGATTGGAGAGCTGGCCCCAGAGGAGCCCAGCCAGGATGGACCCCAGGACGTGAGCAGGGCCCGTGGGGGGCATCTCCAGTAGCAACTCCGTCCGTATTCCCCCCAGGGGCCCCAGGGCCCCAGGCTGGGTTGGCCATCCCTTCCTGGGCAGGTAGCCGAAGGTGGAGGTGGAGGGATGCCCGCAGGAGCCCGGGGCCGCGGGGCTGGCTGGGCTGCACCATTTCTGTGTTTCCTGCTCTGGGCCCAATATCCTCAGCTACACTGAGGGTTTGGATGCACTGGCCTTTAAGGGTTTTTCCCGCTCTGGCTTTCTCTGCTTCTCATGTGCCCCACACCTTTTGTGGGGCGAGCCTTTGCCACCAGCCAGCTCCCCAGCTCAGGCCCTGAGCTGGTGTTCTCGCCCCTCCGTTCTTCCGGCTGTACCCCTGGGGCCTGGCCCCGTGCCCGCTGTGGCATGGGTCGCTGTTGGGGGCTCCCGGGGACCACCGGGGCCTCGCTTCTGTAGCCCACCAGCCCTCCCGCCGTGGCAGGCGCAGCTGGTGGAGGACTTCCGCGCCCTGCGCCAGGCGGCTGAGGACATGGAGCTGTTTGAGGCCAAGCCCGCCTTCTTCGCGCTCCTGCTGGGCCACATCCTGGCCATGGAGGTGCTCGCTTGGCTTCTCGTCTACCTCTTCGGCCCGGGCTGGGTGCCCAGCACTCTCGCCGCCCTTGTCCTGGCCACCTCCCAGGTGACTCCAGTGCTGTCTTGTCTTGCCGCCTAAGCTAGCTAGTAGAGACAGGGCCTGGCACACGAGGACACTCCGGACGTATTTGCTGAGTGAATACGGGAATGAATGAGCCGCAGAGGCCCCAAGAGGCGTGTGTATCTATAGGTCAAGCTGCGTGTTAAACGAGCTCCGTGAGAGACTTGCAAGTCCCCAGGCCTCCCGACACTCAGCTGTCCTCCTCTGTCAGAAAGAGGAAGATGGCCCGCAGGGTCTTAAAATGCAGCGATTACTGCGGAGGTGCCCTGGGAGCTGGGAGGGAACCTTGGGGGGCCCAGCCCTGGGTCACCGGCTCCTGACCCCCCCCTCGGTCCCCAGGCTCAGTGCTGGTGTCTGCAGCATGACCTGGGCCACACCTCGGTCTTCAGGAAGTCCCAGTGGAACCACGTGGCCCAGCAGTTTGTGATGGGGCAGCTGAAGGTGAGGGCGGGGACGGGTGGTGGGGAGCCAGGGCCGGAGCTGGGGGTGTCTCCCCAGGTCTGCCCGAGTGTGCAGGCGTGGGGTAGTGGGCCCGGCCTCGCCCTGGCCCTGAGAGCCCCCCTGGTCCCCTACAGGGCTTCTCGGCCCACTGGTGGAACTTCCGCCATTTCCAGCACCACGCCAAGCCCAACATCTTCCACAAAGACCCGGATGTGACCGTGGCGCCCGTCTTCCTCCTGGGGGAGTCGTCCGTTGAGGTGTGTGGGGAGAATATGGACCCACTTGGCTGGCCCTGCGGCTTGGTGGCTGGGGGCGGGGGGATCTGTAGCCACTGAGTCCCCCAGTGTGGCCCAAGCCTGGTGCCTGACCAAGCCCCGCCCCCCCCACTCCAGGCTGGGGCCCTGCTCAAGGGGCCCCCCTTCCCTGCTTGCCAGCCTGCCGGGGAGGGGGGCATGGGTCCAATGGCTGGAACGTAGGGTTGCCTTGGCCCCAGGCAGCCCCCAGCCCCCACTGGGAGGAGGAGGGCCCGGCGGGCTGCCCTCCCCAGCCCCCACTGTCTCCGCAGTACGGCAAGAAGAAGCGCCGATACCTGCCCTACAACCACCAGCACCTGTACTTCTTCCTGAGTGAGTGTCCGGTGCCTTCCTGGAGGTGGGGGCACAGCGGGGCCCAGGGCCGTGCCTGCTGACCCTCTCGACAACTTCCACCACCTCCCTCCTTGGCACCTGTGGCCTTTCCCGGCCCTGGTCCCCCTGCCCACGCCCCCGGCCTGCAGACAGGGCTGACTCCCCCTCGCCAGAGGCCGCCGCAGCCCTGGCCTGCCCGGGGCATTCAGGGTTCCTTCCTGCACTCGCAGCACAGGGGTCCGGAGCCCTAGAGCACGGGGCAGTCGTTGGGGCGGCCAGCGTGAGGGTGGGACGCTGGCCCGGGCCTGCGGAAGGCTCAGGTGCCCAGGGCAGACCGCGGACTAGGCCCCGTGGATGACGCAGGGTGACCCAGCTGGAGGGGACCGGCACCGGGTCCCATAGGCATTCCCAGGATAATGGCGCCTCGCTCCCCAACTCCCTCGGCCTCTCCTGCCTGGCGCCCCAGCCCTGCTCCTCCTGAGCCGCCCCCTGCCCCCTTGCAGTCGGCCCGCCGCTGCTCACCCTGGTGAACTTCGAGGTGGAGAATCTGGCCTACATGCTGGTGTGCATGCAGTGGACGGTGAGCGGGGCCAGGGGGGCTCGGCGCGGGTCTCCCAGGGAAGCCAGCCGCGGCGGCAGGAGGCGGGGCGCGAGGTGTGTCTGTGCGAGTGTGCACGGGCGTGCTGGGGGTCTGTCCCGGTCGGGGTGTCCTCCCTGGGGGCGGGGACCCTCTGCACCGACTGTGCCAGGCATGTGTCTCTCAGGGAGGGGTCCCCCCATGGCACCTTCCCCTCCAGAGTCAGCCCCACGAGGCTGGCAGGGCCAGGACCCTGGCCCTCTACCTTGCTGAGCAGACGGAGGCCCCGAGAGGGGCAGGGACCTGTCCAGGGCTCCGAGGCACGGCCAGCAGGAGGGGTGGGTGACCCCAGCTCCCGCTCCCGGCTGCCTCGGGGCCTCTGTGCTCCTCTCCCCTCCTCTGCAGGACTTGCTCTGGGCCGCCAGCTTCTACTCCCGCTTCCTCCTGTGCTACGCCCCCTTCTACGGCCTCCCTGGGGCCCTGCTCCTCTTCGTTGCTGTCAGGTACGGCCACACCTGGAAGGGCAGGACATTGGAGAGGCCACACACAGGCAGCAGGGGACGCTGACCACAGCCCTCCGCGCTCAGAGCCTCCGCGTCCCCATCTGCAGTATGGGGACAGCAGGGCTGCCTGCCCGGGGGGCTGAGGAGCACGAGCGGCAGGGTCCCGGGGCGGCGGGCCTGGGGGACATGGCCTGGCTTACAAGCGGCCCCACGGATGGCCACCCTCGCCAGCAGGGCTGCTCCGGGCTCCGCCGAGCCACGGCCCTTCGCTCAGCTTCTTCAAACACCAGTGGGGGAGGGGTTACCGCAGTCTCGGGGTGCAGACGAGGACGCCTGAGGCCCAGGCCTGATCCGAGCGGTGAGCCGGCCCCGGGCAGTGCCTGAGCCTCCCCTCGCAGGGTCCTGGAGAGCCACTGGTTCGTGTGGATCACGCAGATGAACCACATCCCCAAGGAGATTGGCCACGAGAAGCACCGGGACTGGGCCAGCTCTCAGGTGGGCCGCGGGGGTGCGGCTGGGCCGGGGCCCCGCTAGGGGGGAAAGGGGGCCCCGGCGGGGCTCCCAGGGCAAGGCGCCGTGCCCACCTGTCTCAGCGGTGCCCCACCCGTTCCTGGCAGCTGGCAGCCACCTGCAACGTGGAGCCCTCGCTCTTCATTGACTGGTTCAGCGGCCACCTCAACTTCCAGATCGAGCACCAGTGAGTGGGGGTCCTGGAGGCCCCCCAGGGGTGGGAGTGGGTCCTGAGCCCGGGTGGCTGACCAGGGGCCCCTGTGTCCAGTCTTTCCCCGGGGAGGCCAAGACATAAGCCCTGGACTCCCTGGAGGCCTGGGAGGTGATGGGGAGGCTCCCTCTAGCACCCCCCACTTCACGTGCCACCACACGCTCTCCCCACCAGCCTCTTCCCCACGATGCCGAGGCACAACTACCGCAGGGTGGCCCCACTGGTCAAGGCACTATGTGCCAAGCACGGCCTCAACTACGAGGTGAAGCCCTTCCTCACCGCCCTGGTGGACATCATTGGGTAAGGGACCCCCCCCCCCCCCCGCCACGCACGGCGGCTCTGCTGGGGCCCCTCCCCGGGCCCCTGGCTCTCGGAGCCCACACGGGTCCCTCTCCAAGAGCCGGCACTCAAGGCCTTTCTGACCAGCCTGTCTGTGCTCAGCCGGCACCCTCCCTCCCTTCCCGAGCTCTCTCGCACCGCCCACTTTAGGGAGCGTCTGTCGTGGGCCCGGGCCCTGTCCCGCATCCGTGTCTCCAGGCAGAACAGGCCGAGGTCCTGCCCTTCCTGGAGCCGACATCCTAGGAGGGGCAACAGAAAGCGGTTAAAATAAGCAAAGTCCAGAGAACGAGGGACGAGAAGATAGGCTTTGGTGAAACAAAGCCATAAAACATAAGAATGGGAATGGGCAAGTGGACGGGCGTGCCAGGCAGGACTTGCGGGTATTTAACAGGGGGACAGGGTAGGTGGTACTGAGAACAGGCTGTGTGAGCAGGGACGAGGAGGAGGGGGATGGCTGGTGATGGGGACATGTGCAAGGGAGACTATCTGGGGCAAGGGAACCGCCGTGCCAAGGCCATGAGGCAAGAGTGTGCCAACGCAAGTGGAGGAGGGGACACACGGGACTGGGATTCTGGAAAGATGCCCTCACTGGGGTTCGATTCGAAGCAGAGAGCAGCAGAGCAGAGGTTCCTGTGGCTGTCCAGGCGAGGGCTGGGGTGCTTGGCCCCGCAGGTCCCCTTGGCTGTGGGGAACCGCAGTCAGATTCCCCAGCCAGAGCTCTGCCACCTCTGGGCTCCACCACACGCTGTTCCCTGTGCTCCGAGGCCCTTCCTTCCATACTGTGGTCGGACCTCCTGCGGCTTCTCCTTGTTGACCCTTCCCGGCCCCGGGCTCTGAGCCCCTGCCCCTTGGCACAGAGTTTCCTCCTGAGTCGTCGCTGCTTCTGACTGCTCTGCCTGTCGCTAGGCTCTTGGGGAGGCAGGCTCCCTGCCTTACAAATGGGTCCCAGGGTCGCAGGGCCCAGCACAAGGAGACAAAAGAGAGAGTTGGGGGAATGAGGGACCCGTGCTGACTGTGGTCTGGACTTGGCCTTGGTGTCCCCGTCTGCCCCCAGGCAAAGTCTAGATTCTACTCCAGGGAATGAGGGTGGAGCTTCCCCTCCCAGTTACCTGCTGCCCCCAACCCAGCCCAGCGGCCTGCAGAGGAATGGGGACAAGTCCATTCACCCTCCATGTCCTGGGGGCTGGGGGTGGTATCTTGCAGTCAACACCGCCCCCGCCGTCTCTGCCTCCTAGGTCCCTGAAGAAGTCTGGCGACATCTGGCTGGAAGCCTATCTCCACCAGTGAGGGCAGCAGCCCGGGCCCCGGCTGCCACCAAGCTGGCCCAGGCAGGCTTGACACGTCCGCCCCCCTCCCCGCCTGGCCTAAGGGGCCCTGCCCACCCTCTTGGATCTGCTGTCCTCGCCTCAGCCCCCTCACCTGTGTGCTTGGCGGCCCTAAGGCCATGGCTCTCGGCCAGGCAGGACCAAGGCTCGGGGGATGGTACATAAAGCCACACAGCATGGCATGTTTTCCTAGAACAAAAATTTAGGGAAAACTGTTATTTTTATATAAAAAAAAACCCGGATACATGATGGAGTATTGATTCTATAAGGATCTTGGGGCTGGATTTTGCCCCAGACTTCCTGACTTCCTGAGAGGCGTCCGGGCCCTTGTGCCATTGGGGTGCTGGGAGATGGAGATCGGGGGGGTGCTGGTGAATGGTGGCTTTCGGAGGTCCCCTCTGCCCGGGGTCGGGGAGCTGGCAGCTGCTCCAGGCTCAGCTCTCTCTGTGGGCCTGGGCCCTCCCTTCCTGTTCTTGGCCCACTCACCAGCAACCTCGGGCAGTCACGCTGTGCTCCCCTCGCTTGACTCCTGCACAGTGGGACAGGGGCGGGTCCAGCAGACCAGGGCTCAGGGCAGAGGGCCACGTCCAAGGTGCCCCTTGAGCACAGGAAGGGGGAGCCAGCATGGCCCAGACGTGCACTGGCCTCCGCCCGCACCCTCTGTGTTGAGGGGTCTCTTGGGACCACCCACTGGTCCCGCACTTGGCATCCGGCTGTGACTGCGCTCGGTGGCCCCCAAGACGGAACACAGGCTTTCTCGCATGCCTGCCCGGGACCAGGTGCCTGTGTGGTGTCAGCAGCTTAAAGGAAATGAAATGCGGAGCTAGGATTTCTCTGAGGGCCTTTCTAGAGGGGGAGCCAGAGTCCCCCCCCCCCCAATCCCCCCACCCATCTGCCGAAGGACTGCCCCTCACCTTGATAGGGCTGCCATTGCCCTGGGCTGGGTTCTCTTCAGGAGGTAAAGGGCACACATCCTGGAGGTCTTATCCAGTCCTTTCCCAGGGACACCTGCCACCCCCCCCACCCCGCTCCCCTGTATGCAGCTCCCCCACTCACTGCTCCGGTGAGGAAAACCCGGGGAGGGTGTAGGGATCCTGCTTCTGCTGGGACTCATGGCTATATGACTTTGCAGGAAGTTATTCAACCTCTCCGAGCGGTAGTATGACCTCCTAGGGTGATGGAAGGTATAAGGGGATGCTGTGTGGAAGGTTCTTTGCATAGAACTTGGTAACAGGGCTCAGAAATTTAAAAAAATTCATGCGCCCAGTCCAACACCCCAGGGCCCCACCTGCTCTCACCTGGGACAAGCCCGTGGCTATCTCTGATCCTGTTTGCTCCTTGAAAGGTACTTCCTGCCTTGAAAGTGAACTCCATATGTCCAGAGCAGATCTCGCATTCAGGGTCCCTGCCCGGGCTGTTCCCTCTGCTGGGAGACCCCCTTCCTGTGGCCACCTGTGGAAACGCTGCTGACTCCGGGTGCCACGTGAGCGCTGGGTTGGCGTTCCTTCCAGCTCCTGTGCAGTCAGTTTCCTGCAGTCGCCCAGCCGCTCCCGCACTACTGGAAATGTCAACACCCGGTGCTTGGGGGCAGCACCTCCCCGCTTTAGGGGATGCTGAGCCTGGGACGCCACCTAGGGGCGTCCGGAGTATCTGCACCGTTGCGGGGCAGGCCCCGCTCCGTGCTGCCCCTGGTGGTGGCCTCGGGGAGTGCGCTCTCTCTCTGCAAATCGGGCGTTGCCTAGTGACTTGCTCAGAGGACACCCGGGGAAGTCGCCTGGCCTCAAGTAGCCACCCGATCTGGATCTCTCCTTACTGCCTAAAATCCTTCCCTGGCGGGTCGTCTTGGCCCTTGTCCCTCTCTGTCCCCCGTGCGGATAGGTCATCACCCCTCTCCTGAGCTGAGCTCCCCTTCTCTATCAGGAGGTCTCTTCCAGAGTCCCGGAACAGAAAAACCTAGGCAGTGTGGGCCAGGTTTGTAAAAGGAGGGAAGGAAGGGCGGTGGCAGAGCCTCCAAGAAAGCCCGGATCCCTGCCTGATGGTCTGCACACAGTCGTGGGCGCAGAGGAAAAGCAAAAAGGCTGCAGGCAGCCGGGACTTGCAGATTTGTTCCTTCGGTCGACCAGCATGTACGGAGTCTCCAGTGGGCACCCCGAGCAGATGGTGGGAAAGGAGAGTCAGCGGAACCAGCCCTGCCTGTAATGTTGGGAATGGCTGTTCCGGGTTATGAAAGAACTCCTATGTGACCGGACAGGTCGCAGATCTTTCTCGGGGCTTCCCCCCCACTGCCCCGCCCCTGCCCCGGGAGGTCCGGGAGCGCCTGGCTGCCTCTTCGGCTTGGCCCTTTCCAAGCTCTCGGGACCTGTCCATAATTCTCCTGGATACTCGCTCTTGAACCAGGTGATTTGGAAGAAAGAACTAGATGCCTTCCAAATCCAAAGAAACATATTTAAGATGGCAGAGGGCAGTGGAGATGGGGTCTGCAGATGCTAGCACGCTAGGTGGCCGCTGCTTGTGTATGCTCGGGCCAGTCTGATCAGAAATGTCAAATGCAGCTAAAAGAAGCCCGGAGTTCTGGACCTGGGCCATGCCTTCCCCTCGGGCCTCAGTTTCTTCCAAAGAGGTTGTAGGCACTCCGTGGGACCCACAGCTTATTTCCAGGGCAGGCGTCAGACCAGGGGCTCTTTGAGAAGCTGCATCCCGTCCCGAGGGGCGCAGCTGTCCAGGGACAGTGCAGCTGGGACAGCTAAGGAGTCCTGATTGGCCCAAGGCACTGTCTCCTGAGCAGCGGTTGGTGACTCCCAAGGGCAGCTGGAATCCAGGGCCACCAACTCCACCCTGCCCCCTGTCACCAAAGGCCTCCTCTTTCCTCCCAAGGGACCGAGAGGGTTTCTGAGTGTCCTGCCAGACGCCTAAGCAGTTTGCCAGGGCGGTTGGGGCTCCGGGTCCACGCACAGCCCAGGCCGCTCTGCCAACCCCTCCTCTGGGCCCCAGGACCCTGCACGTGCCCAGGCCACCCACCCAGCTGAGCGGACTCTCCGCCTCCTTCCACCGTCTCTGCCCCCTCTGGCCAGCTGCTGGGCCTCTTGGGATTGGTCTGATGTTGGACATGATGGTGTCGGGGGACATCTTGTTCTGGGAAACAGCCCTTCCCTTGAAGGAGTGAAGGAGACGGCCGGGCGGAGTGCTGGGTGAGGAGCAGGGAGCCGGCTGCTGCCACCGCGTGGCCTCCGGCCGATCCTTTCCCTTTTGGTCCCAGCCTCCCCCGCGAATGGAAGCTTCGGGTCTCGTGATCCCTCAGGACCTCACAGGTCAGGGACTCCTGACTTTGGGGAGGGTGCGGGGGTGGGGAAACCGACGATGCCATGTTGGGCAAGCGCCTCCACGGAGTATGCAGACAGGAGAAATAATTAAGCAGAGAGCAGGTACGGGGGTTCCCAGCTTCTTGCCACCTGGGCAATAACACTTGAGCCCGAAGATGGCGTGGTGGGGAAAAGCCACAGCGAAGATCCAGGTGCCCATTGACCTGAGCCCGGGTTTAGCTGGTGCCTTCAGAGCCACAGTGTCCGCCTAGCCCATCGGTCCTCCCCGCCACCCTCCCCTCCCCGGGAGCCTGCTTGGAACAGGGAATAAAACCTGGACTCAGCTGACGGGGGGGCATACGCTCCAGTCCTCAGGGACGGGGTGCCGCGCCCAGCCTGGGTAGGAGGCAGAACACCAGCACAGATAAGAAGGATGGAAGGATGGAAGGTGTGTTCCTCATGGTCTCTCAGCCCCAAAGGCCTCTCTGCTGGAAGGGCCAGGCCGAGGGCTCACGGGTGTCGAGAGTGACAGCATCACCGTAGCCCGGAGCCTTCACTGTATAAATGGCGGGACTGGCCCAGACAACCAGGGCAGAGGACTCACCCAAGGCCATTCAGTGGGTCTCTGCCTCCTGGCTCAGGGCTCCTTCTGAAACCCTGGGTCCTACTGCTGAGTCCCTGCACCCAGTGGGGAACCACCCCCACCGTACCTGGGACACCTGGCTGTCCCTGCACGTGACACTGGGGTCACGGGGAAAGCACGAGGGACACGAGGGAAGTCTGGTCCGGGGCCCTCCACGGCCCTGCTGGGAGGAGACGCAAGGCCTGGCTATGCCGAACCTCGTGGCCCTTCCCGGGCACACCTAGCTCAGCTAGGGAGCTGAGCCAGCCCGGAGGCGGGGGGGCAGAGCGGTGTGCGGGCTGCTGGAACGGCGGGAGGCAAATGGTACCAAGGGCTCCTGGCACAGTGCTCTGGACTTCCCGGGCTTGGCGGTAGGACAGACTGCAGGACTCCGTCTGCCGTGCCTGGGAGCTGGTGGGCTGGGCTGAGATGGCACGGGCGTCTCCCGAGGGTGTGGGGACCAAATGAACCCCTGAGCAGGACCCAGGGGCCACAAGATGGAAGCGTAGGTCTCCAGGACTTTCCCAAGTCCCTTCTGAGATTCCCTTTGCTCCCCAGCGCTCTGTGCACTGACCAGAAAACGGGGGGACGGGAGTCGGAGCAGAAGGCAGTTGACTGATGAGGTTGTGAGCGGACAGCTGGTCCCAGGAGGAACTGGGGACAGGGATGGGGGACGGGGGGGTCAGGAAGCTGGCCTGAGCCCGCTCCGCCTTGCTGCCCTGCAGAGACCTTTCAGAAAGCCTCCTTTGGCTCCAGTGGCCACGTCTGGAGTTGGGTTTCTGTGAACGCACTTCAGGGAAGGGGAGAGAAGTTCTCTCCTGAGGGGACGCAGCAGGGATGGGCGTAGGGCGACCGCAGTTGGGGAGGGGACAGCGAAAAGCCTGCCTCTACCAGCATGAGTCGTCTCCCGGTCCCCTGGCTACAAAGCCCCGTCCTCTGTCCTGACAGCCCACCCAGCATTAACATGCAGGAAGTGAGAATAAAATTACTTTTATTTCCAAAAAATGTAGGGGTGGGGAAGCAACATGGTAAAAATTAACATCAGTTCCCTATGGATCCCTTCTGTGTCCAGGGAAGGACGCCTCCAGGGGCCCACGTCGCCATGGCAACCTGCAGGTCGGTCACACTGGATGTGTCCCCCCCTGCCGGGCCAGAGCTGAGGCACTACAGCCCTCCCCCATAGGCCCCCACTTTGAGCTTGTTTCTGCTCCCCTCCCCTGAAGCTAAATATTGGTTAGTGGGTTAGATTTCTGAATCCAGCAGCCCTGAGTCCCTCCCTCCCGCTCACTCCCCATCCCCTCGGCTGCCTGGCTTCCGGCCCCAAACTCCTCATTGCAGTTTCCACTTAGCCTTCATCAGGTCTCCCTCCCAAACCCCCAGATCCTCAGGGTCACGTCCTCTGGGACTGCCTCCCCCTGGGCCCCCACTGCCCTCTCGACAGCAGCGGCCCCATCAGCCCCCACAGTCGGGGTCCCTGTGGCCTCCGTGAGTGAGCCGGGCTCAGCCCACAGCAGGGGCCTGGAGAAGCAAGTGGTATAAGGTTGTGACAAGGCCCAGCCCTGTTGTCGCAGCCCCCCACCCCCATCAGAATGTATAACAAAAGGTTAAAAAACCAGAGGGCGGGTGAGAGCAGAAGACAGCGTGAGTGCGTCCCCAGCAGTGGCCCCCGCGTGGGGCTGGGCTGTGTGAGGCGCCCTCCGGCAGCCTGAAGGGGTCAAGGCCACTTCACCAAGCAGCTAGAGACTAGTTGGCACTGCCTGGCAGGTAACAGAGCACCTTGGAGAAGGGTCCGATTGTTCCAGAATCTCAGGTCTCCCAGCCCGGGACAAACATCTGAAGGGGATGTGGGGGCGGGGGGTGGGCAGGGCTGAGCCGACGGGCCGGCTGACCCTCCGACCTGGCCATGACCTCAGCCGAGCCCACCTTCAGGATGGCCCCCTCGGCCCCCGGGGCCCGGGCTGTGGAGCTGGGGACACGTGGCGGGTGGTGGGATGGAACAGCACAAGCCCCGGGTCAGAGGGCTCCCGTGGGGCGAGGACACTTGCCTGGGCCCCGAGGTCTGAGCTAGCTGCGCTGCAAGCAAAGGGAGCCGGGATCAGGGCCAGGATCCTGGACATCTGAAGAGAAGGGGTGCCAGCAAGGAGGCCCCGGGCCCAGTGCGGGCCGCGAGGGAGCCGGAGGCACCGAGCGCACACACCCCCTAACACCGGGGACGGGGACGCTGATGGCAGGGCCAGGCCTGTGGGCCAGGGAGCCATGCTGTCCAACTAGGACCACCTCCCCCCCCGCACCCCCAGACCTCAGGAGCATCTGAGAGAGACAAGGAGGTGTGAGGCGTAGAGGCCAGGCAGCAAGAGGGGGCTGTTACGGGCCCTATCTGTGGACCTCTGGTCTGGCAGAAGTTTGGGGACAGAAGTTGGGGGCCGGGACAGAGCACCTCTCTCGGCTCCCGGGGGTGGGAGGGAGAAGGGACAGCCACCTGATAAAGGGCAGCCCCGTGAGGGAGGGTGTCGGAGAGAGAAGCGAAGGGAAAGCGGAGGAAAACAGGAGAAAGACCGGAAATGGGATCCCCGAGCCAGCATGTACCCCAGCCTTGTGGACATCCTTCAGAACAAAAGCCCCCCTCCCTGCGGCCAGCACTGCCACCTGCTCCCCCTTCCCCGCGGGCAGCCCCAGGGCTGCTGCCTCATTTGTGGAGGTAGGCGTCCAGCCACAGCTCCCCAGACTTCTTCAGGGACCTGGGAAGAGGAGGGGACCGTCAGGGCCCAGGAGGGGGGCGCTGGGGAGACTGTGCTGGGGCTGCAGGGTTGTTTGCTCAGGGCTCCCTGGGGGACCCCCTGAGGAAGGACAAAGGGAGGGTCCCCATCCAGCCCAGAGTGAAGCCAGGTCCTTCCTAGTAAGGGGGGGGCCCTGGTGGGGACACTGCAGGGCTCAAGCCCTCTGGTGGCCGTCAGTCTCACCGTGGGCAGTCCCAGCTACGCACTTCTCGGCCTCTTCCCTGAGCCACAGGGACCTCAAGGGGCTCTGGCAGCCGCAGACACCGCCCCCCCTACCTGATGATGTCCTGCAGGGCCCTCAGCAGCGGCTTCTCCTGGTACTCGATGCCGTGCTTGGCGCACAGAGACTTCACCAGCGGCGCGACCTTGTGGAAGTTGTGCCGGGGCATGGTGGGGAAGAGGCTGGGGAGAGCGGGGACAGGGTGAGGATGCCCCCGCCTCCGCTCACAGCCCGCACGGACAGCGGCAGTCAGGGCCGGGGAGACCCCATCCATGGCTCCCCCTGTGTCCCCCGCTCCCCCCCCAGGAGGCTGGCACACAGGGGGTGGGGGAGAGCCGCGCCTCAGTTTCCCTGTCAATAAAGGGATAAGTCCCCCTGCCCTGCTAGGCTTGCAGGACCAAGGGAGACTGGTCGTGCGAGCTCTCTATGACAAAGCTGGGGCCCCAAGGGAGGGGTGGCTGTCATTCGGGCTGGTGAGCCCCCCCCCCCCCCGGCCTCAGTGGGCGGGCCGCAGAGCCAGGCCCTCAGGAGGCCTGGCCAGGTAGGGAGGGAGGTTACCCCCGTGTGCTGCCGCCCACGCCCAGACGGGGCTGGTGACCTCCTCCCTCCTCCGGGGCCGCCCGCCTTCCCAGCCCACCCGCCCGCCCGCGCTCACTGGTGCTCGATCTGGAAGTTGAGGTGCCCGCTGAACCAGTCGTTGAAGAAGGACTGCTCCACGTTGCAGGTGGCTGCCAGCTACGGGGGGAGTGTGAGAGGCCAGGAGCAGAGGGGGGATGAGGGCTCCCGTCTCCTTCCCGGGAGGCCCACCCCTCCCTGTCATCCCGCCCATATTCCCCACCGGTCCCTCCCCGTGGAAGCTTACAGGCAGCCCCGGGGAAGCCCAGCGCAGCCCCGGGCCCCCTGAGCAGCCGAGGGCTGGAGGCCGGGGAGACGGACCCTCAGGCTCCACGGGGCTCCGGGGCCCCGCTCTGGCTGCCCTCACCTGGGTGCTGAACCAGTCGCGGTAGGGCTCGTGGTCAATCTCCATGACGATGTGGTTCATCTGTGTGACCCACACAAACCAGTGGCTCTCCAGGAACCTGGAAGACAGCACAGCTCAGCGCCAGAGCCACGGGAGTTGCCACGGGGCCCGGCCACGGTGGGAACAGACCCTCTCCCCCAGCCCCAGGCGGCCCAGCAGGTGCCCCGAGAGGCCAGGTCGGGAGGCCCAGGGCAGGAAGTGGGGACCCCTTCTGCAGGAGCCCCCGTGTCAAAGCCCCGTCAAGGCCGAGTGGCAGGTACCTGACGAAGTTGAGGAAAATGACGGCCCCCAGGATGCCATAGAAAGGGATGTAGGTGATGAAGAACCGAGTGTAGAAGCTCAAGGCCCAGGCCAAGTCCTGCAGAGAGAACGAGATTCGGCCCGAGGCCGCCACCCGCCCAGGCTCCGCGTCCTGACCACCGATGTGCACACAGCCCCTCACATGCTCCGCAAGGCAAACGTGTCCAGGAACGTGTCCCCAACGGGCCTCGGGGAGGTTGGGCACCAGGCCCACAGAGCGTGTGACACCTGCGTGCACAGGGTGGCGACCGTCTTCGTTTCCAGAGAAACGCTGAGTGTCCGAGCAGCAGGAGGGGGCTGGGGCTTTGCTTCCGGGAAGCAGGGCAGGGACCAGATGTCAGCCAGGAGCAGCCCTTTCATGGCCCCCGGAATTCCGAAGGTATAGAGACCGCCACCCCCAGAACTGCCCTTCGCTGTCCTTCTAACCCATCAGCACCTGGCAATCTCCTCGGCAGCGCCACCTTCCACCCTCTCCATACAGGCCCCCCAGCCACCTCTGACATGCTGGTCCCCCTCTCACGTCTCCTCCTGTCCCCTCTCCCTTCCTGCCCCTCTCTGGGGTGGCCACGGGATCCTGAACTTGAGGGTCTTCACTCACCTGGGTGAGCGCTTCCCCGGCCGCCCCACCCTCCACGGCAACCCCGCAGGCAGGCGCTCTGAGGAGGGGGGTCCCTCTCTCCCCACCACCTCTCTGCAACCCGAGTCTGCGTCCCTCCACCAGGCCGGGCCGGGCCGTAGCTGGAGCCTCCCGTGGGTCTCCCGCTCTCCCTCGGGTACCATGGCAACCAGAGCCACTTCTTAGGCCCAAGCAGAACCTGCTTTTCCCACAGAGCTCAGTGGGATCAGGAAACGTTCTCTCTTAGGCCACCCTGACCCAGCTTATTCCCGCCGCAGGGCCTTTGCACGGTTTCCTCTGCCCCATCACTTCTCCCCAGAGCCCCAGCAGGGTAGTGATCAGGGCACAGGTCCTCGGTCGGGCTGCCCGTGTGAGTCCCAGCTCCCCGCTGGCTCTGTGTGGCTGTAGGTGATGTACTCAGCGGGGCCTCCGTGCCCCCACCTGCGGGATGGGGAGAGAACCTCGCACTGAAGTTGTTTGTGGGTTGGCCATGTGTTGCAACGGCGAATGTAGCCCGCAAGGAAAAGCTCTGAACGACTCTAATCTAGTCCGTTTGCGCTTGGTTGCCATGGAGCTCTTCCTAACTCAGACCGTGACACTGCCATCCTCAAAGCCCCCACCCGCCTCCTTCCCCACTAGGGGATACAGGATGAAATCCAGCCCCCGGGTAGGGCACGTGGGCCCTCCATAAGCCGGCCCACCGACCCGGCCCCGTGCAGCCAGCCTCCGGCCCCACGTGCACCCGGCCTCGCGTCCACCTGGGCCTCCTGCCCCCACCCCCTCGTCTGCTTGGCACACTCATCCTCAAGTCTATGTGCAGTCAAGCTGCACGAACCCCGTGAATGCCTCCTCTATCCGCGGGCGGAGATGGGTGCTGGGAGCCAAAGGAGCTCCTTCGGGAGCCCCGCGTCTAGAAGGACAGGCTTATATAGAGATCTCTTCGATATCGTACGGGAGGGGACAGCGGCAAGGGGAGCACCCGAGTGGTCCTGATGTGACGCTCGGATTTAGGAAAGGCCCTCATAGGGAGGTGGTGCCTGAGCTGGGCTGGGCTACGCCAGAGGTCAAGAACAGTAGGACAGCTTTGCAGAATGACAACGATATGGAAAAAAGCCCAGACAGGCAAGACTGCCTGCGCGATGAGCAGAGGCAAATGGGCAGGGGGCTAGGTGTACGTGCAGATCTTGTGTCTCACGTGCTCGCCAGGGGTAGGGGGGATTCGGCCAGGTCCCGTCTGCCTCAGGACGCTGACCTCTACCTCTCGGCCAATGGAAAACCGAGAGCTTTACACGTCGGAAGAACGCAGTCACATTCGAGTCTTAAAATAGAGCCCTGCCCACTGGAGATGGAGGGATTAGGTTATTTCAGTAGCCCAGCCACGAAATGATGGAGACCCAGAGCAGGGCCCACAGCCCCGAGAAGGTGACACAGATTCCAGAATGATCTAGGAAGCCGGGGCAGTTGCATTTGGGGACTGCTTAGTCGTGAGGAATCCAGGCTGGTCCCCACATGGATGCCATCAGCTGAGGAGCGGAGCAGCTGGGAGGTCCGGGGGAAAGGAGAGTCTGGAGGGTCGGCAGTGGGCCCCGGGCATGACCTGGGATCCAGCGAGGGCTCTTTAAGGGGGTGGGAGAAGCAAGTGTGACAAGTTCTCCTACTGTTCATCACATTCACCTTTGTTTCCTTTGTGTGTGTACGTAGTGCAGCAGAAGGAAATGTATGTCTGTGAGGGGAGATGCTTATCTGTTTTTGTGCAGAGTGACCCATGACCACGGGGCCACGCGTTGCAGGGGTAGGGTGTGAAGCAGATTCGGGGGAACAGGGAGGTGGAGGAGAAGCAGCAGAGGTGGGATCTTGAAGCCAACACGGAGAATTTCAGGAGAGAGGGGTCCGTGGCGTCGGACGCATAGACCCTCTGGTGGGGGAGCGGGGAAAGGAGGCTGGGAAGCATCTCCAGGATGTGGCCATCGCCAGCACTGCCAGGGCAGTAAACACCTCCGTCCTTGAGGCTCTCAGAGTGCATGAGCCCCTCTCCTCCCCACGCCTGGCGTCTGGGCCTGGATCAGCCCTCACCGTGCGGGGCCGTGCCGTGCCTGACACAATGCTCGGCAGCATCCCCGGCTAGATGCCCCCCAGATGCCCATCTTCCCTGCGTTGTGACAATCAAAAAGGCCTCCAGGTATTACCAGCTGGCCCAAGAGAATTGTTCCTGTTGAGGATCATGGCCCCAAACCGGGCCTGCACTTGGCACCTAAGCTCACTGTTACCGTAAATCAGAAAAGCCCAGGGGCGCCTGGGTGGCTCAGTCGTTAAATGTCTGCCTTTGGCTCAGATCATGATCCCGGGGTCCTGGGATTGAGCCCCACATCGGGCTCCCTGCTCAGTGTGAAGCCCGATTCTCCCTCTCCCGCTCCCCCTGCTTGTGTTCCCTCTCTCTCTGTGTCTCTCTCCGTCAAATAAATCAATAAATAAAATCTTAAAAAAAAAAAAAAGAAAAAGAAAAGCCCAGCCCAGCGCCGGACCCATCTCTGCCCCACATAAGGTCATTGATGCCTGGGGGTGGGGGACACCGGATCTTATCTGCCCTGAATCCCCAGCTCCGAGCACTGCCTGCAGTCAGCTGTTTCGTAGAAGGAGCCCAAGGCTGGAGGCCTGTCCCTCCCACCCAGCTGGAGCCCTACTCCCCAGCAGGGCCGAGGGCAGGGCTGCCCAGTCTCCCCACCGCCGAGTCGGGGCCCTATCAAATTTCCCTGGGTCTGCCATCTGATCCCATGCAGGCACACAGTCTTATTTCCTCCCCTGCTGTCCTTATTGAGTGCTTTGTCCCTTGGGGAACAAGCACAGTAAAAAAAAAAAAAAAAGTATCTATTCAGGCAGGAGTCACTTGCCATAAATAAACTGATGAAAATACCCCCAGCAGCACCACGAAACCCCTCCTGACCGGGCTTGAGCTCCTCTTCAGCTGTGTGGTTCCTTCCAGGGCCCGGGGAACCCAGTGGAAACAGCAGTTACCACAGGTGAGAGATCTGGGTTCAAATTCCCTCCGCACAGCTGACCCAGAAACTCCGTCCCTGTGGCCCACGTCATTGCGCTTCCTAAGCCGGGGTCAAATGTCATAACGTGGGTGGCCGTGCTGGGACACAGGAAGTACGGAAGAAATGCTCCCTTCTGGAAAAATATTGTGTCCTAGAAGTGGGTGGTTCAGGTTCTACCAACACAGGACTGGCGGAGACTTCTGGAGTCCCGCTACCTGGCTCGCCCCCCCCAACCTCCCACCCCGAGTCCCAGTCCTGGACGTCAGCAGCACCAACAGGCGTGGCCCCTTTGCCCACAACTTCAGTGAGAGAGGACAAGGCAAATTACTTCGAAGCCCTGCAAACCCTATAGAAATACAAGGGATTGTTACTCAAGAGAGACTCGTGGCTGAAGTGGGGGGACAGTATGGGACACGGCCCAGGTTCTAGCGCCCGGCCCACCCCCCGATGTCACCCTGGGCAAGTCCCAAGCTCTCAGAGTCTCAATATGTTCATTTACGAAACTGGATTAAAGAAAAAAGAAAGGGGCGCCTGGGTGGCTCAGTGGGTTAAAGCCTCTGCCTTCAGCTCAGGTCACGATCTCAGGGTCCTGGGATCGAGCCCCACATCGGGCTCTCTGCCTGTCTCTCTGCCTATTTATGATCTCTCTGTGTCAAATAAATAAATAAATAATCTTAAAAAAGAAAAGAAAAGAAAAAAAAAAAAAGCCCCGTGATACCTAAGGGACCCTCCACTGGGTCTCCGGGGCAGGGGGGCCCTGCCTCTGTCCCCGCAAACCCCGCTCTGCCACAAGCAGGCTCTGCCCATTGCTCACTGCTCCACACAGGTCATTCCGTCCACCTTTTATGCCGAATCCCGCCTGCGCATGCACGTAAAGGCAAGGGCAGGGGCGTGCCCTTCGCGCTCACTCTCTGGACACAGAATCTGGAGACTCCAAGCCTGGTGTTACAGGCTGGATCGTGTCCCCCAAAATCCACATATTGAAGCCCTAATCCCAGGGCCTCGAGTGACCTTGTCTGGAGACAGGGTCCCGGCCGATGTAATTCGCTAAGCTGCGGCCCTAGTTCACGGCGACCGGCATTCTTAAGAAAGGGGACTCTGGACGCAGACACAGATGCTCTCGGGGACGGTGATGCCGAGACGCAGGCAGAAGATCCAGCTGCCCAGCAGCCGAGGACGCTAGCCCGGACCAGGTCCTCCCTAACCGCCCTCAGGAGGACCCGCGCCAACAGCACCTCGTCTCGGACTTCTGGCCTCCAGAACTGGGAGTGCTGTCGTGGGACAGGGCGGCCTTGCTGGGCAGCTCAAGCAAACAAATCCACCTGCCAGCCCAGCCACGGGCTCTCGGGGCCGCACGGCACGCGGGGACGCGGGAGGCAATGGCCGGAGTGGGGGACAGGCGGGCCCAGCTTTCTGAGGGAGCTCGGCAAAGGCCACGGCCCCCCCACCGACCCCACGGTGTGCGGGTAGCGGGGGAACGTGGAGGGCTGTGGCCTCCCTGGCTCCTGGCCGCCCCAGAGCAGGTTCCCTTCCTGAGACTGACGCAGGGCCCGGGGGCACTGTGCTGATCCCCAGGCCCACCTACCCCTGCCCCGCCCCCCACAGCCCGGGCCAGCCGTACCCCTTGACTCACCACCCAGTCTCGGCGAACGATCATGGTCATCATGATCTGGTACTGGAAGTACAAGGGGATGAGCATCGGCGGCCCGACTGCGGGGAGAGCAGAGGCGCTTACAGGCGTCCTGTCCCGCCGCGCCCGGCCGCTCGGTCGGGGGTGGGGGGGGCCCGGCGAGCACTGAATGGGGGGTCCAGCTCTGCATCGAGCAGGCAGAGGCAGCGACCTGGGCCTGAGGGGGGGGGCTGGGAGCACACATCCCCCTCCCCCCGCCAGCACCCCCTCTCCCCACCTTCTCCCCACCCAGGGCCCCCGAGTGTGGGACCCTGGGCCTCCACCACGCGCCAGGAGCGGTTGGCGCGGGACGGGGCGGCCCTTCCCGCTCAAACAGGCTTAGGGGCGATTCCTGGGTCTTAAGGGGCAGCAGGTGGTTGGTGGGGAGACAGACGGCCGTTCTGGGGTGTGGTCGGAGGGGGGCCCCCAGCACTCACTCAGGAAGAAGTACTCGTGCTGGTGGTTGTAAGGCAGGTATCTGAGCTTCTTCTTGCCGTACTGAGGGGAGAGAAGAGAGGGTGAGCCCCCGGCCCCAGCCCCCCTGCCCCAGTCTGCTCTGCAGTCTCCGTTCCTGTCCCGTCCGTCCGCACCCTGGGTGCCCCGGGCTGGGCCCCTCCAGCCCTCTGGCTCCTAGCCGCCCCAGCCAACACTGGCCACCATTTCCTCGGCCCCAGCTGAGGGCGCCCGCCCTAGCTTCGCCCAGGCAGGCCTCGGCTCCCGCCCTCCTCTGCCAGCCCACGAGGCTGGGCCTTCTGACGCGGAGGCTCGGGGTCGAATCGCTGCTCAAGGCCACACGAGAAATGGGCCCAGCTGGGATCTGAACCCAAGAACGCTGACTCAGAGCCCCCACGACAGGCACTAAATGAATGTTTGTGAAACCAACACACAACTAAACAACTCATACGGGGTCCCACCGAGGAGCTCCTTGGCCAGTCTCCCGCCCTTTGAGAGTGAGAGAAGCTCCCGGGGCTCGGGGCTCGCTGGGGAGCTCCCCAGAGCTGGCAGCGGCCGGGAGGACCCAGATAAGGGCCTGGGGAGTTGCTAACAGTCACTGGGCTGGGAGCATCTGCCCCCCTCCCCCCCACCAGGGCCTCCGGCAATTTTCCAAAGCTAATCACTTCTCCCAGGCAGGTAACTTTCAGTTGAGGACACTGGCAGGCCGGGGACCCACCCTGGGTACCCTGATGCCCAGACAGAGCGAGGAGGGCCGCGCTGGGGCCTGGGCGTCCTCACTGCCCCAAAGCCCATGCTGAGCGCAGGCCTGTAGGGGAGCTCCTGCCCCACGGGGTCCCTGGAGCCCTTGAATGCTAGGGTCCAGCCCTCTGCAGACCAGCCCACCTTGCTTCTGGGGGACTGTGACCATAAGATGTTGCTCAAAGAGTGGCCCCTGTTCTTGCTTTCAGTGCCAGGATCTGCTAAGGTCACCTGCACAGATCACGGAGCCCCCACACCCCCACCCCATTCAGCACCCAAATCGCTGGTCGTTAAGAGGAGCCGATGAGATCACAGGGATAACGCTGGGGCTGGCCCCCAGGACACGGCCCCTCCCCCGCCCTTTCCCAGATCCAGCCCTTCGCAGGGGCTCATTCCTACTTATCGTACTCAGGAGATGGAATCACGGATGGAGAGACCCCGGATGTCGGCTAAGCCGATGCCCCCATCTGCCCGTGTTTGACGGAAATGACCGTCAAAGTCACAGGGCGGGCCCACGACGCCTGAAAGGAGGAGCCCTGACTGGGAGGGATCTCTTGGCACCAGCGGCCATGGTCACGGCCCATGGGGCCAAAGCACCACTAGAACCGACCCCTTTGTCCCGTGTGGCCTCCTGTGCCTTGGTAGGGGTCTCACTCATCCCCAGAAAGTGTGGCTATTGGCACAAGGACGGTCACTAAGGCCAGGGCTGAGGCTGGCCTTGGAAGATTTCTCAGAGGAGGGAGTGGGGGGGCACCCCTTCCCCCGCAGCGGCCCGTAGGGTGGGGAAGGCTGTGGTCCGGGGTTCCGGGGAGCACGTGGCCTACAGACCAGGCCCCTGGATCCTGCCCTAATCTCCTTCCAGAAGCCAGGAAACAGACCCGCAGGCCCAGCCTCTGCCTGCAGGCTTCTCGGCCCCAAACAGGAGCCCTCCCTGCCCCAGCTCAGCCCACGGCTCATCCCAGGAGGTGGCCCCAGGCCCCAAGGACCCGCTCGGGCAGGTTACACTCTTGGGAAGAGAACACTAAGGGCAGCCCAGGCAGGTGGGCAGACCAGAGAGTCCCCAGAGGACTCGGGGGTGGCTAAGCTGCTGGGGTGGGGGTGGGGGTGTACCAGGGATTTCATCCGAACTTGTGTTTCCGTGGTAAGCACGTGGTTTCCATTGACTTATGGTGACCCCTGGGGAGCGGCAGATCACATTCGCCGATGCTGCCCCAGGGGCCCCGGCCCCTGGGCACTCCTGGCTCCCACGCGGGCCCCGTCCATGGTGCAGACAGTCCTGCAGGAGCTGCCGGGTCCCTGGCCTCTCTGTCGGACCCTGGGGGTTCCCAGGTTCCGGGACGCAGGGCCTCGGGACTCAGACGCAGTTCAGTACTTGGGCAACTTGCTTCACACACACACCCCCTCCACCCCGACATGACTGGCGGGTCCCCGGCTCATCCCGCGGGGTCTGATGGGCACTTCCCGGGGCTGCTGGGGGACCGGCCGATGAGGTGGGCATCATGGTCACAGCGACGTGCACGGCTGTGTGGGGTGACACACTGCACGCGTCTGTTCCCATCTCAGCGACCTCAGGTGGGGCAGCTGACTGCAAGGCCACCTGTCAGGGACTGGCTGGCCCATGGCACCAGTTCGTGGCTGATGCGCTGGCTCAGCTCTCTGCCAGCATCTAGCCTCGCAAGTCATGGGCGCGGGGAGGGGTGGGAGAGGGGCCTAGAACGTACTGAGCTGGGGGGAGGGCTCCCAGCATCTCAATTCATCGGAAAGCAGGAGTGACCGAACAAGCCTGTTCCCTAAGGTCCAGCAGGTGGTGGCCCCGGGTAGGTTCCTGCGGGACCCGGAAGCCCCAGCAAGTTAGTTCACATCTCTCGGCCTTAAGCCTTCCATCTCTGAAATGGGCGTGATGATAGCTCCTGGCTCACGGTTAAGCAGAGGCGAAGTGACGTCCTACATTCTGGGCCTGGCACAATGCTGGGCGCGCAGACTCGGTCAGAGTCTGCCCTCCGCCCCGCACCTCCTCTCTCTCCCGAGAAAGCTCGGGTGGCAGGGCTGTCCTAGGCGAGACTCAGGGAAGTCAGCGGGTGCTTTCACTGGGGCAAGGTGGCTTGTCGTGGTCGAGACCGAAGGCTCCCTTCGACGCATTCCCAAGCAGAGGCTCACAGGGGATGCAAACCGGGGCGGAGGGAGGGGGGAGCCCTGCCAGCCCTGGTGGCCTGGTTTCCCGGAGGTCCCCACCCTCTGCCCACGCTGGGCTGGCCCTCCCCATGCTCCGCCTCCCCACAGACCCCGGGCCGGGCTGGGACTGCGGGCTGAGTACACGCCAGGGGCACACGCAGGGGACTTTTCAGCTTTGGAACAAAATGTCTGAGGAGTGACAAGGGCCTTCCTTGTCCCCTCAGAGCTGGGGGAGGGGAGCTGTTGCCAAGCCCAGTCCCTGCCTGTGGGAACCTGCAAAGTCAGAGAGAGAAAGGAGCTACATGGCCAGGCTGGGCATGGGCAGAACGACAAGGCCCCCGGTCCAGGGGCCCCGAGAGGAGGGCCCTGGTTGTTCCAAGGCAGGACTGGTCCCTTGGCCTGTTCACAAAGGTCTGCCTAAAGCAGGCAGCCGGGAGGGTCAGCTGCAGACAGGCGGTGGGGCAGGGAGAGCGCCCCACGCGGGTAGAAAGGCAGGATCACGGGTGGGGAGGTGCAGACACTCAGCTTCCGAAGGCCGGCCTCAGTGCCACGGGGACCCAGACCCCCTCCGAGCACTGTGGCAGGTAGATAAAGGGAGGGGAGGAGCCTGCCGCTGACCTCACCTCTGTTTACTACTGCCCCAGAAAGCTCCAGAAATCCGAGGGTGGAGCTATGAGAAAGAGTACCTTTCCATTATTCTCAAGGCTGTAACTGTCTACCCAGGAAACGCCAAAGAATCAGCTGAATGACAACTGGAGTCACAGAGACTGTCCTGAGTGGACACCAGCTGGACAGAAGCGAACCATCAAGTATCAACAGCTTCCCGGAACACTGGAGAAACACCGATCCCCATAACCAAAGCAGGAAAGATCCAGGATCGAATTGGAAAAGAAACAGCCGCGAGATGCACAAAGAAAAGTATAAAATTCTTCTAAGAGAAGGAAAAAGAGGCTTGAGGAACTGGAGGAAGAGGCCTTCCTGCGGGATGGGAAGATGGAGCGTGAAGACAGCAACTCTGGCCAGGACGGTGGATGGAGGGCTGCCCGAGGCTCGCAGACGGCGCCCCTGCGTGAGGCTGACCGCCCAGCCCAGGCGCGGGGCTCAGGGGGTCCCCCCAGCACGGGTGGGGCCGTGCACCCCGATGGGGGTGCTGGGGAACCTGGCTGACTCCAGAAATGTGAAGGGTGGACACCAGCCTACCCATGGCCCGTTCGGCCAAAGTTAAATAATTCAAAAGCAAAGCCATAAAACACTGAAAATAATACGTATGAAGAACTTTCTTGGGGCGCCTGTCTGGCTCCGTCAGTAGAGTGTGTGACTCTTGATCTCAAGGTTGTGAGTTCGAGCCCCACGCTGGGTGGAGAGACTACTTAAAAATAAAATCTTTAAAAAAAAAAAAAGAACTTTCTAAGCATGAAAGGAATCTGCAGGAGGAAAAAAAAAAAGTGACTACCTCTTGCTACATAAACAAAACCCTCCCAGAAGTCATAAATAAGACGAAAAGGTAGAGAACTCACAAGGAAAGGGGCTTCACTGCCGAGATCACTCTACTTAATTTCTCCCTAGCCCTTTGGAGCTGGTTTGCTTACTCGGGCCTGGAGATAAGAGGCCTGGCCTCCTTGCTCTGGAGGCCGGCGGCTGGTTCAGCAGCCCCAAGGCCTGGAGACGTGGGGCCGGGTGGGTGGGCCTGGTGTGGTGTGTGGCACGTGGGCCTGCCAGGAGACAAGGCCAGCGGACCCACTGTTGCCAGGGTCCCTCCCAGGCTGGGAGCACGCTCTTGGGGACACCACTCGACCAGGAACCTGGCAAACAATCTGGCCTTTCTCCGCACACATGTGTTAAGAGGAGAGGATTTCCACGGGGTGCTGTGGCCCCGGCTGTGGGCTTTCAAATGCTACTAGCAACGGGGTAACCAGATTTCCGAAACCTGGCACCCAGCTCCGGCCCCAAAGCCGGCATTCAAGAGGCGTCTAGGGAGGGGAGGTGTTGGAAGGGGCTTTGCTGGCCGAGGCGCAGAGCGGAGAGCCTTCCTGCCAGCAGAGCTTGTGACACTAGGTTTCTGTTGTCAGGGACGCAGAGAGCATCTGGCAGAGGACAGCCACCCTCTCCAACACGAAGCCTCATGCAGAAAGGGAAGCTTTTGTTTTCGCTCATCAGAAGGACCCAAGTTAATCGGCTACATTATCTGGACGCCTCTAATCCAGGCTAGCAAGCCGCTTCCTAGAAGAAGGAGGCAAGCAGCATGTACTCTGGAAGGGAATAAAATCCCCGCCTGGTGAGAGAGGCTCCCGGCTTCCCAAGGACGGCATGCTGGCTAATTTCCTCCACGATCGATCAACAATGTCGCAGAAAATCCGCGTTTTGGCTTGGATATTCTCTTGGTTGAAACTGAGATGGGAAAGACAAGGTGCAAACCAGAACTGGAGGAACACGCTCTCTCCTCACCTTGTTCCAAGCCTCAGATGCCAACAGTGTCGGGAATCCAGCCCTGGTGGGAATCCGAGGCCCTCCTCCTGCCTCAACGGGCCTCGCCTGACAGGCGCTTACTGAGCCCCTCCTCTGCGCCCGGCACTAGGATGATTAAGAGCTGCACAAAAGCAACAGGATCTTCTAAACTTGGGCTTTCCTCATCCCCGGACTTCCAAAAAGCAAAGCATAGGTATATTTTTTAGTAAATTAAACCCTAACATAGAGGCTGTCCCATAGGGGCTCTACTCTCTCTCTAAAAAAAAAAAAAAATGTGTTTAAATGAAGGCATTCTTTAAATGCATTGGGGAGTGCTTTCATTAAAAAGAAATTGAGAATTAGCAGCAGGTTTCCTATCTTACAAAATAGCATGGGTTATGTGATGGTATAAAAATACAACGGAGTCCCGGACAGACCCAAGCAAAGGCCAATGCATTTGGACTCCCAAAGAGAGGTCTGTGTCTGGTAAGATGGCAAGTTATAGAATAGAATGTCTAAGTTTTAATTTTGGTTTTTAAAATGAGTATGTCCTGGGGCACCTGGGTGGCTCATGTGGTTAAGTGTCTGCCTTCGGCTCAGGTCGTGATCTCAGGGTCCTGGGATCGAGCCCCGCGTCGGGCTCCCTGCTCGGCCGGGAGGCTGCCTCTCCCTCCACCTCTGCCCCTCCCCTTGATTGTGCGCACGTTCTCTCTCTCAAATAAATAAAATCTTTGAAAATAAGTAAGTAAATAAAAACAAAATGAATATGCCCATAAAAGCAATCCAGAAGGATTTATGTCCTGTGTTGTCAGTGGCTATCCTCAAGGGTATGATATTTGGGGCAAAGGGGGATGATGAAGGTAATAGCAGATTTGCTTTGTAATTTTGTATATTTCTCTAATATTTAAGTGTGTGTCACAGGTAAGTTCTCTATTTATAATAAAAATTTAACATGAAAATAAGGCTGTGTGCTACAGGGGAAGAAAACCACCTTGCTGTCAGATCGGGGCCTCACCCTTGGCTAGCCACGAAACTGTACGATCCTGAACACATCGCCTCCTTCCGCAGAGCCTCCCTTTGCCACGTCGGGGGAAGCAGGTTGGACCAGCCCACGCTGAGGTCCCTCTCGCCATTGAGGACTGTGTTCCAGCAAGGTTTCCTTGAGCTGGTCTCTGGGGACCGTACTCGAGGCCTGGACCTGTGCCTGCCTGCTGAACCGGGACCAGAGCTCCCTGGCCCCCCAGGAAGAAACCAGCCAGGAAACGTCCTTCCCCAGCCCGCGGGAGGGAGAAGGGCATCTAAGGCAGATAAGGGGCTGGTTCATTATTTATGGATGAGGCCATTCCATCGAAATTCCAGCTTGAATCGTCCAGGGCATCCAGGAAGGGTTTCCAGGATAAACATCAGATGCAGACAGGTTTGGGTGGGTCTCCAGCCCACGGGATTCCTTCCCAGGTTCCTGTGCAGGCCCCACACTGGCCACGTCAGCCCTGCCCCCTCGGCCTACCTCAACAGGCTGCGACTTGCCCAGGACGAACACGTGCAGCATGTTCACATCGGGGTCCTTGCAGAAGATGTTGGGCTTGGCGTGGTGCTGGAAGTG
>CM052884.1:88695585-88720723 GCA_028534135.1 Potos flavus | reverse complement strand
GGATAACGTGGGTGGGGAGTGAAATGTTACTTTCCAGCACTGAGGAGGCTTGGTCCAGCAGACAAGAGGACAAAAGGAAACAAAGTGTTCCACTATGCACACCCTCTCCCTTCACCCCTGTATTTCTGGAAAGAAACCAGGTTCTCAGGCTGCCGCAGGCTCGGGGCCAGGCAAGCTGCGAGGCGGCTGGTTACTAGTTCAGCTCGAGTTCGCCCCCATCCAGATGCACGGCCGGCCACGGACTCCCCGCGATCTAGCTCACGGTGGGGGGACACGCTTAACCCAGACAGGTAGCTCCCCCCAAGCCAGGGTGAGGCGGGATGGGATTCTTTAGGACACAGCCTTTCTTAGGAGAGCAGCTGGGTGCTGCTGGGAAAGGGCCAGGGGGCGGGGGGGCGGGGGGAGCTGTTTCAGAATGAGCCAGCAAGGACTTCTTTCCAAAACCAAGGAGATCAGCCAATCAGACGAGCACAAGGTTGCTGGCAAGGCCAGCCTGTCTTTTTACGGACTTGCCTCGCTGTAACGCGTTGTGGGGTGACCTCCTCATCGGCAGGGGGTGGGTGGGTGAGAGAGGAACTATTTCCCCGTGAGCTTAAACGGCTCTGGTCCCGTGGCTCAGCGGGTCGTTGTCTCTCATCTAAAGACCGTGACAGCATCTCCCTTTCAGACTAAGAGGGATTTATTAGAGAAGTTTTTAGATAAAGAGTAAACAATACATGGGCGCCTGGGTGGCTCAGTCATTAAGCATCTGCCTTCGGCTCGGGTCCTGATTCCAGGGTCCTGGGATCCAGTCTCGCATCGGGCTCCCTGCTCAGCAGGGAACCTGCTTCTCCCTCTGCCTCTGCTGCTCCCCCTGCTTGTGCTCTCTCACGCTCTCTCTCTCAAATAAATAATCTTTATTAAAAAATTTAAAAAGAAAAGAAGAGTAAACAATATAATCAATAACATCAATGGAGTCAATGCACAAAAGCGGCACAGGCCTGTCCTCATAACTAGGATGCTGCTTTTCCTTCTGATACAATCGGAGCCGGGGCCAGAAGGGTCGGGGGAGGGAGTGGGGGGCTCGCCAAGTCTCAGAGCTCAGGGCAGCCCAGCCCTGCCATAGAACCCTGCGGCCACGGACACTGACCTGAGAGGAGACCTGGAAAGGGAGCCGGGGCCGTGCCAGCCGCTAACTGATGGGCAGACGCCCGGGGCCACTGGTATTTACCTTTAAGTGGCCAATGATGAACTTGTGGACAATGTGGTTCCAGGCAGACTTCTTGTAGACAGACAGGTGGCCGTAATCGTGCTGCAGCCATCCAGCTTGGGCCTGCGGAGAGAGGCGCTTTCAGGATACCGGGGTTCCCCACGTCCCCGGCCTCTGTGAGCAGGGGGGGGATGAGCGGAGCGGGGGAAGGGGAGGGAGGGGCGGGCAGGGCTTCAGGCGTCCAGTGAGGGCGCCACACCTCACCTGAGAGGTAGCAAGGACAAAGGCAGTGATGACGGTTGGAATCCAGCCATTGCCAAAGTAAAAGATGATGAACCAGGCAATGCTCTCCAGGACGATGATGTGAGCCAGGAGGACAAGGAAAAACAAGTGGTTGCTTCTGAACAGGTTCATGTCCTCGGCGGCCTTCCTCAGGGCCCGGAAGTCCTCCATGATCTGGGGCTATGGAGCGGGAGCACCGGGAAGGTGTCAGCCTCCCCCCCCCGCCGCGCTGCAAGGGACCAGCGTCTTCTTGTGGGGGGGGGGGGGCGGTGGCCAAGATGGGGTGCTCCACAGGCCTGTGACCCGAGGGAGGCCGGCCGCCGTGCACCATGCCCAAGCCGTCCACCCGGGGTCTCCCCAGCCCTGAGGACTGCGCGTTCGGCCCCAACCAGGTCGGTGGCAGACAAGGGCTCCGGCTCGATAGCTGGTACTTTGCACACCACGGTCACGGTGGCATTACTCCCAGGGCACACGGCAGGAACAACCCAAATACCCATCAGTGGACGCCTGGCTAAATAGAACGTGGTCCATCCACACAATGGAACACAATTCGATCCGACACCCGCTACCGCAGGGACGAGACTTGCAGACCTCGTGCTCCGTGACATGGAGCCGGACATAATAGGACAGATACCGTATGATTCCACACAACTGAGCCACCCGACGTAGGCAGGTCCCAGACAGAAAGTGGAGTAACGTTTACCAGGGGTGCGGGGAGGGGGGGATGTTTAATGGGGAGTTAATATTTAACAGGGACAGTTATAATTTGGGGTGATGAGTAAGTTCTAGAAGTGGATGGTGGTAAAGCTTGCATAACAATGTGAATGTGTTCCAAAGCCACTGAACTGTGCGTCTAGAACTGGCTAAGGTAGTAAAATTTGCGCTCTGGGTACATATGTATTAATACACACACACACACACACACACACACACACACACACAGTTCGCACTTTTCCACTACCTGCCCCTGCCCCTACTTGCTCTGGGCACTCTGTTGAGTCTTGGGGGGTCATGGTGGGGGAGACAAGACCGCAGGACGACATCCCTGCCCCTAGAGAGCTTAGGGAGGCAGGACAGCTGGGGGAGCCCTGGGGATGGGGGGCTGGGGAGGCCCAGGAGGAGTCGGGACGATTCTGGAGACGTGAGCGATTCTGGAGACGTGAGCGATTCTGGAGACATGAGCGTGGCTGGGAGAAAGAGCAGCTGGGAGGCAGGGGTCGGGCAGGTGGGGGGAAGAGGGCGCTTTGAAAGGGGAGACGGGGTGCCGCGTGGGTGGAGGAAGACAGGTGTGGGAGCCTGGGCGATAAGTGGCAAAGGATCTGAAGAATGGCGAACACCCGTTTAAGTAGGGAAAGTGGAGAAACCAGGTAGGGGCCAGAGAAGCAAGGTCGGGAAGGTGGGAGCCCACAGGACACGAAGAGAGAGGAGAGAAGCTGCCTGCCTGCAGGGGGGCTAGGGAGGGCGGAGGGTGGAGCCCGGGGGGGGGGGGTGGTGGTGAAGACAGTCTCCTGCTCAGCGCTGCGGAGAAAGGGGAGGGGCAGAGCCAGGGAGAGCCAGGAGGAGGGGAGGCTGGCCTCTGGAGGGCACACAGAATGGGCTCTATTTCCCAGGGAAGGAGAGAGAGAACGCAGTGGGAGGACTGGACCAGAAGTGAAGACCCCAGGCCCAGCCTAACTCTACTGAGACTCGGGAGGTGAAGAGGCTGGGAACGAAATCACTCCAAGGTAGGGGCCAGCCCAGGCCGGCAGCAAGGGGAAGGGGCTCCCCACGCGGTCTCGGGGTCCTGCCTCACCCCAGGAATTGGGCGGGGGCTCCCTTGGGCCGGCATAAGGCTCCCGTGGCCCACACCTGGCACCCTCTGTCTTTAGGCAGGCACCCCTTCTCCCCGCAAACCCTCCCCTCCTTCCCTGGTCTGGGCACACTCACGTTCTTGCCATGGTCCTGGCTGGGCTCCTCCGGGGCCAGCTCTCCGATCAGGAGAGGCTTCATGAACTTGCGCACGAAATCAAGGTCACGGTGGAAGGCGAGGAAGGCATCCTGGGAGGCAGGGAGCAGGTGGTGAGTGGGAGACCTCAGACCCAGGGTGGGCAGCAGCAACTCTCCGTGTCCCCACTTGGGCACTGATTGAGGCCTCCCAGGACCTGGCCCCAAACGCTCTCTCTGGCCTCATCTCGGCAGATCCTCGGTGCCTGGCCGCACGGGCCCTACCCCTGGGTCTCCACCCTGAGCGCACCAAGGGTGCGTGCAGACATTCAGGATGCCTCCGGGGGAGTCGGAAAAATGCACCCCTTCAGGGAGATGCACAGGCTGGGTAGGGCACCCGGCAAACCGTCCCACCCGTCACCCCGAGCACACGGCTTACGGAGAAAAGCACGGGGCTAGAGTCGGCTACGGCAGAGAGAATGTGCTTGGGACAGCGTGTCAAGCCAAAAACAAACACAGAACTAAGTAGAAAACATGTGTGAAAAGAAGCTTTTTCATAATTTGAAAAAGCATGCAAATAATTATGAAGACGATGAAAAAACACTTTGCAGAAGCCCTGAACAGTTGTGTGTTATGCCTTGCTTTATTTCATTACTTCTCAAACTTTCGCTAACACTGCTCTATTATTGCTTTAAAAACAAAAAAAAATAGGGTCGCCTGGGTGGCTCAGTCCGTTAAGCGTCTGCCTTTGGCTCAGGTCATGATCCCCGGGTCCTGGGATCGAGTCCTGAGTCAGGCTCAGGCTCGTTGCTCAGCGGGGAGCCTGCTTCTCCCTCTGCCCCTCCCCCCTGCTCACGCTCGATCTCACTCTCTCGCTTGAATAAATAAAATCTTTTTTTTTTAAAGATTTTATTTATTTATTTGACACAGAGAGAGAGATCACAAGTAGGCAGAGAGGCAGGCAGAGAGAGAGGGAAGCAGGCTCCCTGCTGAGCAGAGAGCCCAATGCGGGGCTCGATCCCAGGACCCTGAGATCATGACCTGAGCTGAAGGCAGAGGCTTTAACCCACTGAGCCACCCGGGCGCCCCAAATAAATAAAATCTTTAAAAAAAGTTTTTTAAATGATATATTATTATAATTCCAATTATAAAGTTATAATGTGCATGATTTGGGCAAATTTAGAGAATGTACAGAAGAATAGAGAGGAAAATAGATACCACCCAGAGAGCGACTACCACTGGCTAATATTTTAGCTGGTGTCCCTCTGGGTTTTTTTCTATATGCGTTACACAAATCATTATATTCTATTCTATATCAAATCTATATTATTACATAAATCATCTCATTAACAAACATGGCATTGCCATTGGGGATGAGCTGGCATCACGGGTGACCATATACTGTCCTAGTGGCAAACATTTACCCCGCAGCGAGCCAAATGTTGACACATTGCAAGACAGAGAACAAAGTCAAACGACACCAGGAGAAACCATGAGAAACATCGACATCGTGGGGGGAAAAAGTGTGTGTGTGTGTGTGTGTGTGTGTGTCGGGAAGAGGTGTTTAGCTTTTAAAAAACTGAACAAGATAAAACAAAAAGATTATAAAAACGGCAATGCTTGATTTGAAAGGCTCCTATTTGGAGGGGGGAAAAAAAATAAAGACCCAGCCGTTCCACAAGACATTTTTGGGGTTGAATCGGAACATTTGAATATGGACCGGATACCTGGTCATAGGAAGGACTTACTGTTCATTTTCTTCATCGCAACAAAGGTATTGTGATGATGTTAGAGAATGTCCCCATTCTTAGGAGCATCTGGTGAAGAACTTAGGGACGAGGTGGTGTACATGAGACAACTTATTTTTACAGGACTTGGCAAAAGAAAATCGCATACAAAAAAAAAAAAAAAACCCCACATACGAAGAGGGGGAATGCAAACAGGGCAAGATGCTGAGATTAGTGAGTCTCGGTTGAAGAAATACAGGTGTCCCCTCACTCTCTCAACAGTTCTGCATGTTTGGAAATCTTCAAATTTTTTTAAATGAGGGATGAACTGGGAAAGGTACCCACAACTCGTAAGCGTGTTTAAACTCCCCACCAAAGTATCCCCCAACAGTGATCGCCAGGCCTCTCCCAATTCCTTACTGCATCCCTGGTATCGAGTCTTATTGCCTGGTCTTTATTCTATTTGTGTCTAGAACAGACCAACAAAGCAACACTTTGTGCAGTTTAAAAAAAAAAAAATGTCCGTGCCCCCCCTACCCGGAGAGAAAGGGAGGGGAGCAGAGGAGCAGATCAAGTGTATTTTCGGAGAAGGGACGGGAGGTTCTCCTGGGGCCCCGGGGAAGGCAGCGGCCAGCCGTCCCCATTCAGGCCTCAGCGCCCTCCGCGAAGTGAGGCCCCTCCCGGCACCACCAAGTCCAAAGACCCCGGGGAAAGGCCGCCAGGAGTTTCCAAGGCAGGGCCTGGGCGTCAGCAGCGCAGTGGTGAGCAGGACTGCCTTCCCGAGTCAGAGCCTCCAGAAACCCCTTCATTGGCCCGCCTCACATCAGACCACGGCCTTCCAGAAACGACAGGAAGTCTCTGATAAGGCAGTTTCCTGAGGGCCAACTGCCGTGTCTGATAACTAAGCTGACATTCTCTACTCCTCACTGGGAGGTCAAGTCTGCAAGTGACTCATTTCTCAGCCAGCACCCACTGCCCCCCACCCCGCCGCCACCCCACCCCCAGGTCCAGGTCATTTCCTCAAGCCCCTGCCTGGACTGGGGAGCTTGGTGAAGCGGACGGACAGACAGACTCCCGGCCCGACCCAGACCATTCCTGGGCCATTTCTGGAGGGCTCTCAGGTGGCCTCTCACCTCCCCATATGACAGGGAGTGAGCCAGGAGCCTTGTTTACGTTTCCTCCCAGAAGGCTGAGCGCCTACGGTGTGGACGAAGACACCAGAGCGCAGGCAAGGGACATTCTCGGCTGCAAGTGCAGAGCTGGGATCAGAGCCAGGTTCACCGGACTCAGGGACTGCGGCACCACACGCCTCCTGCCAGCCGAGGAAGCCAAGCGCTGTTAGAGGGTCTGGCCGTCCACGGTAGATCCGACGGCGTTCTGAGCGGGCCAGGTGAACACCACCTATGAACCCACCAAGCTCGTGCTCACACCAGGGCCTTTGCACGGCGCTTCCTCCCGCCTGGGAGCCCTGCTCCTGTAGTGCCCCACGGCCGGCTTTTCCCAACCACCCTCCAGGCCCATGCGCTCTCTTGGACATTGCCCTGTTCTGCCTTCTTCACAGCGGTAACCAAATTCACAAGCTGTAGGACTTCCTTCCATATGTGTCATTCTCCGCCGTCTAGACTATGATGAGCTCCACAAGGGAAAGGCCACGGCCATCTCGCTCACTGCAACCCCCGGGCCTCCGACGACACCTCAGAGGGGCTCACAAGGGAACATGAGGGTCCGGGAGCCCACCGCTCTGCCCCCTCTAGCCCCGGAAATGCCCACTCTGCAATCAGGTTCACACCCCTGCACTATTTTGTGCAACCTGGCTTGCCACTGAGCCATGGGCTTTGGGGTACATAAGCCACTAATCCTTCCAGAACTCTAAGGCAGGTCCTAGTCTAGAGACAAGAAAAGAGACAGCAGGAGGCGAAGCTACGAGCCCACAGTCACACTGCAGGTGCGCCTACTTCTGGATTTTTCCAATGCTAATACACACGTCTCAATCAAAACGAGCTTCCTCCCCGCTGAGAGTTGAGCACTTTTTCTGTCTTCCCCTTCAAAGTGTCACGGAGGGACCTCCCACTCCTACAGAAGGTTCCCAGGGACTGCTGGGTTGTAGAAGTGTCCATGCAAAGCAAGATGGGACCAAACCAAACGCTGACTTTGGAACAAGAATTGGAACCAGAATCTGTCCTCCCTTGAGAGGAAGAGAGGCCAAAGGCTTTCCAGGAGGCCTGGGCCAAGGGTGGAGAGAAAGGAGCAGTAACAGCTTGAGAGCAGACTGGAACCGCCCTCAGGCGGGCAGGTGCATGTGCTGCGGGTGGGCAGGGCAGGCTGCGGGAGGAACGGCCGAAGATTCCAGAACGGAAGACACCGCGTGCCGCACTTCCTGCTTCCGCCACCACCCAGGGCCAACGCCAGCCGACTTCGGCCTGAAGACCCCTCCCAGGCCCCAGCCCCACTCAGGGCAGGGCTGGCGGCTCCCACCACACCGAGGGCTGGAGGCCACCTTCTCTGCAGAGCAGAGCTAGTCTCCAGGCCGGCCCTGCACATCCCGGCACTGAGCCCGGGGCCTGGGAAACACGGTAGGAGCACACTGAGGGCATTCCGTGTTGCAGGGAGCGGCCCTGGGAACCAGGACTCCGCAGAGCAAGGGGTTAAATCAAGAAGGAGAAGCAGAAGGCACCCTGAGCTCTCAGCTAGACACAGAGTCCCTGCCGTCCTTCCCACGGCCGAGCCCCTGGACCATGCCCCTGTGGGCAGAGCATCTCAGCTGATGTCTGGCACACGCGGGGCCCCGGGGGTGAGAAGGGCCGGAGGCACAGAACTTAGGGGCTGCGCGGGGCCCACGGGGCCTGCAAGGATCCTCACAAATGATATGTAATGGGAGGAGGGTGGGCTGGGCGCTTGCCTGAGGCTGCAGCCCACAGGGAGGGGACCGCCCTGCCCCTCAGAAGGGGCAGCTGCCCTCCAGGCACAAACAGGCGCGATTTCACGCAGTTTCCTTTGGCAAAAACGGGGTCACTCAACTTGTCTTCACAGTCTTGTTTCCGATTTACCGAACTCCCCAGCCTGCGTGCCGGGAACATGCTCGTACGCGCACAGGAGGCTAAGGGATCCCCAATAACAATCCCTCACACCCGCAGGGCGGCCCTGAAGTGGTACACGGCCCGCTGGAGCCTGGCGGTCATGTCCCATTTCACAGACCTGGGACAGCAAAGTTCACAGGCAATGCCTCGCCCATGAATTCGTGAAGCTGGGATACAAACCTAGGTCCTCCGCCTTCAAACAGCACGAGCCCCTCTGCCCTGTCTAAAGGAGGCCAGAGATTTGCTCCATTTTCAGTCGGTTGCCTTTTCATAAGAACAACACGGGAGCAAGTCCGCAGATGGAAAGAACCCTGATCTCTTCTCGCCTTCCGGGTTCTAAGAGGCGACAGACGGGGACAGGGCAGGAAAAGCTGGAGACAAGGCAGGAGTAGGGGAGCTGGTGCCTAGAAGGAGAGGGTCCAGCGTCAAGTCCCAGCGTGAGGGGAAGGAGGCAGGCAAACCCACCAGATGCAGTCACGGTCGGAACTGTTCATTTTAATGCCCAGGGCCCGTGGAGCCGCGGAGACACTGAATAAATGCGCGATGCATCTTGCTGAAGATTAAAAGCCCCAAGTGGGGAGAGTTCTGCATCTGCCTTGAAGAGCAGACATACTTGGGACTCAGAGGGTTCCTTCTGCCCATCCGCAGAGAGCAGAGGAGTGCCAGAGGGCAGGGGAGGTGGAACAGGAAGGGAGGGAGGCAGTGGGAAGGGAAGGTGGGCCTGGAGGGCTTGCTAGTGGTAGATCCTGAGCTTAGGGCTGAGCGCCGCCACTGGAGCAAGTTTTTAAACTTGAGCCAAAGTTTTAAATCTAAGAGCAAGGAGAGATACCTACAGGCCTGATCCGAGGGCCAGTTGCACTAACGGGCATGAATGTACTCTGTGAGTTGCAAAAATTAAGCACCTGTATTCTTACGGGCAAGGCCAAGTTCTTACTTTTGCAGAAGCACCAAATGACAACTGCCCTGGGCTAGGTCGCCCTTTTGGGGAAGAGGTGGTCTTGACTTTTGAGCCCTTTTCTTCAGAAACAAGAAAATCCCTTACTGGGGCCCTGAATTGTCCGAGAATGGCTTCCTTGACTTCCGGCCTCTTAGGAGGCCGTTGCTGCACCGTGATCGGCTCCAAACAGTGCACTGAGGGCTCCCGGGGATCCGAACTCTTAGCTGCTGACCGGTCCCTCTCTGACTTGCGCGGCCCGAATACTCTGTCTGTCCCCAAGCTCTAAGGAAGTGCTCAGCGAGGGAAAGCCACCTGCCCCACAGCCTGTGACGAGGGTCTCCTGATTCCTCACCTATTCCTGCCTCCCGGAGTCCTCTCTTCCCATACACCCCGTGCTACCCATGGCCCTTCCCCGCTCTGGTCCCAGACAGCGAAGAGAGGAGAATCCAGTTGCCCAGTCCGTGTTACACCACTGTATCCCCAGTTAGCACACGCCAGGCCCTAAAAGCCTCATCTCAGAAGGTGGCGAGCTTCGGGGATAAGGGCTGTGCAATGCGTTGCCACAACACATAAAACTGGCATAGATCGTGACTTTTTTCCACCCAATTCCTTGTTGCTCACTTTACATAATCCTCACCTTCTTCCCCCACTTGCCACACGAGGGACAAGAAGCAATGCTTCTAGTGTTTACTCAACGGCTTAGGAAGCACTCCGCCGCACAATATATATTTTTTCCCACATCGGAGAATATATTTCACAGTGGGAAACCTCGACCAGAAGGCAGGTCTTTTATTTGAGAATTGCCCTTACCCACCTTCTGCAAACAGCGGCGGGAAGGGCCACGTGCCATAACACAGGTGGTCTGAACACCGTACGCCCGCTAAGTTGTGGTGAGCGGTCGAGCCCCCAGGGCTTAGGCAGTGTTTCCAAGCAAACAGGTAAAACCAGACGGGCCCAGAAGCTGTAGGTACCGTCTTCCATTGGCCATCTTCTTGAGCTTGCACACGCCCGGACCCCACTCACCAAAGCCGTAAGCCATTCCCAGCCGAGACTGTAACTGCCTGGTCTGGCCTGCCTGCATCGGCCTGTCCCAAGGAGACTTGGAAGAGGTAGGGAGATCCAAAGTTCCACGGTCGGACAGGGGCCCATACAGCTGGGACAGCAAAAGCCCCCGACTGGTCAGCACGCTAGGCGTCCAGGTGCCTGGATCTCGGTATCTCTCCCACAGCCTCTCCCCTATTCACCCTTCCCCAGTGGCCTCCAACTTGCTGCCACCGAGAGGCCCCTTTCTTTCCTCCTTGACTCCCTTGGGTTCCCTCTTTCCCGTTCAGGTCCCCCAGGCTCCCGGAGCATCTTAAAGAAATGCCAGGATTACAGACTGGGGGATCAGGAGGGGCCGAAGGGGCCTTCTGGTGTGGGTACAACAGGCCGCTCTTGCTGGGGACCCAATACCTTTAAGAGTGCCAAAAAAAAAAAAAAAGTGCAGATGAGGGAAGGGCATTCCTGGCAGGATTTAGAAACAGAGGACCATTGAGTAGTTGCGAGGTCCCAGAGTAACCCCCGCCCGGCCGGACCTGTCGCCAAGCCAGCCCAGTGCTGCTGAAAACACGCTGCTGGGGGCCCCCCCTCCTCCCGGGCTTTGCAAACTCTCCTTCCACTTCCCCACCCCGGTGCCCAGGAACCGACCCCGGGGGGGTGGGTCCTGGTAGTCCTGAGAGCGTGAGAACGGCAGCTCCCCGGCGGTCTGTGCGCGGCAGCCATTGCGGACCTTCTCCGAGCCGGAGCAAGCCCGGCCGGGGACAGGCCTCGTCCTTCCCCGCCCCCTACTCGGGCTGGAGAGTGAGGGACGCGCGCGGAGTCCCACACCTGGCTCCGCTTCCGCTCGGTTCCGCGACGCCCAGGAGCGGCCATCTTCGACGCTGGGGGTGCCAGACTCCCAGGGCCCGAGCGCCCCCTTTGGGGAGTGCCTGGCTCCGTGTGAACCCGGCGGAAGGATGGGAGGCGTGTGTCCTTGGCGCGCGCGGTAGACCCGGTTCCCCACCGCTTGGATCTCTACCGCGCTGCTGCCTCCCGGGCTCCAAAATCCGACCCCGCTAGCCAGGTGGCCCCCGCTGTCCTAAAGGATGAGGATTTGGGGCGGGGAACGAGCGCAGGAGACACGCTTTCCTTGTCTCCTGGACGCCCCACGCTGCGTTCGGCGCTGGAGGTCTGGTTTGGAGCCCCGGGATCCCTGGCTCCTGACTCCCGTCTGAGGCAGAGAAAGGTGGCAGGAGAGCCCCCCAAATCCTTACCGTAGCATCTTCCCCCGCGTAGTGCCCGATGACCCGTTGGCCCCCTGGGTGCCGGCTGGACCATTTGGTGATGTTGTAGACCTTGCGGTCGATGACGAGCCACTTGTCCGTCCGCAGGTTGTGCTTCTGAATCTCCTCCCAGCTGAAGGTGGGCATGGGCGCCTCGCGCTCGGTGGCCCCCTCGCCCTGGTTCCCCCCTTTCCCCATGCTGCCTGCTGACCGGGATGCCGCGTGCACTGTGGCCTCCACGCCCGCAGCTCGAGTGTGCGGCCCGGGCCCTCCTCGCTTTCGGCTTTTGTCTTCTCCTACTCCCCCTCCCGCCGCGCCCCCTCCCCCAGCCTCCTCGCCCGCGCTCGGGAGTCTCCCCTGCCTTCCCTCCGACTCTCCCCGGCTTCCCAGAGCCCCCACGCGGTCCCTTTCCTCCGCCCCGCCCTCCGCCCACCAGCCCGCAGTGGACTTTTGCCTCCTGGAAAAACTCCGGGGTCGCTCAGGACCCGGACGCCTCCTCCGCCCGCCCCGCCGGCTCCCCCCGCCCGCGGCTTCGCATCCTCCCGCGTTCCCCGCCGCCCGGGTTTCCACAGTGATCAGCAGAGCGCTTGCACCAATCCGGGCGCGTCGCCCCGCCTGCCATTGGCCCAGGAGGATCTTTCGAAGGCCAGCGGGCTGGAGCGGCGGTCCCCGGCTCCCCCGCCCGCGCGCCCGCGCAGAGTCTAGCCCAGCCGCTAGGCCGCTACGTGTCCGATCTCCTCACTCCTCCCCCCCCCCCCGCCCGCTCCAGCCCCGGGGCGCGGGAGGGGATCTCGGAGGAGTGCGGCCCGGCGAGCGGGGACGGTAGCTGGGCTGCACGCCCCGCGCTCCCGGGCTCTGCACCTGACGCGGGCACGCTCCCGGCCCGGCCCGCGGGGATCAGGACGCCGGTGTCTCCGCATTGTCCGCGCTCTGCACACTGGCGCCGTCCTGCAGCCTCCCTGCGCAAACGAGCCGGCCTCGGACTCGTCCAGGGCTCTGAACCCTGTAATCACACGCTCCGGAAAGAATTGCGGGACCTCTGCTCTGCTTCTTTGTGCCAGACGCCATGGTGGGGGGGGGGGGTTTGCGGGGGGGGGGCGGGTGTGCGCGTCGATGAGCCGGACACTGTCTTTGCCCCGTACTCGGGAAGCGCACAGGCTAGTTGGGCGGCGGGACAGGGAAGCCATACGGGACCGACCCCACACGAGGCACTGGACGGCAGTGCCGGACACACTCCAGGAAATAAAGATGGAGGCATCAAAAGGTTAGGTTGGAGGGGGCTGGGGATCGGTGCCCCGAGCCCTGGATCCTGAAGGTGGACTGAGGCTAAGTGGGACTTAAGGATGAGCAGAGGGAGGTGGGGGGTGAGGTCAGCCTTGGGAATCAGGAGTTCATAAGCGCCCTCGTATTTCAGCGGGACGATTTCTAGGTCCCTGAGTGCCGGCACACCCCCCTCACTAGCCTCTCACCCCAACCCCGGGAGGCGAAGGTGTAGCAGGACTGACTCCATCTTGAATCATTTTGCCTTGAACATTTCTCCCTCTCTTGTTGCTCCACAGTCGACCTGTTTGAGGGCTGTAAGCCCTTTTGGGGGAATTAGCCGACCTTTAGACTTTAACGGAACACTGAATTAAGACAGAATGCATTGCTCGAAATAAACTAATCAGCATATTCTCACATGTTACTCCCTAAGCCCATGATAAGCTTAGGGTAATCAATTCCGTTCAGAGTTGCTTAGGGAGCCTGAAGAACCTGGCCCAGGTTTATTGAAGACACCTGATTGATTGTTCAAGGATTGGTGGCACCTTAGCCAGTTTCTTTTTCCTGTTTCCCTCCCCCTTTAAACAGCCCTCACAGCACGGAGATGGGAAGATAGTTTTTCGGGACATCCGTCTACCCTCGCCTCGGTTAGCTGGCTTTCTCGAATGTAGTCGCCTTTGTTGCCCTAATACCTTGTCTCTCACTGGCCTCTTGTGGGGCAAGCAGAGCAGGCCCGTGTTCGAGGACAAATAGGACTACATTGTTCTACCGAACTACAACCTGGAGAGACTGAGGTTGAAGAAAGATGAACGAGGCAGGTGCTTGCGGCCAGCCGCTAGCACAGCCAGGAACCTTCCAGACATCACCCCGCCTCTCTCCTAATGAGGTCAACGGAAAGGAGCCATTGTAGGAACCTTTGCTGGGGAGCAACCTGACGCAGGGCTGGTAGGAAGATCACTCTAGCCAACTGGTGGGGAGAGGGGGTGGGACAGAGGAGGCCAGGCGGGGTCCCCTTCGTGCCATTGTCACGGTGGTCAGCCTCCTCTGTGTCAGGCAGTCCTGAGTGTGCTTCATTCGTGTCATGAACTCCGACAGGAAAAGAACGAGACAGCTCTGGCTTTAAAGAGAAGCGATAGACATCCGAACCAAAAAGCTGGGCTCATGGGATAAGAGAGGATGAAGCAAGCCCCACCCCCCGGGGGGGGGTACGCTGACTTTTATGTCTGTTAAAAATGGACTGAAACAGTAAGCAAGACTGTGGTTTTTTTTTTTTTCAAAAGGGGGATGGTCACAAATACATAGATAACGTTAGTGGAAAAACGTAAAAGGTCGGGGAGCTCAGAAGGAGAGAGAATCCGCGCGGGAGAACCGGGGACTCTCTCATGGAGGAGACTCGCGGGCTAAGACCAGGCCACGAGAAGGTACCAAGATCTAAAGGGCGGTGAGTACAGCTGAGGCTGGGCACGAAGTGGGGCCCAGCCAGGGTGTGGGGTGCCCAGCAGATCCCAGCGTAACGCCTCCCAGAGTAGGCTCAGAAAGGCATTTGCTGAAGATGTGAATGAGTACGTGAATGAATGAATGAATGAATGAAGAATAGTTCTCGTAAGACCTCCCACGAGCAGGGATCAAATTGGGAAGAGCCTTGCAAGCTTTGCCAGGGATGGAGAACTCCATCGTGGGGGAGCCGGGCAGATTCATAAAGCAGAAATGTTGGCTATGCCCAGATCCAGGAGAGACCGAGGGAGGCAGGCTCAGGCTGGGGCGGGGTGTGGGGGGCCAGGGGGGACCCTGTGGCAGTCCAGAAGACAGTGGAGGAGCGGCTGAAGCCAGAGGGAGCCCACGGCAGGCAGACACCGCCTTGTCCTCATCTGCCCTTCTCCTGCTCTATGATTTATTGCTGTCACTACTTGGAGGGGCCGACGAGAAAACCTCCTAGTACCCAGCTGACCCCAGAGCCACTTAGGAAAAGGGGTGATCTCAGAGAGGGTTGCGGTTCCCACGGTTTCCCCCTGCCCCACAGAATCCCTCGTTCCCCAGGACTGCAGCTTCCTGGGGATTCTGCCAGGACCTCACTGTGATCGCTGCACTTTACCAAGAACAAAAGAGAAGCGCTGGGGTGGCTTGGAGCCCAGGTCCTCCCCGCTGGCCAAGTGGGTGAAAGGCTGGGCAGAGTGTGAGGGAGGAGGGGTGCCTTAGGGGACAGGGCGTGAGGGCAGAGCCCATGCAGCAGTGCCCACGGAACGGCTGAGGGGGGGGCTGTCGGTCTGTGCTCACGGGGGCTCTCTGAGGTCTGCTGGGGGTCGCGCGGGGTCGCAGGAGTGAAGAGACTGGTTAATCAGAGGGAGAGTGAATGTGGACAATGCCTGGGGGAGGGGCGGGCCGACACATCGTCGGGGTGGGGGGTGGTGAGGAGAGGGAGCAGGGTTCTGACACAGAGCCCCTCAGAGGCAGAGGGCCAGGGGCCGAAGCAGGACGCTCCTCCTGGCCCCTTCCAGCTCTTCTTTCCCTGGTTGATAAAGATGGCCAAGGGTCCTCTCATCTTTTTTTTTTTTTTTTTTAGATTTTATTTATTTATTTGACAGAGAGAGAGAGAGCACAGTAGGCAGAGCGGCAGGCAGAGGGAGAGGGGGAAGCAGGCTCCCCACTGAGCAGAGAGCCCGATGGTGGGACTCGATCCCGGGACCCTGGGATCACGACCTGAGCTGAAGGCTTAACCACTTAACCAACTGGGCCCCCCAGGCGCCCTGGCACCACTAATCTTTAAAAGATCTTCACAGGTGACTACCTGTCAAGCCGCGGCTCTTATCTTTCATAGCCCACGATTTGTCCACTTTTGTGAATGAACAGTCAACCCCCTCTGGGTGTCCTTCCTGTGTCCCATTCATTTCTGTGATCATTATAATCTTCTCTGATTTTCATAGTGGTGGTAACGATCCCTCGTGTCGGCCTGCCATGTTAGGGTGTCCAAAGGACTCTCGCAGGTTGGACAAAGGCCCTTGGCATGATCCCCAGAACAAAGGAGGCGCTCAAAGGAGTTCTGACCCTTCCTCCTCTGGATCGCATTCCTCACAGCAAGGCCGAAAGTGGGCATTTTTATTCCATCTTTGCAGATGGGCACGGACACTGGCCCCCTCAATCAGCAGATAGCAGACCGAGTCAAGATCCTGTTCCCATCGGACCTTCTAGAACCCTCTCTGAAAGGTCCCTGGCAAGTCCAATCACATTTTCTCAGACCTCTCAGAGACTCCTGGCAAGCTGACATCCTTTCCTCTTGCCATGCCAGCCTCTTTTGGTTCTTTGGCAACACACACCCAATTCTACTGTTGGACCGCATCCTTTTGTGTCTCCATTTGCTTGTCTTCCTTCTCCTCCTGCCTTCTAAATGTTCTCGGCCCTTGGCTCACCCAATATTTTGTCCTTCAGGGCCCACATTCGGGATGTGACCACATCAGGGATGACTCTGGATCTCAAATCTACATCCACTTACTTCCGACATGGGAAAATCTGAATGTCCCGCTAGCACCGCAGACTCAACATAACCTCCCCAAGTCAAGAATTAGGTCTCAGCAGATGTGTCCTTGGGACCAAGTCAGGTCTCACCTTCACTGTTTTTGATGCAAAAGTGAATTTGTCATCTTCCTTTCCAAACGTCAGCCCTTCCTTTTAACTTCCTCATTTCTATTAATGACACCGCTTTGCTTCCTGTCACTTGAGCTCAGAGTCTCAGAATGTCTTTCACTTCTCTTCTCTTGCCTCCCATCTTTGCAAAGAAAAGTCATTGTGTTCAACAGATTCTACCTCCGACAGTGCTTCCCATCTGTCCCTTTTATTCTGTTGCCACTGTTGCTGTCCGGGTGGAGGGTGTCCGACACTCAGCCACCGCACGCGCCGCAGCAATGTCGTTTTGCTGAGTGAGACTCCCGCCCATGGGTTCTCATTGCCTCGTGAATTAAGCAGGGGTGGGGTGAAAAAGGAACGCATGTGAGTATTAATAATCTTCCCCAAGGCATTGGCCTTGTCTGCAGCTGCAACCCAAATGGCTAACAAAGTACAGGCGAGGACGCTAGGGGCATATCGCCTTATTTTCGTGCAAAATCGTTGTAGGAATGTTCCATGTAGTTCTGATCACGAAACCAACTGACGACTAATGAGATGGATGTTGTTCGTGTGGAAGGATGCTCCTCATTGGTCTTCACGTTGAAAGAAGAAATAAGGAAGGATAAACTGGGGGGAGTCAGACTTATTCGGTAAGTCCTAGAATACCAAAATAAGAGGTACCTCCTTGAGACCGCAGAAGAATGAACCCAACGATACCTAAAAAGAAGGCTTACTTTACAGAGCAGGGAAAGCAGGGGAAGAATGAACAGGGGATGCCCGCCCCGGAATACTTACTTGGGGAACCCGGGCTGGGTGGGGTGTGTCTAATCTCTGATTCTCACGGCAGACAAGGTCATCGTGCACACTTTTACAACGTGTCCCTCTGTGTCCCCATCAGGGAAGGACAGTGACCTGATGGACCACAAGCCAGACCCTGGAGAATACGGGTATTAGAAGGCCTGGATTCAGGGACCTGGCTGGCTCAATCGGTGGAGCATGCGACTCTTAATCTCGAGATTGTGAGTTCGAACCCCACATTGGGGATAGAGATGACATCATTAAAAACAATTTAAAAAAAAAAAAAGGAAGCCTGGATTCTAGTCCAAGCTCTGGCCCCTACTGGCTGTGTGACCTTCCTTGACCAAGTCACTCTTTCTCTGAGCCTCAGTCTCCTCATCTGTCAAACAGAGATAATACCTACCTCACAGAATTGTAAAAATAAAAATCAGATAAATACGATTAAAACTAAAAACACCTGACAGTTCATAAAGTAATATACTCAATATAAGGGATTTATTCTTTAAAAAAAAAAATAGATTGTATTTATTTATTTGAGAGAGAGAGCACACAGAGGGAGAGGGAGAAGCAGATTCCCCGCTGAGCAGTGAGCCCGATGCGGGACTCGATCCCAGGACCCTAAGATCACAACCTGAGCCGAACGCAGACGCTTAACCGACTGAGCCACCAGGCGCCCCAGGGATTTATTCTTATTGCTGTTGTTATTCTATCAGAAGTGGTGGGTTTTTGGTGCTGTCAACATCTGTTTCTCTGGCTACCGGGGCTGATAACTGATGTTTCTTGAGCATTTACTATGCGCTAAGCATAAGCATTTAACAAGCATTAAATAATGCTTATTTAATAATATTAATATTTAATATTATTTAATAATAAGCATTATTTAAATGCTAAGCATTTAAATCACTTAAACTCATGATCTATTTTAATCCTCATAACAATCCTGCAAGGACCCTAAAGACACGAAGGCTCAGAGAGCTTAAGTAACTTGCCCAAGGTCCCACAGCTTCCAAGCAGAGCTGGAATTTGATTCCGTGGTTCTTGCTCTTTGCACCAGATTGCACTGCCTTGACGAGAGGAGTGTCCAAATGGTAAACAATGAAACCCAAAACCATTGATTTATTCATGCAACAGCTGTTCATTGAGGGCTCATTCCTGCCAGGCTCAGAGTGAGCAAGCAAGCAGCATCTGAGGGCTGAGTAGCCCCGACCGGGTGGAAAAGCAGCACTTGAGACCCTAGGTTCTGCTTTCAAGTTCGTAAGTTCAAGTGCATGCACTCATTCCATCATGTCATAGTCTTTAGAGCTGGAAGGACCTCATTATACCAACAAAACGGCTAAGGCCCAGAAAGGACGAGGGGCTTGACCAAGGCCACGTAGCAGACAGTGGCCGACCAAGGACTAGAAATTCAGGTTTTCTGACTCAACAGTCAGTGCCTTTCGTGTACGATCTCATTATCAGCAACAACCCAAACAAATACACGTGGCGGGGCCCGATTCACCACCACAAATCGTACACGTGCATTTGAGCGTGATGCTTACAGAGTCCAGGAGCTCAGAAGTGTCGGAGTCCAGACCCTGAAGGGCTCCTCCTGCCCTCACCCTTCGCTGCATCTGGGCTCTGTCCCCTCGCCTTGCAGTGACCCAGGGTTGGAGGCGCCACTCTGCTTGGCGTGAGGACTTTCAGGTCTAACTCCAAAGTCCAAACTCTTTCCAAACCAGCATTGCTTCAGGCAACTCATCTGACCCTTTTGATCCTCTCTGTTTTCCCATTTGTGAAAAAGATCCACACACACCCTGCTGACTTCAAAAAGCCCGTTGCGACAATCACTCGATGCAATGGACAGGAAAGCACTTCGAAATTGCTACAGATAGAAGCTCAGTAAGGCAGGCGCACGGCTATATATAGAGAGAACATTTACATACGTCTCTACAGTTGGAGCTGGAGGTAACCGAGCATCTCATCTAGTCATGTGATGGCACCGAGGCTGTTGGCCGAGCAGTCTTTTGGTTTCTATTTCAGGGCTCTCAGATGGGGGGACCCTCAGCAGTCAGCAGAGCTGGGCAGAAATGCTGCCAGCCTGCTTCGGTGGCTCTCCACCCATGTTCAGTGTCAGGCTGGACAGGTGTCCCCAGAGTTCAGCCGTGCATGACTACCTTGGAGAGGCTCAGGAGCGGCAGAGGAAGCACGGCCAGGAAAGGGAGGCCGGCGGGGGGAAAGGGGGGGGCCCGGGAGCAGCGCTGAGACACAGCGGGAGTGCGGCCCCAGGTGCTCGGGCGAGCCCCGTCGGGGTGCACGGCTCAAGGTGTAGGTCATCGCGGGAATGCCGTAACTTGGGGTGGAGGGGAGCCTCGCCATGATCTGTTCTTACTCGGAGATAGAGAAACTGAGGCCCGGAGACTGGCTTGTCCCAAATCACCCAAGAGTGAGGAAGTCCAAGAGGTTTCCTCTTTCTAATATGAGTTCACTGGGCAGGTGGATCCACCCTCAATGAAATCCACTAAAAATCGGATGGCTCCTGACGCACACAGGCTGGTCAGTCTTCGGATGACCTGTTCCTGTGCTCATTGGGCAGCATGCATCCCGCAGGGTCATAATCTTGGGGAAACGACCCCCTGCCTTGGCATCACCTTTTGATGTCCTCGGCATCTCTCTCTGGAGGCCAAGTAAGGCCAGAGACAACCCGATGTTAGAGGTGCTGTAGTAAGAACACCAAATACGGAGCAGAACGGAGCCAGGATCGTTGCCCTCCCTTGGCGCCTCTTGAACATGGTTTTGAGTAGATTCTCTCTAAATCCTACTTTCTCCAAGAGCAATAGGTTGCTTCAAGTTCAAGGCCCCACATTCCCTCGTTTCAAGGAGCCACGATGAGGAGGAAGTTGGGCGGGATGAGCGGGGGGCCGTGCGAGCCTGGAGCTGGCTTCTGGGAGGAACAGCCTGCCGGTTTTCTGAGTCATCTAGGGGGCCCCGTCTAGACTGGTTCTGGCAGGCCAGCAGACACGCTGGGCCTCCAGGCCTGTAGGAGAGAATGACCCCGAAGCCAAAGAGGTTGCTAGTCCTACTTCTGCTCGCCTCCGGCCCTCGCCTACGACACCGTGTGCGGCTCAGGGAGAGGCTTGCTCATTCTTGTCGCGTGCTGCTCCAAGCCCCCCAATTCAAGCCTACATCCTCTCCTGCCCTCTAAGAGATCCCACGTCGGCCACGTCGGCCACGTCTGCAGCGTGTTTCCTCTGCCCTCCAGCAGGTACCGTCTGAGTTTAGCCAGCCGGCTCTCTCTGCCAGGGTTCCACAGACGGCACGTCGGGTCCTCTGAGATCCGGCACCCGCCTCGCACTCCTGGGCTCCTCGCCCAGGTGGGGTGTCGTGCGTGGTGGCCCCATCACGGAGCTCAGAGGCCAGGTCCTCTCTGCAAGCAAGCGTAGTGCCATGCCTTTGGGCCAGAAGACCACCCCTCCCATCCCAGCTTCGCCTCTCCGGTGCTTGCCGTGTGCCCGTGGGCAAGTCACTTCATTGATTCATTCAGCTTTTAGAGGCGTGGTGGTGGTTTCATCGTGTGTCCCCTGAGCCAAGCTGCACTACATTCCTCAGACTTCCCTTCCCTCCAGGATCCTGGCCACATGGGCACTGGCCACAGGAGAAACGTGTGCGGGATTTGGGGGGCGCGGGTTTGTTATATCTGGAGGGCGGGCCCACCTCGCGGGAGCTCTCTGATGGAGCCCTGCCGGTTACTCTGTGACAGGCGTCATCTTCCGAGGCACCGGAGACAGGAAAATAAACAAATTCTCCACCTTCTGGCTCTTGGATTCCCCGTCTGCCAGATGGGGGAGGAGGGATGATTAAATGAAATAAGACTCCCATCTGCTCTGTCAAATGTCTGAGTGGACAAGCCCCCAGTGAAAGGCACACGGAACCACCCACCGCAAATGCTGCGGCTTTAGGGAACCATTCCCCTGGGCGGGCTCAGGGAGACCAGGAGCCCCAGGAGCTAGGTTTCACTGACCTTGAGGTGTGTCTGCTCACGGCTAAAAAAAGAGACTTTGGGCTCCGTCCCCAGCTAGTCCAGACAGACAGCCCCATGGTAGTCTTTTTTCTTTAATCCTGAGGTCAAAGACCTTCCCTGCCTAGTGTGGGAGGCGGGAGGCAGGCAGCCTCTACCCGCTTCTCAAACGATTGGTGGTGAAGGACCAGCTTTTAAAAAAAAATTCCCATCCATCGCAGACGGACACTTCTGTAAAATACAATAAAAGTGAATCATTAGAATAAAAGCACTAAAAAAAATCGAGCACTCTCCAAGCTGGACCTTTTATTATCAGAGTCCATAGGCATAAAACTTCTCCACGGAGTTCGTATAAACACTTCCAAAAGCTTGCTCTGGAAGTTGACTTCGGTGCCTCTGGGTAACGATTTGCGGACAGGTGCTGACGTGGGGAGGGCCCTTAGAGGAGGTCTGTGGCGCCCGAGGGACCAGGGGCGCAGCCCCCGCGCCCCGATGCGGCCGCACTGCGGCTGAGGCTCCTTCTGGTGCAGAAGGAAGAAAACAGGCCTCGGAGACGCTCGCTCTGGGACCTTGCTTCCAGCCCGACCCCCTCCGGCTCCCGGTTTCTCCTCTGTAAAATGGGGTGCTGTCAGGGACATAAGATGACCCCTGTTGGGGGTGCATGTTTTCCAGGAGCTCTGCCCGAAACTAAGGCCATGTGGGCCACGGGGCCCAGAAACCCAGCAGGATACGGAGAGGAGAAGGGCTTGAACCGTCTTCCTGAGACACCGCTGGGGGTTGCGACGACAGTGAGGTCTGCAGGGAACCCCGTGGGTTTAGCTCTCAAGGCTTCTGCTGCTCTGAGAGTCTGCGAAGGTGACCTTGGGAAGCACAGGGTTTCCCGCAGCACTGGAGAACAGGGGTGGCCGCAGCAAAGCCCGTTCTTCCAGGAAGCAAAAGTGGACATGTGGACGGGACGCCTGGGTGGCTCAGTCGGTGAAGCGTCTGCCTTTAGCTCGGGCCATGGTCCCGGGGTCCTGGGATCGAGCCCCGCATCGGGCTCCCTGCTCAGCAAGGGAGTCTGCTTCTCTCTCTCCCTCTGCCCCTGCTCGTGTGCTCTCACTCGCTCGCTCACTCTCTCTCAAATAAGTAAATAAAACCTTAAAAAGGAAAAAGTGGACACGTTGGTTAAGTCACAGGAGACACCCTCTGTGGGCCCTGTAAGGACTGGGGGACACTCTGATTTCCAGCGCGCATGCTCAGTGGGGCAGGATCACACCCCGACGGGGCAACAATTGCTTCTTGGGGGAGGGGCGAAAAGAATCTTGCTCTTTCTACATATAAACACAAATATAGAGATGGTAGGTAATCAGCTATCTGTGGCATTCAGCTTTTAAGAGGGGTTAGGACTGGGGGAAGGGCGATGTCTAAACAGGCTCCTAAGGGGTACATAATGAAGAAAGGGTTTGGGCCCAACATCCTGCCGGTATAGAGAAAGATGCAATGAGATGGTGAAATCCGCTCATACCCAGGCTGTGTTACTCGGAACGACAAACCCCAGACTCCTGAGCACCCTGCAGATGGGGACCTCATGGGTGCCTGCGGCCCTTCGAATGCCCGCCATTCTTCAGCATCAGGCTGCTCTCCTCCAAAGCCCCGATCTGTCCACATGTCCTTTCTCGGCTTTCTTAAGAAGCTTCGAGCTTCGGGGCGTGGTGCAGACTGCGTAGCTCTCACGAGCTGAGTGCCTGCTCCCATACCGGTTTCTGGAATGGTGCGCAAGCCTGCGGCCGTCCGGAGCCGTCAGCTAAATGGGGGATCTCTTCCCTCCTCACCCCATGTCCCACCGCACCAGGAGCTTGTCTGCACAGCGCCGTTTCCAAACTTCCTCTCCCTCCCGGCACAGAGCCTCCTGACTCTCCAGACCCATTCAGCCAGAGCGATCTTAAAATATTCATTGGATCCTGACACTCCCCTGGTTAAAACCTTTCCCATGGTACTTAGAATAGCCTCAACGCCTCGCTCCATGACTGCTTTCCCGTTTTGCAAAGTCAAGTTCTTTCCCATGTCATGGCCTTGGCCCAAACTTCTGGCTTTGCCTAAAAATGTTCCCCCTCTCCCCCTGCCTTCGTCTGGCTCAAAGGCTATAGCTCAGAGAAGTTTTCCGTGACCACTCCCTCCTGCCCTGTTCTCTAGCACTCGGTTTTCCTTCCTTCAGAGCCGTCGTCACATTTCGTTGACTGGTTTAGTGTCTTTCTTCCCACTAGACTGGAAAGCTCCTGAGGGCAGGGCCCAGGGGGGCCGTTTGCCCCCTGCTGTATCCTCAGCTCCTAGCAGAGTCGGGTCCCAGGAGGCTTCAGTAGTTCCTCGCTGAGTGCGTGAGCCAGCACCTGCTGTAAGAAGGCGCGGGCTGGTATGAATACACATGGGAATGGACAAGGACCCAGACAATTGTTTCCCAGTGGGCCTCCTACCCCACACTCAAGCCCCAGCGGTGCCATTAAGGATCCACCGGGGCGAGTGACAAGAAGGGGCCGAGGCCAGAGAGTGCTGCCCCATACTGTCCGGGGTATAAGCCCAAGCCATTCTAGGAGATGTCTCACTCTCCATCATCCCCAAAGCCTATTGGTAATTAACTCAGGAGGTAAGTTTCCAAGTCTTACTTCCGCCCCGGGAGAACCACTCAGTGGATGATTCCTTCCTCTTTGGCCTGCTCCAGTCACTCTGTCCCCAAGGCTGGACAGGAGGGAAAGGGACTCTTGGTCACCACTCCTATACAACGTCATATTGGAGGTACGGTAGCAACACCCACATCCCAAGGATGCTCTTTCCTTTTCAAGGCACTGTCATGACTTCTACCCCACTTCCAAGAAAAGTATCCCCCCCACCGCCACCCACTGATGTGACCCAGTCATACTAATTCATTGTGCTATTAGTTATGCGAGGGGGTTCAATTTTCAGGGAATTGTCATATCTTTGATCTCCCTGACCCAGCCAACCGCTGGGATTAGCCAGCCTGGTCATCTATGGCGTGCTCTGGAGGAGGGACGGGAGCCGCGGATAGGGAGCATATTCTAGAACCATGCTGGGGGCTTGCCGTCCATTATCCCACGGAGAAACCCCTACCTGTGAGGGAGCTTTGATCATACCCGCTTTACAGAAGAGGAAACGTAGACTCAGGGACAATAAGCCGTGTATCCAAAACCACCAAGTTACCATCAACTAAAAGGCCGGTTAGAGTTGTCTTCAGCAGAATGGATTATGTTTTTAAGTCCTAAGGATCTGCGATAAAAGATTGGCACTGGCTTATATTTAGACACTCATGATGCGATCCTCGATGGGGCAAGTGTTCATTGACAGGTTTCGATGTTACAAAAGGCAAGTAAAATCTGTTTCTCAGCCCGCAGAGGCATGTTGGTGGTGTTGGCCGGGGCTGAAGTGAGATCAGAGTGACTTCGGGGGGCACGGAATGAAAACCTCACTGGGCCAGACAGCAGCTCCAGCCTCAGTGCCTCTAAGCCCACCCCCTTCCCATTGCTGGGCCTCCGTGAAACAAAGAGGGAGAACTCTATTACCAAATCCACAGCTCGGATATTCGTGATCCCAGGGTCCTGGGATGGAGCCCCTCAACGGGCTCTCTGCTCAATGGGGAGCCTGCTTCTCCCTCTCCCACTCCCCCTGCTTGTGTTCCCTCTCTCGCTGTGTCTCTCTCTATCAAATAAGCAAATAAAATCTTTTAAAAAAAATGTCCTCATTCCTTTAGAGCCAGACTGCCTTTGGGGTTTTCCAGCCCAAAGTGGGCTGCCCACTACTGCCCACATCCGTCCAGATGCCTCGGGAGTCACTGAAAGTCCGACCGGTGGAGGGAGTGGGAGGGGACAGGGCTGCCATCTGTCCCAGCTCTGTGACACTCAGCGTGCAGTTTCACTCCCCGAGCCTGTTCAGCTGCACAAACGGAAAAGTCTTTCTTTTCCTACCTCCCTCGTAGATTTTTTTGACAAGATGAAATAAAGAAATGACTCTGTCAAAAAAAAGTATTTTTAAGAATTTAAGTGAAATAAACATGTTCCTGGGA
>CM052884.1:88679225-88695085 GCA_028534135.1 Potos flavus | reverse complement strand
CCATTGGGTGGCTCTGCCCACTTCCTCTCTGGGCTCCATCCCTCCCTAAAGAGCACTGAACTCCCAGTTGCTGGAGTTCCTTCCCCTGTTGGGGCGGACAGTTGGCGGTGCTCTGAAAATCATACCTCTTTGCTTAGCTCACTTCCGGTGGGCCCAGTGGAGGGAAAAGTGAGCCATGGTCTCGGAATCTACTAGAACGGATGTCCAGGTTGCTGGTTCCTGTGGCTACCTTGATGGGAGATTCTGTGCCTCGGGGCGGAGAAGACTCGAGTAGCAGCAGAAACGGGAGGAAAGCATGAGCTCAGACTTGACTCTAAGGAAGCACTAATTTGTGTTTGATGTCTTCCTTACCCCAGACTATTAAAGTTGAGAGCCCTGTATCCCTTTCTTTTTTTATTTTTATTTTTATTTTATTTTTTAATTTTTTAATTAACACATAATGTATTATTTGCCCCAGGGTACATGTCGTGAATCATCAGGCTTACACATTTCACAGCACTTACCATAGCACATACCCTCCCCAATGGCCATAACTCAGCCACCCTATCACTAGCGCCCCTCCCCCCAGCAACCTGCAGTTCGTTTCGTGAGTTTAAGAGTCTCTTATGGTTTGTCTCCTTCCTGATCCCGTCTTGTTTCATTTCCCTCTCCCACCCCCCACGACCCCGCACCCTGCCTCTCGAATTCTTCATATCAGAGAGATCATATGATAATTGTCTTTCTCTGATTGACTTACTTCGCTTAGCATAATACCCTCTAGTTCCATCCACGTCGTTGCAAATGGTAAGATTTCATTTCTCTTGATGGCTGCATAGTATTCCACTGTATATATACACCACATCTTTATCCATTCATCTGTTGATGGACATCTAGGCTCTTTCCATAGTTTGGCTATTGTGGACATTGCTGCTATAAACATTCGGGTGCACGTGCCCCTTCGGATCACTACATTTGTATCTTTAGGGTAAATACCCAGTAGTGCGATTGCTGGGTCGAAGGCCTGTACCCCTTTCTTATTTTCACAATGTTGTCCGGTGCTCCACGTCAAGGGTCAACAAGAAGGCTGGCCGAGGTGCCAGGGCAGGGGTGGGTAGACCGTGACTGGCGACAAGCCAGAGATGAGGGCAGAGGGGTGAGTGCTTCTCCTTGTAACGCATTTCCACTGACTTCACAAGCACCTGTGGTTAGCCAGGCCAGCGGGCTTCCTCCTCCTTCTACAAGACGAGCCCGAGACTGACTTGTTTCAAGGTCATCCGGCAAGGGTTGGGTCCCAGGTCTCCGGACTCCCTGGTTCCAAGATCTTTCTCCTGTTGCCTGTTCTCCGATGCCTCTTGGTGACCCCCCCTAAAGGGAAAACCCCTTCTCTTTCAAAGAACGTTTTCCATTAATGCTAGGGTGGGGTGGGCAGGCAGGAGGAGTGACTGTCTTCAGTTCTGGGAGTTTCCTAGATGCCCAACGCTGTCTTTGGAAAGACAACGTCAAAGTCTTCTGCGCACCGATGCTTCCAGAACTACTCTTTCGGAGTCATCAGCCAGGCAGTGGCTGAGCCTGCCTCTAGCCCCCAGCTGACATGGTCCTGCCACCAACATGCCCACCAAGAGTCTTGACAAGGCCGGTGGGCTCGATTCTGCTGAAAGACCCCCGGGGGCTACTGCAAAGACCCGAACCATTCCCTGCAGCTCCTGCGGCAAGGCTGCAAGCAAGGCGTTCCCCCAAGGTCACTGCGGTTCCAGAAGGCAGTAGAGAGGGCAGCAAAATGGTGCCCATAAAGCAAACACGGTCTTTGACCTGAGCCATCCCAGGCTTAGCCCGGAACCCTCAGAGCGAACCCTACAGCTAGACCTTCCTCCCTGCCCTTATGGCCCAGAGAATGCCAATCTGGAAAGAGTGCCACCCGCCACGACAGTTTGCCTATCTGAATGTTCCCTAAATTGACCTTATGGTGTGGAAGGGATCAGAGACGAGAGGTCATGGTTTCATTGGGTGAGAGGGTATAGACCCTCCGTATATTGGGCCCATCTCCAGGGAAGAACGTCCACATCTCCCCAAGCCCCAACTTGTGCTGATCCTCAGCCAGACTCGAGTTCGGTGTAGGGGTGGTTTCTGCAACCGGGCTCTGACATTAATTTGCTATGTGACCTTATGTGACCTTCTGAGAACCTCCGGGTGCTATCTAAGCAATGAGGTCCCTAAGACCCTCCTTGCCTTGAGAATCCCGCAGCTCATCGTCTCAGGAAAAGTCAGCATTGGGCCCCCTGCCAGGCTCACGGGCCTGGGAAGTATGGCAACCATCCGCGCCCAGAAGGAATGGTGTGCCCATGCCCGGGCATTCTTGTTTCTGCCTTTTCCGAGGCAGAACCACCACGGTAGGGGAAGAAAGATGTTACTGGCTTCCAGGTGGTTCTGACGCCCAGGCAGGTTTGGAAAATTGCTGAAGTCGGCCATTCTCCCTGAGCCTGAGCCTCTCTCTCGTGGCTCAGCCCTGACTGCCATTTACCCGGTCCCTCCAACGTGTCTTCATTGGAGACACATGGCCCCAGGCCCTCTGTGCCCCCGTTCCGGAAGCCTGGGATCCTTCCGGGGCAGACTGCTTCATTTTGTCTATTTTCCTCTACGTCCGGTGGCACAGCACGGTCATTCAGGCTGTGGGTCCTGGCCTCCCCTGCCCCCGGGGGGAAGGAGGAGGTCGCGCTGGGTTAAAAAGCCTCTTGAGTGGGGGGACTCATCCCCCACTCCTCGGAGCTCCACCGGCAGGTCTCTTCCCCTCACCTCCCAGATCTGCCGAGTGGCCCCTTTCCAAGGGCTGAGTGACAGCAGGAGCAGCGGAGGCGGCCACCGCACTCGCCCGGAACCTCTAGGGGTGAGAAGGAGCTTCTGGAGGGCCATGGCGTCGTCCAAGAGAACAAGGAGAGGGGACACAAGGAGAGAGGAGTCAAGGTCATCCCATTGCTATGGGCACCTGGGCTCTGTGAGGCTACATCCTGAGATGCTATGTAGCCAGAGGGGAAGCAGAACGTCTCAAACGTTCTTTGGACACAATACTTCGTTTGTGTTCATTCCCCGCGCCCCCGCCCCCGACTTCCTCTCCTCCTATCCGCTGGCAGTTGCACTGGGGTGTCAGCGACGATGAGGAAGAGGCGACTGTGCTTCTCAGGACCCACAGTCTAGTAGAGAAGACAAAATGCTGTCAATGCTGGCCCAGCGAGAGAGTGTCCCAGAGCCTTGGGGGTGCAGGGGGGAGGCCGGCTCGCAGGGGAGGGAGAGAGAGGCGTCAGAGGAGATGCCCTTGGAGTCGGCTTTCTGAGGAGGAATTTACTTCCTCCTGTAGAGTGAAAGCTCCCAGCCGCCGGGGATCATTCCAGATGACAAGTGCGCTGGTCACCGAAGGGGGTACAGAAATGATTGTCTCTGCCTGGGAGGATGTGACCATCTCGCCCTGAGGACATGAGTGACTCACAGGGCAGAGTGTCACGGGTCAGGGAAGCAGGGAGTAGGCACAGATTCCAAGGAGATTTGGATGACCGCTGCTATCAAAAAGCAGAAAACAAAAACAAAAACAGAAAATCACAAGTGTTGGCAAGGATGTGGAGAAATCGAAACCCTTGGTGGAAACAGAAAATGGTGTCATTACTGTGGGAGATAATAGAGCAGTTTCTCGAAAAGCTAAAAATTAGAATACGCTGTGACTCCGCAGTTCCACTTTTGGGTTAATATCCAGAAGAACTGAAAGCAGGGTCTCAGAGATACACCTTAGAACCCTGTCCACAGCAGCCTTATTCATGGCACCTAAGACACGGAAGCAACCCTCGCGTCCACCGATAGATGGACAGATAAAGACGTCGTCTGTTCGCGCGGTGGGATATTGTTCGGCCTTACAAAGGGAGGAAAATCTCACCCACGCTACAGCGCGCATGAACCCTGAGGACATTGTGCTAAATGAAATGAGCTCGTCACAGGGGCGCCTGGCTGGCTCAGTGGGTTCAATTAGCAATAATCATGCCTCGGATAAACCTCATTCGCTGCGATACTGCCACTGCGCAAAGCTGGCTCAGTGGGGTTCAGCAGCAGCCTTCGGCTCAGGCCCCGATCCCAGGGTCCTGGGATCAAGTCCCGAGTCTGGCTCCCGGCTTAGTGGGGAGTCTGCTTCTCCCTCTGTCCCTCCCCCCACTCATTCTCTCTCATCTTTAAAAAAAAAAAAAAGCGCTGGTCACAAGAAGGTAAATACTGTGTGGTTCCACTTACTTGAGGCTGCTAGACTAGTCAAGTTCATAGAGACAGAAAGTAGGAAGGCAGCTGCCAGGGCTGGGGAGGAGGGGACTGGGAGCATGGTGGCGCTGTTTCGTGGGACAGAGTTTCAGTTTGGGAGGATGAAAATGTTCTGGTGACGAACGGTGCTGACGGTCGCACGCAACAATACGTATTTGATGCCACGGAACTGTATAGTTAAAAATGGTTACGGCGTTAAAGGTTATGTGCATTTTACCACAATGAAAAAACATCCACTGAGAGATCAGCGGTCAGTCACCTTTTCCTGTAAAGGGCCAGACGGTAAATACTTTCAGCTTTGCAGGTCATCCAATCTCTGCCACAGCTACGAAAGCGCTCAGTTCTGCCAACTTGGTGCAGAAGCCACCGTAGGTCATGAATACACAAAGGAGCGTGGCTGGGTCCTGTTAAAACTTGACTTCTAAAAATGAGTGGGGAGGCAGGTTTGGCCCACAGGCTGGCCGTTTTTTGCTGACCCCTGATCTAGGGGTCCACCCCCGTATCTCATTTGCTGTTGAGGACGGATGGAAGGCTCTAGGTCTGCGAAGTTCCATGTGTATGTGTTGCCTCTTGACGGACAGCGTGCAAATGATTTCCCTTAGGTGGAAAGGGAAATCATGCCAAAGGTTAAGGATTTTTGCCCTGGAGGGGAACCAAAACTATTCTAACGATGCCTATGAAAATCTTGTTCTTCGAATTCTCCTGGGGGCTATCTTGACTGTCCTGCCGGTTCCCTCACGAGTGAGTTCAATAAACCTCTGAGGCATGTTCTTTCCTTAAACACAACACAAAACAAAAACTCTAAGAGATCAGAAAAAGGGGTGATTCAAATTGGTGGGGGCAATCGGGGAAGGCTTCTTGGAGGCAGCAGCCTTTGGAAAGGGCCTGGAAAGTGGAGAAGGCTGGCTGGCTTGGGGGACGAGTACCGGTCAGCGGAAGGCCGGGAGGTGGCACGAGCCGGACCGGGGAGCCGGCTGAGAAGCTCTTCCAGTGGACATCGGCTCAGGAATCTCAGGCCCGCTCCCAGGGCCTCACGTGGCCCCCTGCCCGGGTCGGCCTGCATCAGGATCGAGATCGATGCTGCTCGGGAGAGGCCGGGGAAAGAGGTGGAACTCGGAGCGGGAGCCCAGCTCCCGTTCTGCTCAAGACTGTGCAATGCTGATTTCATTGCTTGACCTCTAACCATCAGTTTCTTCATCTACAAACAAAGATAATAATAATTGTGGATTTAATAACCCTCTGACTCAAGGCCCTGAAGAGGACATGCTTTCTTGTCTGGTTTCCCACAACTCTGATTACATCTGTGCTCAGGGCCATTCCCTCCTCCCATGGGCTGAGGCAGGTGCGGCAGCCACTGGCTCTCAGCCTGGGAAGGCGAGGGCCGTGGCGGGGGTTGGGGGGGTGGGGGTTGGGGAGGTGGTGACACTGAGGCCCGGGCGGACGCCGCGTCAACGATCATTCCCTCACTCCGACCATAAACAATCGCTGATATCATATTTTATATTTATAGAGCCATATCTACTCTTTCCAGTGAATAGCAATGATTAGGCGAGTCTCAAAATAAATAGCTCCGGGCACACACAGGGAGGGGAACTGTCCACCCATCTTAGCCCTGAACAAACTGTGGTTCCCGAGGGCAGTCGCTGGGCGGGTTGGGGTGTAGGCTCCAGGGTCCGGCTGACGGTGACTCCTGTCTCCCCCTTCCTCCTGCCGCCTTTGTATGACCCCCAGGGGCTGTGCTGCGGGCCCAGAGGCTGCATGGGGCACTCTCAGACCGATGGCGGTAAGCGGAATGATCTCTGAAATCCATTTCCGGGCCAACTCCAGTGACGCTACGATGTATCTGGTTGTGCAAAGTGCTCAGGAGGGCGTACAGCTGCAGCCCGAGGCCTCGAGTGTCCCAGACCGAGACCGGCCAGCTAGGAGGTGCGGGGCGTGGAAGGCTATCTCCGTCTGCTTCCTGGGGAGATGACTGCCTCCCTTGCTTCCACACTCTGATTTGCTGGCCTTGGTGGTACCACGAGGTGAATGCCTCAGGAGTTCTGGCCCGCTGGGACTGGAGCTGCTGATTTGTCCCCAGGATTCCTGCTGATAAGGCTCACTCCTGAAAACTCAAAGTCCTTCCCTTAGGCAGGAATGGACCCTGGCTTGAGCCGAGCGAGCCTGTCGGCAGCTCTGAGGACGTGAGCTCACTCCCCCAAGTCACTCACTGAGCCGCAGGGCTGAGTCACGGGGCACGAGAGATAAACAGCCCGGGAAGTCAGAGAAGCGCTGGCTTTGGAATGGGCCTCATTCCCGGCAGTAGGGTTGGGGCAACAGAACCCCTGTCCCGCCTTGGGGCTCTTCGGGGCAGCCTCTGGCTGCTGCCCCTTCCAGAGGGGCGTGGCCTCGTCCGGCACAGATCTCTCCATCCCACGGTCTTCCTACAGCTCCTTCGGAGGCCTCAGCATCCACGGCCAGCGCAGATCCCCGCAAATCCTTCTGAACATTTCCTTAAGGAACTACCACGGGGGAGCAATTCCACTGCTAGGGAGGCCCACCAGAGAAACGAGCACGCGGACCCATCGAAAACCACCTACGAGGGGCGCCTGGGTGGCTCGGTCTGTTAAGTGTTTGCCTTCGCCTCAGGGTCCTGGGATCGAGACCTGGATTGGGCTCCCTACTCGGTGGGGACACACACACACACACACAAATAAAATCTAAAAAAACAAACACCTACAAGAACAAGTAGGGCAACTTTATTCATAATAGCCCCAAATGGGAAACGCAACAAATGTTGGTCAGTTGTAGAAAGCGTACACAAATTGTGACATAGTCCCACAATGGGATACTCCTCAACAGTAAGAGGAGGAATTTCACAGACACGACAATGATCAAAACAAGGCAGGCATAAAATACTACGTGCTGTGAGAGTCCGCTTAGATGGAATCTAAGAACAGCCAGCATGAGGACGGAGATAGCAGAAGAGTGGTTACCTGGGGGTGGGGGACTGCCCGATAAGGCAGCTAGGGAAATTTCAGGGTATTAGAAACGTTCTTCGTCTGGGTGGTACTTGCATAGGGGTGTGTGTGTCTGTGTATGCATGCACGTGTAAAAATCTTCAAATTGTATGCTTAAGATATGTGTGTTTTACTGTCTGTATGGTGTACCTCAATTAAAACAATTAAATGACAAAATGCATCCAAAATTTGTCCTCGAAGGTGTTCATTCTGGCTCTTTCCCCGCCTGTGGAAGCATCCCAGCCACACTGACTCTCTTCGCCAGCTGGGCGCTGGGCTGGGCAGTTCCGGAGATGGCTCTTCAGGAGTTCCCTGCTCGGAAGCGTGTGAGGCTCAGAACCGCCGCCTCCATGACCGGTCCACAGAAGCAACTCCTTCTCTTAGCCTCTGTCTTCCCATATAAAGCGCCAAGGGGGAAACTAGCAGGACAATATGGGATCTGGGACAGGGGAAGGCTGCATGAAGGGGTGAAACTTTGAGCAGGGCCGTGGCGGAAAAAAAAATCTGGGAGGATGTATGCTACCCGGGTAACTGTGGCTAACTCTGCAGACAGAATGACACAAGGAACGTTCACCTTCTGCTCCACATATCTCTGTGATGGTTGAAGTTTTTAAATGAACATGAATTACTTTTATATTTTAAAACGCTAATAGTACGCATTCACAAAACTCGTATAGTTCAACCGTTTTGGTTTGAGCAGGAGCGAAGGTAGGGGCAGAGGTGGCAATGCTTTGCCCAAGATTATATGAGGACCCTGTGGCAGACCAGGGCTGGTCATCAGGCCCTCTGATCACCAGTGTCTTGCTCTTTGGAACTTGTTTTGTACGGGACCTGGCCTGGAATTACAGTTGAATGTTCTTGGTTGCTGATAATTTTGTTTGTTTTTCCTACCGAGATTTTCTTTCAGGATACATCATGTAGCTCATGGCGCCATAACAAAACACCATACAACATAGCCTTGTCTCAGGGCTATGTTAACGCTCTTTCCTCTGTCATGAAATAGAAATAGACAGGACTTGGAAAATCTGGACGTTCTGCAGAATACCTCATTGATCCATTGTATCAATGAACAAAAGTGACAAGTATATTGGAGTCTTGACAAGATATATTTGTTTCAAAGGATGGAAGAGAAAGCCGATGGAGAGTGAACGTCCCAGTTAAAAACTTATGTCTACATGTCACACACACAAAAACCAGGCAGACAGATGTTAAAACAACTTATTTCATAATTGCCCAAGCTTGGAAACAACAGGATATCTTTCAGTAGGTGAATGGATATATAAACATCCAGACAATGGAACACTCTTTAGCAGTACTAAAGAGAAATGAGAGAAATGAGCTGTCATGCCATGAAGACATGGAGGGATCTTAAATGCATAGTACTCAGTGAAAGAGGCCAATCTGAAAAGGTCACCTCCTGCGTGATTTCAACTATATGACACTTGGAAAAGGCAAAACTATGGAGATGGTGAAAAGATCAGTAATTGCCAGGGCTTGGTAGGAAGGAAGGGATGACTAGGCACAGCACAGAGGGTTTTAGGGCAGTACGACACTACAGTGGTGAATACGTGTCATTATACATTTGTCCAAACCCACTGAACATACAATGTAAACTATGGACTTTGGGTGATTATCATGTGTCAGTATGAGTTCCTCAATTGTAACAAATGTCCCACTCTGGTGGGGGATGTTGATGTTGGGAGAGACATGTGTGGGGCCAGGGGTATGTGGGAAATTTCTGTATCTTCTGCTCAATTTTGCTGTGAATCTAAAAGTTCTCTGAAAAATAAAGGCTATTAAAAAAAAGGCCTACTATATCAGTGAAATTTTTAGGGATCTTACAGCATTTTAGGACATCCTTTTCAAAGTAAAAAAAAAGTAAAAGATAAATTGCATCCCTAACCATGAAACAGGAAGTATAATGCCTCGTAAGACTCTTCAGAGTCTGGAAGCTGCACATTCTACATTTGAGAATTCTACTCTGGCCCGTTTGTTGTGTGACACAGAAGGTAGGCTAGTTTTAAGTGGGGGCCAGTAGAGGGAAAAGTTTCTACCGTAGGTCCAGGCTGAAATGCAGGAAACCCTACTGCTTGGGTCATAAATACTGGCAAACCTCTACCATAATATTAGCGTTATCTGTTCTCTGAAAAGATATGTGGAGCTTATGTCAAATCCCAAGAGGAGAATCACATCACAAACCCCAGAGCTCCGAAACAAGGCTATGCTGTCTTCAGCAAAGAATTTGAAAATGAGCTCCTGGCATGCTTCGGTTCCTGGTAGACATGGATTGACTGACCATGGGACATCAAATAATTATGTGGCCAGACTTGCCCATCATGAGCTGGCTCCCGTCAGAGCCACTGGGTCACAAGATCATGTGGGTCCAGCGGCAACGCACTGTAAGACAGACCAGAGGGTACAAGTAAGGTGAATGAGCCAAATGCCCAGAGTCCGGTGTCATCTGGGACTATTATACGAGTATCTCTCCTTAGCTCACATGTATGACTACACGCTCAGTCCTTTGTGATCAGCTGATGGAGAAGGAAAGTGGCCGACTTGTTTCACATATAGGTCGGCTTGATATGTGGGTGCAAAGCAAAAATGGACTTCTCCATTTTTTGGAGGTCCTCCCAATGGGCATGACTTCGTGTTGGGTAGAAAGGGAAGTGGCCTTGGTTAAGAATGTACATAAACTCATGGATGGTGATGATGGCTTGGCTGGTTGGTCATGGGTCTGGAGGGTAGAAATGCTGGCAGATCAGGGATATAGAGGCATGTGAGAAATCCTGTGGTGGTAAGTACAAAGTATGAACACCTCTGCATCGCATGTTATCCCCTACCAGAGAGCACCCGCTATGGCAGAGGCACCAAACACTCACGTGGTCAGAGTCGCCCGGCCAGCCCCTGTCATCAGCCATTCCAGGGCTGAGACCGCTGTGCATGAACAGAGTAGCCACACTGGCCAAGATGGCGGCTACACATGAGTTCATCAGTGTGGGCTCGCTCCTTACCCTCTGATGTCACTGTTGAATGTCCAACCTGGTTTGGGAGAGTCAACTGTTTATTCTTCAGGAATTTTGTGAATCAGTTGACATCATGTTGGTAGGTTGAAACTGGCCGTGGTGGGAGTACTTACAACATGAAAATCAGCAGATGCTACAGATCAGCCCCTACCCTGCCCCTGATCAGAGAAGGGGTCGTTAAATATTCACCCAGCATACTGCTCAATAGAGACCAAAGCTGAGCCCCGGATAGAGTGCTATCCCTTGAGGACACCAACCTGCCTCTTGGTGGCAGGTCGATTACATTGGACTTCTTCCACCTTGAAACGGTCAGCAATTTATCTTGACTGTAATTGACACATGTATCAAAGTCTTTTCTGCCAACAGGGCCTTACCCAGCAATATTATCTGAGGGCTGACAGGTCCCATTCACTACCACAAGCCCTCACATTATCTGGTATGGGACTAAGGAACATACATTAGAGCAAAGGAGGTGTGGCAGTGGGCACATGATTATGGAATCCACTGGCCCTATCACATAGGGCAACACCTAGAAGCTGGTGGCCTGACAGAGTGATGGAACAGCTTTTTTTTTTTTTTTTTTTGGAACAGCTTTTTGAAGGCACAGCTGAGTTATCGCCTTGCAGACAATACCCTCCAAACATGGGGTACCATTCCCCAAGAGGCAGTATATATCCTAAATCCATAACCTTTATAAGATGCTATGTTCCCTATAGGAATACCTATGTCCAAGAATCAAGAGGTAGAAATATGAGAGGCCTTGTTTACCACCAGTCCTATTGACCCAACATGGGGAATTTGTAGGTCCAAATCCTGGAACTCTGAGCGATGTCAGTTTAGAGGTCCTGATTCCTAGAATTAGAACGCTGCCATCAGAAGATTCAGCAAGAGTCCTATTAAACCGCAAGCTATGCTTTGTTCCTGCTCATGTTGGGGTCTTCATGCCAATAGATAAGCAAGAAAATAAGTCACCATCCTGGCAGGGCTAAATGCCCTCATTCATCACAAAGAGATAGAACTTAAAAAAAAATTAATTAATCAATTAATTATTTTTGAGAGAGAGAGAGTGGGGGGTGGGTGGCAGGGGAGGAAGAGGCAGAGACCCTCAAACAGACTCCTCTCTCAGCACGGAGCCCAACGCGGCACTGGATCTCACAATCCTGAGATCACGGCCTGAGCCAAAATCAAGAGTTGGATGCTTACCCAACTGTGCCACCCAGGCATCCCAAGAGATAGAACTTTTGCGAAATGATAAGGACAAGGAAAAATTCGGCACTACTACTAAACACATCTAATAATGCTTTTTGCCAATTTCCTGTGTCAGCTTCATTGAGGGAAAAATTACGTGCAATAAAGTTCACTATTTTTTATGTTTTCACAAATATGTATAGTGATGTAACCACTGCCATAATCACACTATGAAACATTTCCACATCTTCCTATAAAGTTTCCCCAAGCCATTTTGCAGTGAAACCTTTCCTCCTACCCTCTAGCCTCTGGCAACAACTACGTGCTTTCTATCACTGCTGTTTTGTCTTTCCTAGAATCTCCCATAAACATAATCGTGCAGTATGTAGGTTTTTGTGTCTGACCTCTTTCATTAAACGTAACGCTTTTGAGATTCACCCGTACCGTTGCCCAATAGCAGTAGTTGTTTCCTTTTCGCTTCTGAGTAGTATTCCACTGCATGGCTACCTCACACTCAGTTTCTCCATTCACCAGGTGCTGGGCATTTGGATTGTTTCCAGTGGGGGGCTCTTGTCAATAACACCGTTATGAACATTCTATACAAGTTTTTATATGGACGAATGTTTTCTTCTCTCTTGGGCAAATGCCCAGGGAGTACAATTGCTGGGTCACATAGTAAATCTATGCTCAACTTGATAAGAACCTCCAAACTGTCTTCTGAAGTGGCTGGGCCATTTCGCATTCCCACCAGCTGTGCATAAGAGTTCCAGCTGCTCCACATCCTGCCAACACTTGAGATTTTTAGTCTTCAATTTTAGCCATCTCATTTGTGGTTTTAATTTGCATTTTCCCAATGACTATTGATGCTATTTGCCACATATCTCTAACCTTTGGTGAAGTGTCTTATGTGCTACCCATCGATATTATTTGGTGAAGTGTCCGTTGCAGTATTTTGCCAATACTGTCCCAATATATCATTGGATTTTTGTCTTCCTATAAGTGAGATGTAAGAGTTCTTTACATATTATGCGTATGGATAAATGTCACACAGACATGTTCCCTCAGTCTGTGACTACATATCTAATTTGATGATCTATGTCATTTGAAAAGAAAACATTTTTTAAAAGATTTATATAGTGGGACGCCTGGGTGGCTCAGTTGGTTAAATGTCTGCCTTTATCACAGGTCATGATCCCAGGGTCCTGGGATCAAGCCCTGTGTTGGGCTCCCTGCTCAGTGGGGAGCCTACTTCTCTCTTCCCTCTGTTCCTCCTCCCTCCTTGTATTCTCTCTCTCTCTCTCAAATAAATAAATAAAAAATTTTTAAAAGAAAAAGACTCATTTATTTATTTGAGAAAGAGAGAGAGCATGAGCAGGGAGAGGGGCAGAGGGAGAGAAAGAAGTCCAAGCAGACTCCCTACGGAGCATAGAGCCCTGCTTGGGGCTCCACCTTGCGACTGGAGATCATGACTTGAGCGGAAATCAAGAGTCCAGCGTTCAACCCACTGTGGCTCCCAGGCACCTCTGAAGAGAAAACATTTTTATCTTAATGAAGTCTAATCTGTTAACTGTTTTCTTTTAGAGTTCATGCCATCTTGTATAATCAAGAAATTTTTGGGACGCCCGGGTGCCTCAGTTGGTTAGGCGGCTGCCTTCGGCTCGGGTCATGATCCCAGGGTCCTGGGATCGAGTCCCGCATCGGGCTCCTTGCTCAGCGGGGAGCCTGCTTCTCCCTCTGCCTCCGCCTGCCACTCTGCCTGCTTGTGCTCTCTCTCTGACAAATAAATAAATAAAATCTTAAAAAAAAAAAGTCAAGAAATCTTTTCCTATAACTCAGTCACCAGGATTTTCTCCTGTGTTTGTTCTAGATTTTTTTTTTATCATTTCATTTCTTACATTTAGGTTTATGATTCTTTTACAGTTTTTGTTTTGTTTTGTTTTTTTACATGGGAAGCATTTCTTCATTTCCTATTTTCTGGAAGATTTCGTGTAGAATTGAGAATATTTTTTCCTTAGGTGTTAGGTAGAATTTTCTAGTGAAGTCATTTGGGCCTAGAGTTTTGTTTTGTTTTTGTGGGAAAGCTTTAAAACAAACAAAACAAACAAAAAACAACAAAAAAGAAAAGAAACTGAAATCCATACTTTATGCAGAATTCCTAGTTTTAACTTAATGCCCTTTTTCTGTTTAAGAATCTTGTCCAGACGACCGCACTACATTTAGTCATCATGTCTTCTTAGGCCTTTCTTGGCTGTAACGATTTCTCAGACTTTCCTTGTTTTTGATGACCTTGACAGTTTTGAGAAGTACTGGTCAAATATATAGATAGATAAATATCTATATCTATATCTGATATATCTATCTACGGATACATATTTTAATTAAGTTTAAGTTATTAAATTAATAAATTAAGTTTAATTAAGTTGGGCATGGAGCCCAACATGGAGTTTGAACTCACAACCTTGAGATCGAGCCCTGAGCAGAGATCAAGAGTCAGACACCTATTCGACTGAGCCACCCAGGCATCCCCTGGTCAGATATTTTGTAGAATGTCCCTCAACTGGGATTTATCTGATGTTTTCCTCATGATTAGACTGCGGTTACGGATTCTGGGGGAGGTAGACCACACATAAACCAGTTTGGGCAATAATTATCCGTGATTTAAGTTCCCCTAATACAAAGACAAAGACTCAAAATGCAATAAAAATGAGAGTCAAACTATAGGTGGCTCACAGAAGACTCGCCTAAAATGAAATGATCCCAAAAGGTTAAAAATTAATGGGATGGGAAGTGCAAATGCAAAATGAAAAAGGCAGTATCAATATCAGACAAAGCAGGAACCCTCATTCAGTGTCAAAGACGCTGTCCTTTAGGATGTTTTGAAAACTCACCTCTCCGCCTCTCAGAGGCCAGAGCTTTTGGGGGAGGCAAGGATCTTGGGGAGCCTGCTGGAAAGGCTCCATGCAGGATTGCCAGGGACCCAGGTCACCACAGTGCCTAGGACAGACTGTCCCTTTCCCACGCCCCCAGGCCATAGATGATTAGATTAGCATCTTACCAACTTCTGGGAACATAGACACTGAACAGAGCCTCCCATTCTTGGTGACTTCAAATCACCTCTGTTGGCCCAGAGAGCGCCAGCTGGGTCAGAGGCTGGAGAGACCCAGTGGGGAGGCCTTGTCAGGCCTAGCTCACCATGTACTTCAGTGACCTCACTTCTCTCTAGACCTCCGTCTCCTTAGCTGAGAAAGGAGTTTGGACCTACTGGCCACCAAACTTCACGTTAGCTTTCAATTATCAAGGTTCTTCCTACTCCTTTTCTTTGCCCTCTTTTGTTGCTGTCTTTAAATTTTCTGTTCAATGGGTGTTATTGGTCATGCGCTGAATCTACCAGGTTTGGGAGGTGTGGGCCCAAGTCCCTGCCCTGGGGACACCAGGAGCCAACACCGCCCATTCGGTCAGCAGAGGGTGCTGCGGGTGACGCCCAGAGGGCTCCTCCTTCCCCTTCCGGTTCTCCCCAGGGTGCACTAAGAGGGGAGGGCTGGGGTGTCCTCTTTTCATGCCCCTCCCCCCACAGGAGAGCCCCTTCTAACTCTGGCTCTACCCAGAGCCATGAACAAGGGGCTCGAGCATTTCAGCCCTCATTTTCTCTATCTGAAAAATAACCCTTCCCTTTCCCTACTTTGGTTATATAAAGAAAATGCCAGATAAAGTTACCTTGAGAGCTTAAAACATAAAGCTACTTAAAAATTTTTTTTTAGCAAAGAAAGCCCTTCTGGAAATACGACCCATATTATTAATTTGAAGCAAATGCTCCTATTTGTATGTGTAAGTAACTACTGAAGTATGGAAAAGTTAACTGTCTTGCCTGAGGTCTTGCACAGCAAATTAGAATAAGAAAACCCACCTTATTATTCTATGTTCCAGCCACTTCAACACTGCCATCTCTTACTGATAGTTTATTTAGGTGTGCTATAATGGTCTTTTTTTTTTTTTTTTATCTGTAAGAGATACATAACGAAATATTTGCAGATGATGACATTTTATCATGTCTGGGATTTGCTTCAGAATACTACGGAGAAATACTATGGAGAAATACCTGACTCAGGGCTCTGTCCCAGGACCCTCTGTCCAGTTGTCACGGTCTGCCTGAGGCAGCTCAACTGTTCCTTGCGACGGCACTTACCTCACCACCCACGTCTCCAACCAGACCTCTCTCCCCAACTGCTGACCAGACAGACTTGCCTGGGCGTCAAAACGTTTCTCAGACACAGAATATCCAAACCGAAGCCCTCTCCCATCCCCACAAGTATGAATGAGGGTTGATCTTACTCATTTTTGTGTCCCCCAAGAGGAGATATATGTGCTTAATAAAGTGTTTCCTCTC
>CM052884.1:88660934-88678725 GCA_028534135.1 Potos flavus | reverse complement strand
TTTTTTTTTTTTTTTCTTGAAATAATGAGGCTTAGGGCAACCCTCTCGGGTCCCCTCCCTCCTCAGGAGCTTTGTACTATCACTTTGCTATCGCTCAATAAACATTGCTTTGCTGCCCACCAAAAATACATACATACATAAAATAATTAATTAATTAAAAATAAAAAATAATGAGGGTCAGAGGACATGTGGCGTGTAAAAATGCCATACACCTATTATCTTAGTGAACAATATCGGTCAGGCCAAGCTACTTGAACCGAGCTCACTGGATAACAATATATTAACTCGTGGTGAGGGTCGTAACTGTTTTTTTAAGACATTCAATAATTTCGACAACAAAAAATGGTAGAATGATAAGGCTGTCAAATTTAGTTGCCTTATGTGACCGGTTGGGGACTCCATCTAAGAAAGAGAGTTACTATCAAAGGCATTGTCTTTAGGTGAATACCAGAGACCCGGTGTCTTGAGTAAAACTTTCATCAAAAAAGCATAGACTCCTAGAGCCGGAAGGCACCTGGCTTCTTTACTTTAGACAAGGAATCTTGAGGCCAGAGAGGTTGACATGACGTCCGACATTACACAGCAGTATGTGGAGTAGAAGACGGGGTCTGAGGTCTTTCAAACACCAACCTTCATCTTTTCTATTCTACCATTGCCTCTCTTCCTGGCTATATCCTATTGGAACTTGATGGATTCTTGTCTAACTCGGAAAGGCATTTAGAATAGAATTTGCCTGTAGTCTGACATAACCATTATTCAGTGAGGGGACTGGGAGACTCCCGGGAGAGACCAGACTGGTCGTGCTTCATTCCTATACATGAGAAGCTCACAGGATGGGTGGGGAGGCAGCTGGCCAGAGAGCAGCTCCTTTCCTATTCTGCAGACAACAGCTGCGGCAAAACTAAAGAACACGTAGTAAGTTCTCGATACATAGACTTTGCTGAAAAACCATCTGACAATAAAAAGAGCCTTAAAGTGTTCTTTATCATTTGATCTCCTAATTGCACATCTAGAACTTATCCTGATGCTCATAATATAAACAAATATCTTAGGTTTTTAAACAAAAGTTCATCACTGGCATATTTATAAAAGCCACAACTTCTAAACTAATGTCCAACAATAAGGAAAAGACTAAATATATTAGGGTGTATGCATATGATGGCTTGCTACACGGATGCAAACAATCTTGTCATCATTATGATTCTAAGCTTAGCCTTTCTCTTTTATTTTATTTTATTTTTAAAGATTTTATTTATTTATTTGACAGAGAGCAGCAGTGGGAGAGGAGGAAGCAGGCTCCCCGCTGAGCAGAGAGCCCGATGGGGGGCTCAATCCCAGGACCCTGGGACCATGACCTAAGCTGAAGGCAAATGCTTAACCGATTGAGCCACTCAGGCGCCCCAAAATAGAGATCCTTTGTACTGTAAAGCATGGCATTAAAAGACTAGCAAAAGGCTGACCTGGATGCCCCAGGGGCAGTGTAGACCAATTCCCTGGGGGAAATCTGAAGCTCTGGGACCTACCTTTTAGACCTGCCTTCTCCCACTTCACAAAGGTAAGCCTGAGGGCCTGTGAGGAAGCAGGCGCCCCAGACAAGGAAGGACAACCACGCTGACCCTGCCATGTCTTCTCTGAACCAGGACAGCCTTATATCAAACACATTCATTGAACCTACCGTTTAGGAACTAAAGTTATAACTAGGTCTAGGGGTAAATTCCAGCTCCAGATCTCCTGTTTTTTTTTTTTTTATGCATGGCTGCAGCTCTTTCAATCTCAGTCGCCTTACTTATTAAACAGTAAGCTTAACATATCTGTCTGTAAGGTGCTTATACTCTAGACGGTCATAAGATCCCATTAAGAAAATTCCACGAGCGGGGCGCCTGGGTGGCTCAGTCATTAAGTGTCTGCCTTCGGCTCAGGTCATGATCCCAGGGTCCTGGATTCAAGCCCCACATTGGGCTCCCTGCTCAGCGGGAAGCCTGCTTCTCCCTCTTCCATTCCCTCTGCTTATGTTCCCTTTCTCACTGTGTTTCTCTCTGTCAAATAAATAAAATCTTTAAAAAAAAAAAAAGAAAGAAAATTCCACGAGTTCATCCTCCATGGGTCCCTTGCCCCCCCAACTCCCGTGTTCTTAGAATGCGGTAAACTGAAAGAATACTTTCTAGTCATCCCTGCGCCTCTAATGAAAGTGTGATCTTGAGACTCTTTCTCTTTGGTTCCAGCACTACACATCATGATTTTTTACTAACGTAATACTCGATGTAACTTAGCTATTACAAATGATTTTTCATAACACAAGGAATGATTCAGTTCCCTTTATTAGCATCTACTGTGTGTAAGGTATTGTGTTCACTGTGTCCCCACAAATTACCTAATTTCACAGAAACCCAACCACTAAGAAGATGGCTTCACTCTTTAAAAGTCTGAGGCATTGACAATTGACAAAAGGCTGCAGCAAGAGCTAAACACAGCCAACACTTTTCCTCTTCTACCTGTTGACTTTGTGAAGGATTCAGTCCATTGTCTATGACATCTGTGATTCTTGACAAAACATAGCAAAATCTGAACACACACCTCAGGTTGTTCCAATGGTCTTTCGCAATCATGTTACTGAAACATGGTCTGATGAGAAGTGACATTAGAGCTGATTTCTCCATTCCCTTTAGCCTGAATGGTTAGAGGAGTATTCCCAAGCCCCAATCTGGAAATACACATATGATTCATTTTCTGGATAAGGCAAGTTAATGGGATCAGCAGAGCCCAGGAGGCAAAGGATTTGTCCAGTTAGCTCTTGGGTCAGGCCTGGGAATGGATTTTTTTACAATCTCCATGGTCATTTTTTACAATCTCTACATGGTATGTGGGAGCACAGGGAAACGAGAGGGCAATAGGGTATTTGTCTGGTGGCTTATATGCCTGCTAACCTGTATTTTTTTTCAGGCTGAAACAATCAGTTATTTCAACAAATTTATTGATTCCACACAGAACCCCAAACTAGGGTACTTTGAATATACCAGGTAGCATGAAACAGAATTCATAGTCCCGCCCAGATTAGAATTTAGTTAAGGAGGTAGCCAAAATACAGGACACTGACATAACAACACTTGGAAAAGAAAGAAACATGAAGGCAAATCCATATCATGCAAACTTCTTAAATGTTGAGAATTAGCAAAAGGAGTAATTTGCATCTATCCTCTTGACCTCTAATCCCTAATTGGTCTTTCTTCTCCAGTGGCCTTAAACTAGGCATGATCCATATGACATTGGACTTTGTATTCTCAGTGCCTATTAAAATAACTGACAAAGAGCAGACACTCCACAAATGTTAATGAAACACTTGAATGGTTTTAGGAAGGTGGGTTTAATCAAAGAATCATCCTACAAGTGGCATTTTAAAACAATAAGCATTTTTTTCTGAAGGCAAAAGTAATACATGCTCATAATAAAAAATTCAGAAAGTATTAAAGAAAATATAAATGACCTTGTTCCACCATCCAGAAATAGTTACTATTATCATTTCCTACTACTCTTTTTCTAGAGTGATGATTATCTCCTCAGCCAGTAAAATTTTATCATATTATTTTTATTTATTTTTTTAAGATTTTATTTATTTATTTAACAGAGAGAAAGAGATCACAGGTAGGCAGAGAGGCAGGCAGAGGGAGAGGGGGGAAGCAGGCTCCCGGCTGAGCAGAGAGCCCGATGCGGGGCTCGATCCCAGGACCCTGAGATCATGATCTGAGCCTAAGGCAGAGGCTTTAACCCACTGAGCCACCCAGGCGCCCCCACATTATTTTTAATGTCTGCTTAATATTCCACTGACGGGCATTTAGGTGGTTGCCATTTTTTGCTGTCATAAATACTGCTTCGATGAATATTTTTTGGTTATAAATATTTTTCCCCAAAAGATTTCCTTAAAGCAGAATCAGACCCATAAATACAGAGAACAAACTGGTCCAGAGGGGAGGAGGCTGGGGGCAGGGGGTAAAATGGGTGAGGGCAAGTGGGGAGATAGGCTTCCAGTTATGGAATGAATAAATCATGGGAATAAAAGACACGGCATAAGGGGGAAATTTTCCTTTTCCTTTTTCCATGTTTCCCAAAACATGAGATTATTGGAAATATTTTTAAGGTTCTAAATGAAGTTGCTAAACTATTTCTCCGGAAAGTTTCATCTATTTACATTCCCACTAGAAGTATACAAGACTCCACTACAGGAATAATGGCTGTAACAAGGTCTTTCTTCTTCAGTGAGATTAAGCAACTTTACAGAAAAACAAAGAATGTTAAACTATTAAATGTTTTCACTGTTGGCAGATTCTTCTCCTCTGTTAAATACCCATGGGATTGTTACATAACTTTAATTAGTAAGTACATACCACTCTAGGTTCTGCTCTTTTCACTGCAAAGTACTTTCTACCTATAAACATAGTTCACACCGTGGTCATTTTTAATCACTCTGTAATTCCTCATTGTGCTGATATAGCCTAGTGAGCCTGAGGGTTTTCTTACTGTCAGGATTTGTAGCTGTTTCCAATCTTTACTATTAAATTAGCAATAAACACCTTTGTAGTTTCCCACTCCTCACTTTTCCAAGAGTGAAATTACTTGATTGAAGAGTACAAATCATTATATAGCTCCGGTGACAAAGTGCCAAGTTGCTGGGCAAGGTTTAGTTTTTAGAAAGGAAAACTGACATAGGGGCAGCTGTCTATCATTCCAGAACAAGGTGCAAGGCCCAAGAATTTTAACCAGAAGCTAGAACCCTTGAGCTTCCTCACAGGCACTTGGGAAGTCCCTTCCCCCACTCTGAAACTCAGTTCTCTTATCTATAAAATGAGATATTTGGATTGAACGGATTAAGGTGCTCTTCTACCAGAAATCCAGCCATACTTTTCCCAGTCTGCTCTGTATGCCCCTCTCCTGACTCCTGGAAGCTCAGCGCTTGGGACAAGGCTCTGCTTCCTTTCTCGTGGCTGCAGAGTCCCATCAGAGTACCCAAATACTAGTGTCCTCAGAGGACAGACAGCAGAGCCTAGGGGTTCAAGGCACAGGCGGGTTTGAATTTGGGCCCTGCCACTTACTAGCTGTGTGACAAACCACATAACGTCTCCTCTGGGTGTAAGCTTAATACTAGTTTCTACCTCAGTGGGTTGTTGTGAGAATTACATGAATTCATGTTTGTAAGACACTAACAGGGCCTGGCACATAGTAAGTGATTTATAGTGTGCTTGTTGAATAAATAAGAGAAAATTGAGCTGTAAACTCTGGGTCGCTCCATACTACAACAGCTTCCTGACTGGTACCCCCAGCTTCTGGGTGCTTCCTCACTCCTTCCTAAAGCCCAGAGGTCTGAGCCCCAAATCCCTCTACTTAAAGGGATTTTAGGAAGGTGGGTTTAATCAAAGAATCATCCTACGAGTGGCATTTTAAAACAATAAACATTTTTTTCTGAAGGTAAATACATGCTTATAATACAAAATTGAGAAAGTATTAAAGAAAATATAAATGACCTTGTTCCATGTCTCCTTCTATGGCTCTGGGGTGCCTCCAGGGCAGAATAGGGATGCCTCAGCTTGAAGACCCAGGTTCTCCATGCAGAACTTCCCTGAGGTCAGGAGATGCTGAAGACCACTTCCTTTTATGTAAGGATCCCAGTTATTAATTCAGAATAGACCAAAAATTAAAACAAAAAAGGTAAACAGGGGTACAAAAATTGTGGAGGCATTTTTAACGTTATTTTGGGCAAAATTAAGCATTAACATGCCCCAAACTCAATTAACGATAATTGTAACCGCCAAGGGTTCTCACACTGTTATTTCAGGCCCCACAACCATGAGGTCCTTGGGGAGGAGGCCGGGTTTTATCACATAGATCTGCGGTGCGTCTGCGCCCAGAGACTGGGAAGGGTGCCAGGGGCCTACGGACCAGTCCCCTAAGGCAACCTCCGCAGCTCCTCCCCACCCACGCACCCACCCACGCGCCGCAGAGACTGCGATCCAGCCCGCGGGGCCCCCCGGAGCGACAGCTGCGAGTCGGGAAACTGAACCCCGCCACCGCTAACCCTTCACCGAGCGCGCGAGGCCGCGCCCGCCCTCATCCTCCCCCGCGGGCCCCGGTGGGAAGGCGGGGGCTCGCTCCCGGCGCCACGCGGCTCGACCAATGGGAGCGCGCGCCGAGGGGCTCCGTGGTCCGCGCCGGGGGTGCTGAAAACCCGGCGCGCGCAAGCGGGTCTGCTGCCCACGCACGCGAAGCCGGCGAGTGCTACCCCACCGGCCCAGAGCGCGCGCCTGACCGCCCCTGCCCGGATGGACTCCGGGACCCCTACCCGGGAGCCCGCCCAGCGCTACTTCACGTGGGACGAGGTGGCGCAGCGCTCCGGGAGCGAGAAGGAGCGGTGGCTCGTGATCGACCGGAAGGTGTACAACATCAGCGAGTTCTCCCGCCGGCACCCCGGGGGGTCCCGGGTCATCAGCCACTACGCGGGGCAGGATGCTACGGTGAGCGAGGTCCGACCGCTGCACGGGAGTGGGCGGGGCCGGGCGGCTGCCGCCGGCGGTTAAGTGCCCGAGGCAGGAAGTTTGGCACCCAGGGACGAACTCCCCAACTAATTCGGGGAAGAGCCAGCAGGCGCCCAGCATACCCATTGCCCACGACTTAGCACGGGATGCAAGGGCAGGAGAATGGCTGTGAAAACTGGAATCAGGAGAGTGGGGATGGAGGCCGGCAACGTGCCCACACAAACAAAGGACTGCGCCGCCCGCGCGCGTGCATGCCATCTCCGGCCGCGTCCTTGGTCGCCAGACGTAGGCAGACCCCAGGGCAGGACAAGCAGGGAGGAAAGGCAGGATGCAGGGTGCCGGGGACGGCCGTGGGACCGAGGCCGAGGGAGGAGAGGGGTCAGTGGCAGGAAGAGGGAGTCTCGACCTGTCTCGGTGGGTGGGAGGGAAGCGCAGCGGGCGTCTAGACTGCGCGTGCCGGCATGCGAGCGGGAGCAGGAGAGGGAAGCGTTCTCGGGGATAGGGCCGAGGCGGGAAGCCACCCGGTGCCCGCTGCGGTGGGAACCCCCGTACAGGGTGAAGAAAGGGCCTCACGGGCCGTAGAGGACTAACGACTGCTGGTGCACAGTGGGTCATGGAGCGGCGTGCAGAAGGTGGGGGAGCCTGCGTCAGCTTACACTTAAGAGAAAACGCGAATCATGGTGGAATGTCACTCCGCCGCAGGCCAGCGGGGTCTCTAGCTATTCGCCGCAGCGGACAGCCGTTTGCACTCCCGGGCTGTGGTTCCCATCCTTTCTGGCCTCACTATGGGGGTCAGCGCACCATCCAGCCCCAGTCCTCCTCTTCTCTTTCTAGACCACCTGCTCTCGGACGTAAGGCAACAGGCGCCTCCTGCCGTGGTTGGAGAGCAGGCGATCACCTCGTGGGACCCTGTAGAGACTTTGCTCCGCCGCTTCCCCTTCCCCTATATTGTTTCCCCAGGCGAGCCCAGCGGCATGACCACTTCCGCTGTCCCTACCCTCTGCCCTTGCCATCCGGGAGGGTGCCTAGGCCCACGAGAGTTCCCGTTATGTCGCAAAGGAGCATAGACGTATTGGCCTGAGGACCCGCAAACCTCCCTGCGAGGCGGCCGGGCGGGGGCGGGCAACGCCAGAGCTTACAGTGGTCACCCCGAGTTACCACTGGGAAGCCAGGACTGCCGAGGGGAGCGAGGACGTAGGCTAACGCATGCGCAAACGAAGCAGGCACCGACGCAGGGTCCTCACGCAGTGTGATTTGGGGCGGGGGCTGGGGCCGGCCGCAACGGGGATAGCGATTGGTCCAGATGTGTGGTGCCACCGGCCGCCGGCTCCGCCCCGGCTCCCGCCTCTAGTGCAGCCTCCCCGTAGGGCCTGGGGCCGCCTGACCTACGCCACCTAACAGAACCAAAATTAGCCACTCTGGGCCAGGGGGTAGTTAGAGTCTTAGGGGAGATATGGAACCCTACCAGGTACAGCGGCGGAGAGAAGGAGGAGAAATGCAGAAATTCCCAGTTCAGAGGTAGGGAGTCTTCCTAATCACATTTTGTGAAGAACGCTGGCTCAGAGAGGGTCTGTTAAAAGTCTCATAGGTAAAAACAGAAATCTCATAGCCCCACCCATCCCTTTTAGTTGTTTCTCACCTAGATCTTAAATTCTTGTGCAAAAGCTGTCCGTAGACACTCCTAGAGGACGGGCCAGCCCAGAGAGATCTTTCTGTGGCCCCCCCTACCCACACTTCCTATTCCTTGCTGTGGTGCCCTTTTCACTAGGACACATGCTAGGTGTTCCTGAGCTGTGCACACCTGGGAAAGGTCTAAGCACCCTCAAAGGATGGCTGACTGGAGGGAAGTGGTGTCTCTTTGAACTTGGATACAGCCTCCTTGCTAGATCAGGAGGATGGCCTCTGGTGTGAGCCCTCCAGGAGCCCGGGGAGCCCGGGCCGCTGGCTTCCTAACTGCTCTGTCTTCTCCCTATCCTTGCAGGATCCCTTTGTGGCGTTCCACATCAACAAGGGCCTTGTGAGGAAGTATATGAACTCTCTCCTGATTGGAGAACTGTCTCCAGAGCAGCCCAGCTTTGAGCCCACTAAAAATGTGAGACTCTGCTGTTTGGAGACACTTTGGTTGTTAAAGGGCAGGGGGGATAAGATCACAGTTGATCACAATCAGTAGTGTTGCTTTTTTTTTTTTTTTTTTAAGATTTATTTTATTTGAGAGTGAGAGAGAGCAGGAGTGGGATGAAGGGCAGAGAGAAAAGTAGATTCCCCACTGAGCAGGGAGCCTGATGCGGGGCCCGATCCTGGGACTCAGGGACCATGACCTGAGCTGAAGGCAGACACTTAACCTACTGAGCCACCCCGGCGCCCCCACAGTCAGTTCTTGTGAAATCTTGAGGTCCCTGTTTCTCCCACAGTCACTGGGACACCGGTATAAGGGAGCAGGGCTTTGAAACATATGGCTCTCAAAAAGCGACCACCACCCCCACTACCCTCATCAAGACCTATTAAACACTTAACTCTGTGTCTGCCATAACCCCATATAACCCTTATTTACAGATGAGAAAACTGAGGCTCGGGGAGGGTGAGCAATGTGGCCAAGAATCACAGTGTTAGTAAATGGCAGAGCAGGGATTTGAATCAAGTCTTTTTTTTTTTTTTTAAGATTTTATTTATTCATTAGAGAGAGAGAGAGATCACAAGTAGGCAGGCAGGCAGAGAGAGAGGGAAGCAGGCTCCCCGCTGAGCAGAAAGCCCGACGCGGGGCTCGATCCCAGGACCCTGAGATCATGACCTGAGCCGAAGGCAGAGGCTTTAACCCACTGAGCCACCCAGGCGCCCCTGAATCAAGTCTTTTTAACTCCCAAAGACCACGTGCTCTTAGACATGATCCCACAGCACCTGTCCTCTTTCCTCAGTGTTGTGGTAGATTTACCTAGGATTATGGACTTCCCACAGCTATCTGGGGGTGGGGGGGTCCTGGAGCCAAAGAGGGCCCTTGTCTTCAGCAGTGTTGGGTTACAGCTGGGAAGAATAACAGCCCCTCCCTCTCCACTCTTCCACAGAAAGAGCTGATCGATGAGTTCCGGGAGCTGCGGGCCACAGTGGAGCGGATGGGGCTCATGAAGGCCAACCATGTCTTCTTCCTGTTGTACCTCTTGCACATCCTGCTTCTGGACGTAGCTGCCTGGCTCACTCTTTGGGTCTTTGGGACATCCCTTGTGCCCTTCCTTCTCTGCGCAGTGCTGCTCAGCACGGTTCAAGTGAGAGCTCTTGGCTAGTCAAGAGCACAGCCGTGCTCAGCATCCTTGGGGAAAGCTCTTTGTGTGCCTCAGAAGGCCAAGGAGCCCAGGCCTGTGACCAGGCGGCACTGAGGATGTGGGGGAGAGTTAGTGCGCAAAGACATTTTATTATCTGTGCCTTTTACCTGCTCCTTGGCCACATGTGCACCCTCGTTTTGCTCACCTAAGTGTAGCCCAAGTGTGCCAAGAACCAAGATTCTGATTTCTCAGAAAAGCTTGGCTTTCTCCTCACCACAGCATTGCCCAACATGCTAATAAAGCTTGGGCCCTAATATCAGAACCCATGTGCCAAGCCTGTTAGTCGCCTCTGAGTTTGTCAGTCTGTCCTCTTTTGTAAATCTGGATATTCACTCCATCCGAAGTCCTAGAACTCCAGAGAGTTCTATGAGAACTCTTCTAGGAAAACAGAAGAACAGGGAAAGGATAGCGGTTTGCCCCATCTCTCACATGAGTTAGTGGCAGAGCTAGAGTTAGGATCCAGGCTTCCTGACTCCTTTCCTGACATGCTCGAGGTACTGCGGCAATCACAGGGCTAGGCAGACGAAGGAAGGGGGTGAGGCAGAGCAGCCACTGAGGTCATTGAGAGGGAGCCTGGGCTGCTGGGCTGCTCTCTCAGCACTAACCTTTCTCACTCAGGCCCAGGCCGGCTGGCTACAGCATGACTTTGGGCACCTGTCTGTCTTCAGCACCTCTACCTGGAACCACCTGCTACATCATTTCGTGATTGGCCACCTGAAGGTCAGTGGGCTGGGGAGTGTTCTCGAGACTCTCGAGGGGCTCTCGAGACTCCGGTCAATGAAGGCTTTCCTTGTGGGGACGGGGGAATGCTAGGCTTTCATACTCGTGGCCCTGCTTTTCTGTAGGGGGCCCCTGCCAGTTGGTGGAACCACATGCACTTCCAGCACCATGCCAAGCCCAACTGTTTCGGCAAAGACCCGGACATCAACATGCACCCCCTCTTCTTTGCCTTGGGGAAGATCCTCTCTGTGGAGGTGAGCAGAAATATCAGTGGAAAGGTCTTGGGAGAATGGTAGCCAGCCAGGAGAGAGGGCTTTGGGGAAAATGCTCACAATGCTGTCAGTGTGGGTGAGACACTGGGGCCAGGCTGGCTCGCTGGCAGCCGTGGGAGGCAGCAGGCAGTGAATAAGCTGCCCAGGGCAGTCATCTGTTCCCCCTGGTGAGTGCAAGCCAACGGTTATTGCGTAAAGGTGCTTCATGCTGCAAAGGATTGAAACGATGATCAGATTACTGTGCAAATCTCTGCAAATCGAATGGGTGGCCCTCCTTGGGGATGCTTTTTAGACCTTCCTACCCCAGGTAGTCACCCCCACCCCTCCACCCACCCGCAACTTTGATATCCTACTGTGCGCAGTCTTGCCCGTCAAGGGCTGGACCCAGCGTCTTACTTTTCTTTGATGCCCAGTGCCTGGAACATTCATTCACTCAGTAATTCTTCCCACCCATCTGACCCCAGCCTGACTTCCAGAGTGGTCAGTGTTGGGTTTGAGTTATCACCTGAGGTTATGAGCAAAAATTGCAATGCAGCTACTAAAGGATGAATGCCTGAGGGTGGAGATCTCGAGAGCTTTTAGTGAACAGAAGGCAATAGGAGGCTTTGAATGGCCAGCAGAGCTGTTTGTAAAGTTACTTTAGAACCCTTTGTGCCGAGGCTCTAGGCGACAGTCAGAGTCCCACCAGATCTCCCTCCCCTCACTATATGATACTTCAGCCGTTCAGGACTGTTCCATTCCAGGCTTGAGTGAGTGCAGGGTAGGCTGGCTGTCATCCCCTTCTGGCCAGGAGAAGGACTCTGTGGAAAGGCAATCACAGTATTGGCTGTTCTGGCACCAGGAGCCCCCTGTTTGAGGCTTATGCCCCACCTGTCCATAATGTCCTAATTTTCCTACCTCCTAAGCAAGGACTTGGTTTGCTGCACGTCCAGCACTGTGTTATGGCCCACAGTGCGCGATTGGTGAATCGGCGCCAGTCCCACCTGTGTGGGCGATTTGTTAGGCAGAGCATACAGCTCTTGGTAGCACTTCTACTGTCACTATAGAGGGTTAAAAAAAAAAAAAGTAGGAGTTTAAGTGGACGAGAACCTTCTCCCACCACTGCCTTTATTACTTCTTGGTATTAGGGTTTTCAAGAAGCTCTCATTTGCAGACACTAAAAATAAGAAGTGATGTAGGATCAACAGACATTTTTCTGTCTAGTTATGAGCCTGAGGATGGGCTGCCTAGTAGTAAATGCCTTGGCTGCGGGCTGCCTGGCCTTTGCTTCAGCCCCTCTGGGTGCCGATCCCCAGGCTGACCCCAGGGCATCCGCCTCAGTGCCTCCTGAGTCTCCTGGAGAACAAGAAAACGCAGGGGACACCTCACCCTAAATACAAACTTTCTGGCTCTGTCCGAGAGTTGAAACACAACAGGGCAGTTACAAGGATCAGAATAGCACCTGGCTGCCATTCAAGGAGGCAGCAGTGGACAGGACTCCCTTCCATAACCGTTCCAAAATAGGCCAGTGTTCTTCCCACTCACCCCCACCAAGCAAGACAGAGCTCCTCTTCTAACTTTCCCCTTAGGGGATGGGGCGAACCTCACCCCGACACCCAGTTTATCAGCAAGCCTTGTTAATAGTGTCTCCAAAACATCCCACATCCACTGACTTCTCCCAGCACCACGGCTTCTCATCCCCCACCCCCGTCCATCTTGGAGCCTGATTCCTGCTGCAGCCTCTTCACTGGTGCCCCTGCAACTATACCTGCCCCCTACAGTTCATTCTCTCCTCCCGCAGGCAGAGTAAGCCCTTCAGAGTGCAAAGCCAACAATGCTACTACACCTGCTGAAAGCCCTCCAGTGGCTTCCCATCACCACTGGAATAAAACCCAGGCTCGTTACCAGGGTCTTCCCAGGGCTCTCCAAGGTCCACTGTGACTTGGCCTTCCCCAGTTTTCCAGCCTTATCAGTCCTTCTCCCCCGTTGCTTACTGTTTGCAGCCCCTTCTGTCCCTTAAACATCCCGCGCTTTTATACTAGCCGTTCCCTCTGCATTGAATGCTCCTGCCCTGAATTTCTGCTTTGCCGGCTCCTTATCATTTGGGTTTCAGTTCAGATGTCAACACCTCAGAGAGACCACATCTGACCAGCGGAGCCAAGACGCTGCTCCCTCACTTTGTGCTGTCTTCCTGGGTGTAATCTGTAATTACCTTGAGTTCTGTTCACACGTTGGTCGCCAGCTTCCGCTCCGCAAAGTATAAGCTCCATGAGAGTAGGAACTTTTGTGTTGTTCACCTCTGTATCTTCAGCATCTCGAGCAGAGCCTGGAACATAATAGGTGCTCAATGAATACTTGTTGAATTTCATCAGTTAATACAGAAAGAATGCTTTACTTAGCAGAAGTGCCTTGCGCAGGATAAGCTCTCGCTAAATAAGAATAAATGTTATTGTCAAAAACAGCGGGTGGATGCACAGAAGAGAGAGGAGCCGGCATTCCACTCGGGCGTAGGGTGCCTCCTGTGCTCTGGGCTCATCCGGTTGCCAGAACTTACTGGGGCAAGAGGGGCAGAAGGAGCCATCGAGTGAGACAGCAGAGTCTTGCTGCCGCGATTGCGTGTGCCCATGCCAGGCGTTCAGGCTGACTGACCTGACCGCACCAGCGCATCTCTTCAGCAGCTAGGCTTACAAGATAATCACTACCCCCTGGGGAAAAGCCTTGCCAGAACCTTCAGATTGCCAAGTTGTTCTGTTCCTTTTCTGCAAATATTTGCCAAACTTTGCTTAGCATTCAAGGGATTTTATAAAGTTCATGTTGTAGTCAAGAGACCAAAAGAGGGTCTGGATGGATGGATGTAGAGGGAATACTGGCCTGTGTAGGGGTATAAATGGTTGTCTATGGTCAACTCAGTTGGTTGAGCGTCCAACTCTTGATTTTGGCTCAGGTCATGATCTCGGGGTCCTGGGATCAAGCCCCCAATCAGGTCCTGTGCTCGGTGGGGAGTCTGCTTGGGATTCTCTCCCTTTCCCCACCTCCCCACTCACTCTCTAAAATAAGTAAACAAATCTTAAAAAAAAAAAAAAAAGTACTAGATGGGAAAAGGGGGAGGATGTGGAGGGGCCTGGGAACCTTATGACAAAAGTGTCTTTGGATGAACGTGAGGTGTCCTGAGGACCTGCAGACTGTTGTGCTCGCGCCTCGTGTGGCCAGGGCCCCGGAGCTACGGGCCGCGGCATGTGCGCCTGGCCGCTCGCAGCCCGGGCCTCCACGCGTCGGGTGCTAGAGGTAAGGCCCGGCCTGCTGAAGCATTCTAACAGCAGCAACGAGCTCAGCCCCCAGGGTAGGCCTGAACTCCTGAGCAGGGAAAAGCCAGGCTCGCAGGGGGAGGGGAATGGGGTGGCTGGTCTGTGGGTACTGATTCGTGTTTGCTTTTCCTCACAGCTTGGGAAGCAGAAGAAGAAGTACATGCCATACAACCACCAGCACAAGTACTTCTTCCTGAGTGAGTGTGCTCGTCCAGCACAGGGGGGCTCTCGGGACGGGGGTGCCGAAGGGGCGTGAGGAAGAAATGGCTTTCTGAAGGGTCACGGCATTTCAGGTAAAGACTGGTGGAAGTACCCCGTCCCCGACTAGGCTACCCTCTGCACGGGAGCAGACTACCATCTCAGTTGAGCAAAGTTACCAGGCCAGTGTTCGGTCAAGGGTCATGTGTATCGGGGGTCACGGGGTTCCTCCACTTCCGCCCTGGCTTCCACAGGAACACTGAGCGCACAGGTGCAGCCATCATGAGAAAACCTTAAACCTGGGGAGGCAGACTGGGGCCAAGATGACCGTGGGGCAGTCCAGCACTAGACACGGCTATGGGAGGACGGGACTCAGAAAGGAAGTGGAGAGGCTGTTAGAGCTGAAAAGGAGGATATTTCTGTGGTTGTCTTAAGCTCTCTCTGAAGACTGCTCTATATTCCTTGCTTTTAAAAATCTTCATAATGCCTAAAATTGGAGTTTTCTAATCCCTTTAAAAATTCAAATTTTTAAAGGAAGGGAAAGGAGGATTCCATTGATCCCACTTCAGTTCAGAGGAATTTATCCTAACTGCCTATTACGAACTATCGCTCCTGGAGAAAGGGGGATGGGGTAGAAGGGTAGAGCAGAAATGTCTGGAAGATTTTAGAATCCACGGCACATCGGGACGGAGGAGTCACAGGCAAGCACAGTCCTGCAGGGGTTATAGGGAGCATGAGGACCCTGCAGAGAAGGGATACAGAAAAGGAAATGGGACAGCATCAGGACAGGAACCCTTCTTCAACTCCCAGTGTTGAGAGAAGAGAGAAACCCCTCCGGCCCTTCCCACGCCTGCCCTGCAGGGCTTCAGGTTGGGCGGTGCAGGCTTATTTCCCTAGTCCAAAGAAGAAAGCTTTCAGCCCAAGAAGCCTCAGTGGGGCCTCCTGCTCCCATCCCTTCACCAGCATGGCAGAGCAGCCAGGAACACAGGGCAGGTGACCGCGAGGACAGGCAGCAGGGCAGGTTCTGTGCGAGGAGCTCGAGTTTCCCCAGCTGCCTTCTTCCACTGGAAGAGAATGCCACTCCCACCTTCACCATCCTGGCATCCTCTTGGGAGGTTTTGCCTTCTTCGGGCTTGCATTCATGCCCACCTTCAGGGCCTGCCGGTTCCAACGGAGTGAGGAATGCCAAGGCAGCTGGAAGGGGCCACAGGGAGAGGTGGCAGGGGGCAGCCCCATGCCGGAGGCCACCTCTCAGGCACTGAACTGCCCTCATGCTGCTCACACCTCCTCCCTGTCTCCATTTCCTTCCCAGTTGGGCCCCCAGCCTTGCTGCCTCTCTACTTCCAGTGGTATATTTTCTATTTTGTTATCCAGCGGAAGAAGTGGGTGGTGAGTATCCATGGCCCCCAAGTTCCACACCCTTTGTCTTCAGAATCCTGAGGGAGGGGAATGGGGGTTCTCCAGAGGAAAGCTCACTGAGATTTACTCCAGGCCTAATTTAGAGTAAAGTTAATAGAACTGAGTATAGACCTTCCTTGTCTCTGGATGGGATGATCTGGACTCAGCAGACAGCCTGCCTCCCAACGCCCTATTTCTTTTTTTTTTTTAAGATTTTATTTACTCATTCATTCATTTATGAGAGAGAGAGAGAGAGAGAGCGCACACATGAGCACGCACAGGCAGGGGAGAGGGCAGAGGGAGAGGGAGAGAATCTCTGAAGTAGATTTGTGCTGAGCACGGAGCGCCAGGCTCAATCCCACGACGCTGAGATCATGACCTGAGCCAAAGCCAAGAGTCGGATGCTCAACTGACTGAGCCACCACGCGCAGCACCCCCACCCCACGGCCTGTTTTATTCAGCTGGTACCTCCTGAGGTTCTTGTGCTTGGCATTAAGCCAGGAGCCAGGCTTTGGGGTGGGGAAGAGGTAAATGCAGAAAGTTCTGGGATTCTGAAACGGCCCTGCCTGCTTCTGGCTAGATGGGAGGCATCAGAAAAGGCTTTGCGAAGTCACTTTTGTAGCTGGCCTTGGAGGGTACGAAGAGGTGGGGTGGGGAGAGGATGCACTCTGAGCAGAGAAGCTGGGAAGTGAGGGGCAATTTTGGCCACTTGTGTTGTGTTATGGACTTGTGTCAGGGGAGAACAGTGATGCCGAAGAAGTGCTGGATCAGGGCACTGGCACAGACCAAGCCACTGTCCTGGAAGGTTCATTTGGCAGCATGGTGACGGGATAAAGGACGTTGATGGGTTGGGAGGAGCTGGAGGCTGGGAGAGCCTGGAGGCCTTGGCACCTGGGAAGGAAACAGGCAAGGAGGACTGGGGGCCGCCGCCAGGAACGGAAGGAAGGAAGGGCGGCATGAGATACTGCAGGACTGGGCGATGAAGAGAAGCTGCCGGTGACAGTGTTCCAGTCTGGGTCCCTGGCAGAGTGGCTGTACCATGCAAACAGGTGAAACGAAAGCAAGAGGAGGAAGTGCTTTGTGCCAGTGATCGTGCTCTCTGCCTCTCAATGCAGGACTTGGCCTGGATGATCACCTTCTATGCCCGCCTCTTCCTCACCTACGTGCCGTTGTTGGGACTGAAAGGCGTTCTGGGCCTTTTCTTCGTGGTCAGGTAGTATTTGTTGGGGAAGGAGGCATGGCAAAGAAAAGCTGATATTTGGGAGTAACGAGTCTGGTCTGGGGGCTGTGCTGGGGCTTTAGGCGGCGGGGTTGGGGCGGGGCGGGGAGCAGGATCTCAGGCGTTGGCTTGGGAAGATGGCCAGGCCAGAGCTGTTATCTGAGGGAGAAGAACTCTGACTTGGACTGGTTTTGTCTGTGTGCCATATCCACCAGGTTCCTGGAGAGCCACTGGTTTGTGTGGGTCACACAGATGAACCACATCCCCATGCACATTGATCACGACCGGAACATGGATTGGGTGTCCATCCAGGTAAGGGACGGTCACTTGGAAGACCTAGGGACAAGACAGCTAATGAAAAGGGTGGGTGGGCATCGATGCAGGCAAGGGGCTGGGGCAGTTAACAACAGAAGTCCCCAAACAGCACTGACTCGTTAGCTTGAAGTTTCTCTCCTGCCACCATGTGGAGTGACCAGGGACGGTCCCACACCCCCTTCTCTCAGCCAGCTTTGCCTGGAGAAGGCTGGGTTGGCCTTTCCATCTGGTACCCAGAGCCACACTCTCCCCTGCCCTCTTCCTCCAGCTCCATGCAACATGCAATGTCCACAAGTCTGCCTTCAATGACTGGTTCAGTGGTCATCTCAACTTCCAGATAGAGCACCAGTAAGTAGGGAGACCCGAGAAGCGCGGTCCTGGGGACGGTGCCTGTGGGGAAGGTGGGGAAGTGGAAAGAGCAGAGTAGGAGCCACTGACTGTCCCGTTCTCCCTGAAGTCTTTTCCCCACAATGCCTCGACACAATTACCATAAAGTGGCTCCCCTGGTGCGGTCCCTGTGTGCCAAGTATGGCATAGAGTACCAGTCCAA
>CM052884.1:88610892-88660834 GCA_028534135.1 Potos flavus | reverse complement strand
GAGGGAAAATGCCCCTGTAATTATAATATTCAGAGGGGGTGGTTTTGAGGAGATAAAGGCTCAACTCAAACCCTTCCCCTTTATCTTCCAGGCACAGATGTAAGACCCAATGACATGCATGGCCCCTGGAGGGAGGGATGGAGCTATTGGGGCAGAGATGTGAGTTTACTTTCCTTTTTCTAGTTTGGCAGATACTGATGGTTGGTGAGCAAAGAGGGAGTCCGAGGGTGTTGGAAGAATAGGGAGGACCTACTGAGCCCAAAAATCAGTAAGAGATTTAGCATTAAAATTCCAGCCAGGAAAGGGGTGAGCTCATCTCACTGGTTTGCTTCTCAGTGCCTTCTCCACCCTCTACTATCTGAGGAGATAGAGCGGCTGAACCTTCTGAGCAAGATTTAGATTGGAGGCCTGGTGTAGTGTGCTGCCTGGGAGGCTCAGCTCACTCTACAGCTAGGTGGGACCTAGGTCTGCCTCAGGCTCCTGGAGAAGCAATTTTCCCACTTCTAGAAGCAGGCAGAGCAAAGCCAGGACTGTGGTGCTGGAGACATCCGACTTTGAAGGATCCTGGCATTATCAATTTTGAGCTTATGTTCCATCCAGGGCACCCAGGGAGCATTAGGTCCTAGGTCTTGCCAAAATAGTTACTGGTCATTCAAAATCCCCTTCACCTTCAGATCACCTCTTACAACCACCACCCAAGGAACAAGACACTCCTAGGACGGAGAGTCCACTTCTTGATTCTTATCCATAAACAACTGAACGGACGGGGCAACTTCATCCCCTCCCTAGAAACAAATGGAGGTTCCCAGTGGTTTCCCTTTGTCTTCCTACCTGTAAGTCCAAGTTTAACAAAGTAGTTAGCACAAGTGACCACGTCGGGAGACCCTGAATTACCAGTCAGGAGGAAAACACAAGATTCAGTCCTAAAGAATATAGAGGTTGTTAAGAAATTTTCTACAAGTTAAATTATGTTACAGTATTACTTCTGAGTAGGAGCAGTGAATTAAATATAATTACTTCACGGTTCTAAACCAGAGATAGGAAGATAAAAACACAGTTTGTGAACTATCAACTCTGTTCAAGCATCTTCTCAGCTGGACACCAGGTAGGAATTTAGGATAATCTCTTAAAACGCCTATCCAATACTGAAATACACTTTATTACAAAATCTTCTGGTTCTTAAAAGGTAACAATCTAACCCATGTCTATAGCAAACAGAGGAATGTGCCCAGGAGTCTTGCCTTAAGCCCCAGGGCTTGTCCTCTGCATTCACAACCTCTTCTCTGCCCCACAGCCCCGCTTTCCCCTACAGGTGAAGGGGGACTGCCTGTTCAACAGCACCTACTTTAGGCATATTGAGATTTTTTTTTTTTTATATTGAGCATTTTGGATACAGAAAGGAGAAAACTCAAACTAGAAGCAAAAAGCAGAGCCATAGAAGAGTGCGCATTTGGTTGTAGGAGAGAATAAAGGTCATCTGAAAGCGAGCTGCAGTGGGGTTAGAACACCCCCTGTGGAAAGGCTGTGGGGATGACTTAGAGGTTTGTCAAAACAAAAATTAAAGCGACGACAACAGGGGCAGGATGGGTTGCAGAAGAGTTCAGCTCTTCTGCATTTGGGCAGGACCTGGTTGGAAACAGCCTGGGTAGAAAGCCTAGAAGCAGGACTGAAAAGTTCTTTCATTGGCTTCCTGACACCAGAACAGGTGCTGGTCCTGCCCCGTCCCTCTGGTCCCTACTCCCCAAGGCTTAGGAGTACTGTCACCAGCCCGTCCGGCCATCTGGCTGCCAGTCGGAGCAAACCCAGCGAGGCTTACTGAGCCAAGCCCAGGTCCTCAACGAATTTCAACCACTGTGGCCTTCTCTCCTTAACCTAGACCAGGGTGGTCTCCCACGGCCAGAGGGACACGCCAGTGACAGCCTCAGACTGTTTTAACAGTACGATGAGTGGTCTCAAATCCAAGCAATGACATGAGAAAACAAGCTTAAAGAGGACAAGTCACCTCCAGTCACAGATTGTGGCAAAACTAACGTTTGAGCTCAGTGTTTTAGAATTCCAACCTACGTGTTTATCTTTGTTACTCTTATCTTCCCTCCACTTTACTGGAAGCACTGTCTTTAATTAGGGCCTACATCTGTATCCTTTTCATGTGTACCAATTTTGTTGCCACATTCAGATGAGGTAAAGCTGAAAAATAAAGTTAATTTTGACCAAACGAAGGCTATTCACTTGTCGTAATCCACGATTTTCTTCTGCACGAGTCCATGGGACTCCCTGTGCCTGAGCTGTAAGTTACTACCTACCTCTATGGCTGAACTTTCTGACCAGGAGTTCCCAAACAGATTCTCCTTTGCACAAGGCCTTTGGGCAGAAGAACATCAGTATCCTCCCAAAGAACACCAAGGCACAGGTAGACTATGGCAAGGAAAAGGAAAGCCAGCCCCTTCTCGGGACCCCCATATGTCCAAGTGCTAGACTCCCCAGAAACACTAGCCAGGTGTGCTTGTGTCTCCTATCATGAGGCAACATCCTCCCCCTTTGACCTTGTTTCTAGTCTCAATACAGGTGGTTCCTAAAAGTCTCTTGTTTTGCCTGAATGTTCTCTGCAGGTGCAGTGCTTCAGGGCCGGACTGCAAAGCAATGCCTTTTTAACCTCAGTCTTGCTAGAACAGCTCCCTTTGAACAAGAACATTAGAACATGCTAGGTAAAAATCTGCAGAACTTGTTTTGCCTGCAGTGTGCAGTAGTTAATAGAAAAGACCAGACAACTCAACTTGAAAAAACAAGAGGAGGGGCACCTGGGTGATTGAGTTGGTTAAGCATCTGCCTTTGGCTCAGGTCACCATCCCAGGGTCCTGCGATCAACCTCTCACGTCAGGCTCCCTGCTCAGTGAGCAGTCTGCTTCTCCCCCTGCCCCTCCCCGACCTTGCTCATGCACACACTGTCTGAAAAAAAAATTTTTTTAAAGATTTTATTTATTTGAGAGAGAGCATGAGAGGGGAGAAGGTCAGAGGGAGAAGCAGACTCCCTGTGGAGCTGGGAGCCCGATGCAGAACTCAATCCTGGAACTCTGGGATCATGTCCTGAGCTGAAGGCTGTCGCTTAACCAACTGAGCCACCCAGGCGCCCTGAAATCTTTTAAAAAAGAAAAAAACATGAGGCGCCTGGGTGGCTCAGTCCGTTAAGCATTTGCCTTCAGCTTGGGTCATGATGTCAGGGTCCTGGGATCAAGTCCCACATCGGGCTCCCTGCTCAGTGGGGAGTCTGCTTCTCCCTCTGCTTCTGTGGCTCCCCCTGCTTGTGCTCCTTCTCTCTCTCTCAAATAAATTAAATTAATTAAAATAAATTAAAATCTTTAAAAAAAAAACAAACACAAGAAAGAAGAAAGGAAAAACCAGAGGAAAACCACTCTACATGTCTGACTACCACAGGGTACGAGCCCTTAACTAAAGCTACAGCACTGAGGCCACCACTCCCTAAGAAGTCTTTCCGCCTCTGGGCCCCGTCATCACCACAGACTTAGAATCCGATTACTTGGCGCTCCCGAAAGTTGTGTGGCTTGGTCCATTCTGAGAAAACCCGTTCATTCAACTGATGGATACAGCAGTGAACAAAACCAAGATCCCTGCCCTCAGAATAGAGCTGTCTACACCAGTGGCTTGGGAGTCCCCTAGTTTTGAGAGCACTGCTAGGGAGACTATGTCCCACTCCTTCTTCAACCAAAGCAGCTCATATCCTGAGGTTCCATGTAAGATTACACGTGAAAAATAGTTTACTCCGTTAGAAGTTTTGAAAACCACCCGTCTTTAGTCTTCTATCCGCTTAATCTGTTAGAATATTGGCAGTTTAAATTTCAGATTGCTTAAGTGTGCCTGTTAACTTCAAATGGCAGTGACAGGAATGCTAAAAAATTAAACTCCCCACCAAGTTGTGTTAGGATTATAAAACTGTTAAGACATTCCATCTCTATGGGAAACAGCAACCTGAATTTGATGTCACAAAAGAAACATGAAAGTAACTTCTGAAGTGCAGTTTTTTCACAATTTATAAACTGGTAAGGAAAATGCTTGGATGCTATGAAGTAGCTGATTGAAACTGTGAGGCTTTCTCAAAGGAGCTCCTTTATTTCACACTGTAGGTGGGAAACTAGAAACCCATTCAATTTATTAAAACTTCTTTCCTAGTTAAGTTAAACTAGGCCTCCTCCAAATGGCCTAAGTACTGCCAAAGCTGCTTTAGCCATTCTGTGGGGGTGTGGCGCCACCTTGTGGCCACTCCCAAACCTCTTGTAACGGTACAATTTCGGTGTTCTCTTCGGTGGGAAAAGAACATTATACTGCCTGAAGCCTGGGGACACTTGAGATGTTTTCAAATGTCAGAGAACATGACGTTCTGGTTACTTTTATAATTTTATTGACTCTTTTCTCATACCTTTAAAACAAAAACAAAAACAGCACATGAAAATAGCATCTTATCCCAAAGCTCAACTCAGTTGACTACCTCAGAGAGGACATTAGAATTTCGCCATCATACGCCTCTAAATAACCACTGTGAAGACTCAAGTTACATAGCAAGTTCGAGTTTCTGCCCACCCCAGGAAACATAACCAGTAATCGGACCCTTATTGCCACGTCCAGGGACTCCAGCTCTCCCTGGCTGTCTTAGTTCTCAGCAGCTCTCCCCATCCGTTACGACTCGGTCCTCCTGATGGCTGTCCCACAGCGCGGGTCAAGGCTGAGCCAGAGAGAAGTGCAGTCCGGTTCCACCACCCACTCCTGTCAGCCACCAGTTGGCCAGCCAGGAAATCATTTTTGTCCAGTCGGCTGTCTCTGGTGTTTATCTCCCACTCCCTCTTCAAAACTTGTTGCAACCACTTTCATTTAACAATAGATTCAGTGTCCGTTAAATTGCCTGAGAGGTGTTTTGAGCCTGACATACTTTCCTGAGCTAAAAAAGAAAGCAAACTAGCTCTGTGGCGTTCCTGCCGTAAGATCAAGGACAAAAGGGAAAAGCACTACCGAGAAGGGTGGAGCTAGAGAAGCGATGCAATCCCCTCCCCGCCCCCAGAGGTTTCTCTAGTGCCAGCTCTCGAGGGTACGATAAGGCAGATATTCTGGGGTCAAGAAGGTATGAGGGGAAATCCCATTTATTTTCCCCTTCTGAACTTCCCTGCTGCCCCAGTCTTTGCCTTCTTCTTAGCAGACCCCTTGGGCTCCGGCTCCTTGCGCTTAGCTGAAGAGAGAGAGCCAGTCACCTTGAAGAAATCATCCAGGCGGCCCTGGGTGCTGCCTTGGCGACTCTTGCTCAGCCGCCTGACCCCACTGCGGATTCGCTCCTCCGAGAACTGCTTTTCACCACACATGAACTTGACGAGCTCCTCTTCATTTGGCTCGCTCCACTTCAGCTCCACAGACTCTGGGTCAAGCACCTCAGGCTCCAGGAAGAGCTGCTGGGCCTCCTTGTGGAGCCAATTTTCTGGCACCGGGTACTTGTTGGGGTCAAGCCGACGCACAATCTCCTCGATGCTCTTGTGCTTCTGGATGAGGTCCACAGCCCGCTTGGGCCCAATGCCCCGAATGCTCTCACAGTAGTCACTGCCCAGCAGGATGCACAGATCTACAAACTGCTCCTGGTTCAGGCCCAGCTCCTGCAGAATCCGGTTCAGGTGGAATTCCTGGATGGGCAGCTTCTTGGCCTCGCTGGCAGTCAGGTGCCGCATTAGCACGGGGCTGCCAAAGGTCAGGCAATCCATGTCCTCGGTGGCCGCGGCGTAGACTTTGCCAGCCTTCACGAGGGCAGCACAACTGGCCTCGGCCTCACTGGGCGCATCGAGGTATGGGATGCCCATGAGGCTCAGTAGATGCTTGCACTCATCATTGTGTTGCTTGGTGACCTTTACCAGCCTCTTAGTAAACTTTTCCACCTCCTCCTCGACCCCAGCGGCCTGAGCCTGCTGCAGCTGCTTCTCAGCCTCAGCCCGCCGCTCACTGCGCTTGGCCAGCTCACCTGACTTGAGCTGGGGTGGCTTGCCGTCGAAGACATACACGGGCTTGATGCCGTTCTCCATCATGCGGATGGTGCGGTAGAACATGCCCATCAGGTGGCTGGTGGTCTCACCCTCCTCATTCTGCAGCACGTCCCCACCCTGGCGAACAGCAATCAGGAACTGATAAATGCTCATAGAGGCATCAATAGCCACCTTGCGGCCAAAGTAGCTCTTGATGTCATTCTCCCGGATGGCACCAGGGGCCACATCAGCAATCAGTTTGGCCAGGCCTTGAATTCCCATAGCAATACAGAGGAGGGACAGCTAAAAAAGAAAGGAGTAAAGTAAGAAAAGGAGGAACTTAAAGGATGCGAAGGATCAAGGGTTATAACTGGTGCTATCTCACCAACTTCATGCCTTCAACTGAACGAACTGAGCACAACAAAAAGGACGCCAATTTGGGACTGCAGAAGATGACAAGATAAACAAGACGAGGTCGCCACTCGTGAAAAAACTTACCATCTAGCAAGGGAGCCCACTCAATTAATACTAAGGCTTCCTGAGTATTGGGGGAAAAACCGGGTGTTAAGAGGAGTAAGATCCTGCTGATGTTGAGGGACTTAAGGTTTCGTGGATAAGGCAGCAACAGGGCTCGCACACAGTAAGGGCTACAACTGGGGTGGGCATCAAGGACCCTGCAAGTCCAGAGGAAAGTGCCCGGCTTAGCCTGAGGAGCCCAGGGACCATAATGACAGAACCAAGTCCTGAACGACAAGCAAATACTGGCTAAACAAAGATGACGAGATGACACAGGTGCAAAAGCAACCATAATACAAAGCTGAATGTGCACAGTGGCAAAATAAACATGAGTTATCTATCTTCTTGCCAACTCGTTGACAACTCATACGATCCTCCTCTGTATCTTTATGCCAGTCACTGAACATCCCTGACACATTCCTCTGGCTCCCTGCCTCTTAGCAGCGGTGATGGTTAGTTTTATGTGCCAATTTGGCTAGGCTTAGGCACCCAGTTATTTACTCTAACACTAATCCAGGTGTTGCTGTGAAGGTTATTTTGTGACATCTATCATCAGTTGACTTTAAGCAAAGGAGATTATCCTCCATCACATGGACGGGCCTCATTCAATCAGCTGTAAGGCTTTGGCAGCAAAAACGGAGGTTTCCCAAAGAAATTCTGCCTAAAGACTGCAGCATCCACTCCTGCATGAGTTGCTAGCCTGTGGGCCAGCCCTATCATTTTCAACCTCGCCAACCTCTACAATCACCTAAGTCAATTCCCTAAAATAAATCTCCTTATATCTGTCCATATCCTATACCTTATTGTTTCTCTGGAGAACCCTGACTGATACGGCAGCCCTGAAGAAGGACTGGCAAAGAACAACATATCTGAACAAGACTTATGTGGCTTTCTCACACACTGCTGCTCGCGTCTCCCTTCAGTATCGCCTCAGCACTGCACCCGGTTTCTACTTCTACCACGATGTTGCTAGGAATTTTAAGTCTTTCCCTTTGTATTTTCTCTCCACCACTAAGTCTGAAATGTGAACTCCATGGCTCCTACCTGACCCTAGGTCCTGATCTAGGAGGCTGGCAAGCTGTAGTTGCTCAGTCTCACACTGCACTTCTGTGGTTCAGGCCCCTTCACGAGTATTTCCTAGGGCAGTGCTTCTCGAACTTTGGTCAGACCCAACCACCCTCACAATTTTTGCCACTTCCATCTAAAACCTGTACTTTCATTCACATAATATTTTCTTTAAATGGACACCATTGTTTTAAAAACTAAGGTAAGTCGAAAAAGAGAACTCCTCTTAAGCAGTAATGCCTGTGCCGTATCAGTTATATTTTAATGTGTTAAATGTGTGACTATTAAAAAGGATTTTTTTTGGATGCCATTTAAAGTCATCGTGTGGGGCGCCTGGGTGGCTCAGTTGGTTAAGCCATTGCCTTCAGCTCAGGTCATAATCCTGGGATCGAGTCCCGCATCAGGCTCCCCAGAGTCTGCTTCTCCCTCTGACCCTCTCCCCTCTCATGCTTTCTCAAATAAATAAAATCTTAATAAATAAATAAACAAACAAACAAACAAATAAATAAATAAAGTCGTGTGCTCACTGGTGGTACGTGTCCAACACTCCAAGAAAGATTACACTAGACCTTTTCGTTGCTCCCACTTTTCACAGGATTCTTTCTAAAGCATAAGTGACCCTGCCACATCCCCCTTCTACTTAAGTCCAAACACCTCAACCTGGCGTCAGGATCTTCCGTGATTTGCTTCCCGACCTACCTTCACAGTCTGGGGGCCAACGCAAAGGCTGGGATAAGGCCTGCCCTTTTTCACTGCTGCTCAGCCGTGCCCTCCTCCCGCCATCCTCTGGCTCCTGCCATACACTGGGTGCTCGGAACCGTTCCTCCCGCAGAAGCCTCTCGATCGATCGTCTGTGTCCCGCCTCAAGCTGGCTGCTTTGCTAGAAGGCTTACCGAGGGGTCAGTGCCTTCGGGCCGGCCAGCCTCCCACAGCCCCCAATAGCTGGAAGCGGGAAAGGAGTCTAAACCAGTGAAGTCTCCAAAATGTTTCTCATCCAGGAGCTTGGTCAAAATACCCCACGGCCCCATAACGTGGAAGCTATCTCCCCCCTTCCACAAGTGAAGGGAGGTTAGGCGACCGGTCCCAGTCGCACAGCGGGAAGGTGGCGGGCCCGCACTCTGGCCTCAGGCCCGCGAACTGCAGACGCCTCCCCCCCCCCAACACCCAGAGCGAGGCGGACCCCGCCGCCCTCGGAGACGCTTCCCATGGGGTCTCACCTGGCCTTTGGGGCGCGAGGGCTCGACAGCTAGCGCTGAGTCCGGTGCTGCCCAGGACGGTGCACGGCCCCGCTCCCTGCTCAGCTCCGCCGCTGCTCCTGTCGCGCTCCGCCGCCTTCCAAAGCCCGCGCTCCCGTCACGTGACCGCCGTCGCGCACAGCCTCCTGGGAAGTATGGCGCGAGCCCGACTCCCTCGGCCAGTTCCCCTTGTGCCAAACAGTCCCGCCGGGGAGAACGAACCCTCTCAGCGGCTCTGCCCTACCCTTCCCCCAGCTCCACAGCAGGCGCCCACAGGCTGCAGCCCCCGCGACACCCTAACCCACAGGACTACAAATCCCACAATGCCACTCGCGCGAGGGGGGCACTTCCTCTTCCGCTGAACAGTGCGCCTGCCCCTGCCGACGTGTTATTCCGGTGGCGGAGCGCCCCTGCCGACGTGTTATTCCGGTGGCGGAGCGGTGGATGACCCAGTGCCTGGCAAAATGGTGAGGGGGTGAGGGGCGCTCTGGACAGGACTGTGAGGACCCCTTGGGGCCCGTTCCACACCCCGTCTCTCTCGCGAAGGCCTCAGACGCCCGAGATCCAGACAGCGGGAGGCTCCTGTATCCTCCGGCTTGGGCTTAGGGGCGGGAAGGGAAGCCCCTTGCGTGGGACTCATTAGGCTGAGGTTTTGATCTCGCGACTTTTAAGGGGCGAGGCGTGTGAGGTGCATTTTTAATACCTCGAGCTTTTATCTCTGTTACCTGTGACTAAGCTATTATCTCTATGTGGAAAGTTCTTCCTCCTGCTGAACTACTCATCCTACGAGGCCCAGGGCAGATGTTCAACCTTCTTGGTGGTGGACGTCCGACTGTCTCTGGCACTTGGCCGCTCTCTCCTGGGAGCTCCCACAACCTCTGGACAGACCTCTTGCCACACGTCGTGGACTTCTTTGTTATCTGCCACGCCTCCTAGTGACCACCATCTGACGTGCATCTAGCTCTGGGATGATGTCTATTCATCTTTGTATTCCCAGTGCCAAACACAGGGCCTGCAATTGGAGCCCCAATAAATGGCAGCGATTGTTTTATCATTTTTAGGGGGGGGCATAAATGTTTACTGAATTGAATTCCCGTGTCTCCTAGAACAATAGGGTCAGTTTATTTCTCTAGAGTTGTTATGTTCTGGACATTAGGAGCGTTGGCTGGTGAGTGACAATGGAAGTCAACATTTGTACAGAACTTTACCGTTTAGCCCTCTTTCACAAGCATTATCTCATAATCTTCCCTATAAGCTCGGGAAGGAAACAAACACCTTTTGAACAACTACTCCATGCCAAGAAATGAGCTAGATGCTTTTACGTTCGTCATCTTTCTTAAATTATACATCAATTCTGTGAGTAGTGTTATTATAACTATTTTACTGAGATTCAGGTTATTCAGTAGAGCCAGATTATTAACTGAAGTCTTTTGTCAGTAGATCCTGAGATTCCATAATAGCATAGCGTGAAGAATACAGGTGTAGAAGTTGAGATTGGGTCCTGGCCCAGTCTCTGTATTACAGCAGGATTCTGAGCTTGGTGTCTACAGACATGGGTCCATAAAGCTCCTAAAATTACAGGCAAACTTTTTCTTGCTTGTGGTTTACCCTGGGCAGGGTCCATACTTTTTATCACATTTTTTTCGTAGTCATTAGTGGTCTCAAAAAATGTTAGGGACCACTGATCGATAGCCAATCGGTCACCTTCTTTGTCAGCCTCTGACTCTCAGCTGCCCTTCTTCTCTCATATTGAAAAAGCAAAGTGTCACCTTTAATTTAAGATCTCATTGATATCATTTCCAAATGGAATTGCTTGATGTTGGTTCTGCAGGACTTCCATATTTCCCAGGCTGAAACAGACCTTTAAAAGTCCTAGAAGGAGGAGGCTCCTTGAGGACCTCACGCTCCCCCTCAGGTTGAAGTCCCGGGATTCTTTGATAGCTCTGATCTCATGCCCTCCCCTAGGAGCTCGAGGCCATGAGCAGATACACCAGCCCAGTGAACCCTGCTGTCTTCCCCCATCTGACCGTGGTGCTATTGGCAATTGGCATGTTCTTTACCGCCTGGTTCTTCGTGTATCCTTTTACTGAGCAGCCATTGGGGCCAGAATTAGCAATGTGGGAAACCGAGGGAGAAACCATGCTGGGTACATGCACCCTCCCGGTTTTGCTCTGGTCTGGGGGGAAGGGGAAGGTAAGGAGGTTGAAGAAGAGCTGTTGATGTCCAAGGTCAGGTGCTGGCCTTATTTCCCAAGTTCAGGGGAGCTCAGTTTGTTCTTCAGATTTCCAGGATAATGAACAGAAGGCCTGGCTGGACTGGAGGTTGGGGATAGGGGATCTGAAGTTGGAAAAGTGGTAAAAGAAGGGTATGCTCAGGTGGCAAGAGATCTGAGGCCTAGTGTCAGTTCCACTGTTAACTGGCTGTGTGACCTGGGGCAAGTGACCTAACCCCTCTGGGCCTGATTTTCTTCATGGCTGGTTGAGGGCTGGTATAAAGCAAGAGTCCGGGTCATCTCTCAGGCCCCTCTTCCTGGCTACACTGAGCCAGGCAAGCCTTCTAGAAGGCTCACCGTGTACCTTTCTCCTGGAGCTGCACTGGCCAGGCTTCCTGTCCTACACAGTCGATTGCTTTGCTTCTCCTTAATCACCCTGCCAGTTATGAGGTTACCTCCACCAAGTACACTCGAGATATCTACAAAGAGCTCCTCATCTCCTTGGTGGCCTCACTCTTCATGGGCTTTGGAGTCCTCTTCCTGCTGCTCTGGGTTGGCATCTACGTATGAACTCCCAAGGGTAAGAGCTGTGACAGGGCGGGCATTAGAGAAGTTTCCCCCATCCCCATCAGCGGGGTCCTCAGGCCTGTGCAACACTTTGGTTAATGGTGACAGACTCAGCAGAGTGGAGAGGGACACCAGGCACGTGTGCCTCTTTCCCTGTCCCAAATGGGGATGTGTGCCCTACATTGTCATTCTAAGTTCTGCACACTGCCCAGGGCCTAGATTGGGCATTGGGATATACTTCATAGGGCTGTGGGCACAGTCTTCCCATGTTAGACATTTACCTCCTTACACATCATACACTATTGACCTGGCGAGGCTGCTTGGGAATGGATTAAAAGGGGGTCAGAATCTGGGAGTTCCAACTTGCCGCAAGGAGTACCATTGTGGTTACTTTGAATGTTTTCAGTCATTAAGATAAATCTTGACTAAGTGATTTAAAAAAAACCCAAAACCCTTGCTGCAGATAATCCACCGAACAGGTCACTGAGAGCCAGCTTTGGTGGCCCAGCTTCAGAGCAGTGGGCCCATCGGCCCTTGCCCCAGGAGTGCAGGGTCCAGTGAGAAAAGGAGGTGGAAAGAAGTGTCATCGGTCTCATTTTGATACCCCCCTCTCCTCTTTCAGGTTCCAGCCAGGCAGCTTCGCTGAATTCCTGCTTTTGTAAATTAATTTTTTTTACTGTTGCTGGAAGTGTCCCACCCGCTGCTCCCAATAAAGGCAGACGTGTGACCATCCCATCTGGTGCCCATTCCGAAGGGGTGGTGTGTGGGGGGGGCAGTGGAGTGGCATCAGGACCCAGGTGACTTCCCTGGTCCCACCCCTTCCTGGTTTTCTTCTGCCTTTCAGTTGGTTCCTGCTGCTGGGAAGCCCTGCCTTCTCTACCTGTGAGGGGTGAGGCAGGTATGTGGGGGGGTGTCTGTCCTTAGAATTTAAACCTCTGGATAGCAGGGGGCCAGGCCTATCCTCTTCTGTTGTTCTTAGAGCAGACTTCTCTGGGAACCCGCACCAATCAAGTCTGCCCTGAGCCAATCCCATCCTCTAAATGTAGCCACCCTTCTGTGTGCTGGGGACCTTCACAAAGCTCTGCTTGTCCCCAGAGGAGGTTTACCCTAGGGTGGCTCCTTTAACCCAGGTGGGGCAGCGGTAGGTCCATGGGATGTGGCTAGGGGAGGGGGCTGCTGAGTCCTGTTCCCAAGCCTAGCATGAAGCTAAGAAGGATAATGGGGTACGAGGCATCCGTCTGGCTCAGGAACCCCAGAGACTCCAGCTGGTCTTAGCCCCACAGGCAACTCCATCTCCTGCCACAACAGTCTCAAGAAGAGATGGGGAGGCGAGGTCAGATACAAAGCCATATTTTTACATTTATTTATATACGTATATTTACTTCAGAAGAAAAGAACAGGAGCAGGAAGCAAGCAGGCCCAGGGCTGCTTCCCTCTGCCCACTGCAGAGTCAGAGTTGGTACACGATAAATAGGAGTCAGCACTCAGGGACAGGGACTGGGGGTTAACCGGGAGGGAGGGGCGCTCTATGCACATGCAGGCCTTCATGGAGGGGGAGGGTACAATATGGGCAGAGGGACTCGTGCATTGAGAGGCCGTATGTACAGCTTGAAGCTTGGGGGAGATTAGCCCAGTGGCTATAGGAATAAATGTCAAATGGGTGAGAGGAAGGGAGGGATGGCTGCTGGACCCCATGTAGGGAATGGAGCCAAGACCCCCACTTACCAGTGCCAGCCAGGCAGCTGTCAGCCTCCAGCAGGTGACCCACTCCCCTTCCCTGAAGCCCTTTTACCTTCATGGGCTTAAGGCAACTTTGGTCCAAGGTTGACACCCCCCCCCCCCCCCCCCGCCCCAAGCAGCTTGGAGCCCCAATCCTTGCACCGAGGATCCCTCCTCAGGCATGGAAACAGCCAGCTGCTAACCAGATTGGGGCTACGCTGTGTCCAGAAGGGCTCCAGGGGGCAGTGGAGGGTCACTTTCCAGTTAAGGACTGAGGGGCCACAGTCCACGGACAGGCACCCTCACTGAGGAAGCCCCAGAATCCTATTATAAAGGGTGGGGCTCAGCAGTTTTAAGGCATTTCAGGAGGGTTCCCCCCCCCCCAGTGCAGGGAGAGAGAACAGAGTAGTCCTAAGTAAGGCCCGCCCCCTGCATGGTGTGGGGAGCCACGCAATTCCTATGTCAGAACGAGGGAGTGGAGCCACACTGCGGAGGGAGGTGGGAGGCGGGGTATCCCTATCCCCCAATTCCCCTGAGGATAAGTGCTTTGAGACCCGTGGCCGAAGGGGGCCCGCACTTCACAGGCTTCTGAAAGATTTCAGCTCCCCACAGAAAGGCCTCCCATTCAAAGCTGAGAATGAGAGGTCGGAGAGGGGAAGGCCCGGTTCCCAAAGAGGTGGCAGAATACCGCAGGGCAGGGACGGCAATTCCTGCTCCCCTTACTGAACCCGTGTAGACGTGGCTAAATGCTTTCCACACTCCTTCGGTGAGCCTGGATAGGGCCTCAGCGCTCCAGGCTCCCACTGCAAACGCTTCCTGTAACACTGGCACTTGAGTTAAGACTTCTTCGGTACCACAAGCCCACTGCTCCACCTCCAGGAGGAGAGGGCGGCGATGGAGCCTACTGCCAGGCGTGGGCTCGTCGAGCCCAACATGGGAGCCCTTGATTTGGGGAGACAAGGTCGCCAGCAGCCAAGAGAGGAGGGAGAAGCCAGAGTCGTCGTGGTCGGGAGTGGGATGCGTGTCTCAGACCCCCCCGGGATGGATCAGAGCCAGGGCTCCGTCTTGTTAAGTGTCTCCCGAGGGCTCTGCACTTCTCCGGCCTTTCCATCTCCCTCCCACTCCTGCCCTGGCTTAAGTGCATTTTAGTAATTACTTCATTAATAACAGCAAAAGCTGTTTGTCTCCACGCACCTGCCAAGACCAGCCTGCTGCCTTGCAGGGATTCCCGCTCCTCTGCTCAGAGAGAATGATGGATCGCAGCTCTGACAGCAAGCTCTGGAAGCTCCCAGGAGCCCAGGCCGTGGGGCCGCAACACGCATCTGGGGCGGGGGCTGGGGGGCTCACGGGGAACTTCCCTTCCAGGATACTCCAGGTTCAAGGGTCCAAGGCTGACCGGGCCGCCTGGCCCCCCTGCTGATTCAGCCACGCACTGAGTATACATAAGGCACATGGTCGGTCTTTCCAACCCATCCAGGGCTGGCTTCAGCTGCCCTGGGAGCTCTCGGGAGCCAGTGCTCCCAGGGAGAAGAGACCTCCTGGGCCACACTGAAAGCTTCAAAGTCCCCAAGTCCAGCGTAACAGTCAAACCCCAAAAAGTCCACGACCTCGCCACCCCGCAGGGAGCAGCTTTGAGGTTCAGGGCTGTATACTTTCCACTGACGCATGGATCCAGCCAAGTCTTTTAGGGCTCCGGACAAGTGAAAGGCAGCAGGTCCCGACTCCAAAAGAGGGCCGGCTTGCAGTCTCAAAGGGGGAGAGTAGGCGGATAGGCTCTGGACAGTCACAGGCTAACCCTTGCCTCCAGGGCCCCTGCAGCCAGCCCTCCAACCACCGGAGCCGGACAGAGGGACTGGTCGATCCCGGCCCTAGGAGGTCTCCCTGGCTCCCCCTGCAGTTGGTGCGTGAGGGGCGACCAGCAGGAACAGCAACTCCAGTGTGAGGACTTCCAGTTTCCCCAGTCCCGGGGAGGGCCGAGCCCAGGTCAGTCTCTGCAGGGGACGTGCCCGTGAACAGCAGAGAGCTGGGCGGGTGGCAGGCTCCAGAGTAAGGCGGCCACGTCCAGTGCGGAAGGGGTGCCACCTCGGGGAAGGCAGCTCAGTCACACAGGCGGTAGAAATGGAAGTAGTAGTCTGTGGCCGGCCGGACCGGGGCCTCCGCGCTGCAGTCGGCCTGACCCTGGGTGAGAGGGCAGCAGGAACAGGTGAGGTGGCTCTGGGGGCCCAGGGTGGGAAGCACTCCCTTGCCCCCCGCCATATCACCTGACACCGCGCCCCAAGTCTTGCCATGTGCTCTGGGGACAGGGGTTGCCTGTACTCACCAGCAGTGCCACCCGGAAGTGGTAGGTGAATTCTCGGAAAGACAGAATCATTACTGGCCACTGGTGGGAGGTGCCCTGGAGAGAGGGGAGAGGGAGTGGTGAAGTCAGCCCCCGGCCCCATCCCAACCAGCAGCCCTGAGCACGGTCATTGCAGCCCTGGGCTCCAAGGCAAGTGTTACGGAGGCTGAAGTCAGAGCTGGGAAGAGAGAGGGGAGGGAGCATGTTCTGCTCTGGGGAGCGGTGGCAGCCGCCCCTTTAGGCAGACTCTGTGCGGGGGGGTGGGAGGGGGTGCCTGCAGGTCCACAGCCGCCCTCGCCCTCCCCTGGTCCCTGCCTCGTCTCTTGCTGCCTTCCCTCCCTGTTACACTCTAGGCATGTCAGAGTATCTCACGAACCCCATGCTCACTCCACCCAAGAGGGTGATGCTGCTTATAGATGAGGATACTGAGCTATTGCCTGAAATCACAGGCACCGCATGGCAGAGCAGGGACTGACACACGGGTCCCCGCGCTGTCGTGCTCTCTCCCTTGCAGGGGAGCCTGAGACTTGCCCGTGTCCCAGCTGAGGCTTTGGTGTGGCCTCCCCGTACGTGGCCTCGGGCCTGAGCTCCCCCTCTCCTTTCGGCCGCCCTCTCCTCTGCCTGTGCCTCTTCGGAGGCTCTCACGGCCTCGGCCTCTACTCAGGTTACTTTCTGCACATCTTTTCTCCCCAGCTGGGGAGTGCGTTCTTCCAAGGCAAGGCCTGGGTCCACCCCCGCCCTCTCCCAAACCCTCCGTGTCCCCACAGCTGGGCCCAGCACAGGGCCTGGGACGGAGGGACCCCAACACATTTTTGTTGAATAAGCATGAATTGGTGAGAAGACCTTCCCTTCGCTTGCATGGAGAGTCACAACTTTGGGGCACGTGGGGGGGGCACGTAGCCAGTGAGGAGCTGGACAAGGGAAGGGTCACGGGCATTTGGTTCTCAGAGCAAGAGGTAGGCCTCCACAAGGTAGGCTGAGGCATCTTCCGGGCTGGAGGACTGAGCCATGCCGCTGCCCAGCCTGAGCTTGAGGACCGGGGTCCCTCCTGTGTCCCGACCCCTAGCGGGACAGGCTGCCATGTGTCCCTCTGCCGGAAGGCCACACTCTCCCGGGCCTCCCCACCTCTGCACGTGCCGTTCTGCTCCTGCGACACTGGCCTCTTGTCTTTCTCCAGCTGACCCCAAGCTGCAGGTGTCGTCTTCATCAAACCTGACTTTTGGGGCGGCTGTTCTGAGCCTGACACAGACAAGGTTGGCTCTCCCTGCCAAGGACCCCTAGAGTACCTTCCCCATCGCGCCACTGCATTCATCCCAGGTTGGTCCCGGTGGAACTATTTTCTTCCCCAGGGCTCTGGGCAGGGCAGGGCCGGGAGATGCTCTGCAGGGAGCCCCGAGGCCCAGGGCCTAAACGGTCCCCGTGGAGATGCCTTCACTCTGCCTCCTGGCCCCTTCTCTTCACCTGTTTGGGGGCCCAGTTGTGCCAGGGACGATGAAGCTCTGGGGCCTGGCTGGCCCACAGCCTCCCAGGCGCCGCCTACCTGGGTGTCCTGGTGGGTGTGCAGGCTCTGTGGGAAGCCCCCCTCCTCGCACGGCTCGTCCTTCGACATCAGGCTGCACAGCGCCACAGACACAGGAGACGAAGAGCTGGGGGAAGGCCCGGTTAGCAGGGAAGTGGGGTTCTGAGTTCCTCAACCCCGCCCCGCCCCCAGCCAGCCCTCCCACACCCCCACCCCTGCCCCGCCGAAATAAGCCACGGATCCTCACACAGCTTGAAAATGAGGCCTACTGGTCAGGCCCTAGACCGCCCTTTCCCATCTACCATCCCACACGGCCTTCACACCCATGAGGCAACAGCAGTTTCTAGATGAGCTGAAGCACAGAGACCGCCAGGGTCACACAGCCAGTCGAGCACAGAGCAAAGGATAAAGTCAGCATCCCTCCTCAGACCCCTTCCCCGAGCCGCCGAGGCCCGTTGCGTCTCTCCGCTCCCCCAAGCTGGCACTCACTTCATCTGCAGAGTCAGGCTGAGGTGCAGTGGGGTGCTGCTGCTGACAGGAATGCGGTAGGTGAAGTTTCCAGGCCTGCAGGGGCAAACGTGGCTCCTGAGACCAAGGCTACCCTGCTGGAGCCCCTTGGCCGGATACCACGGCCCCCGGTCTGTACCGGAGCCCATGGAAAGGGGCTGCCCCGCCTCGGGCAGGGGAGGTGGGAAGGGGGCGATGTCTGGGCATCTGCACTGTCTGGGCTCATGTCACCTGAGGGAATCTGTCCTTGGGGTGAAGGGAGGGAGCCAAGCCCACCTGCAGGCATCCCCTGGAGCGCAGTACTGGGAAGTGATGGGCATTGAAGTCTCCAGCACCTGGATAGAGGTCAGGGAGGGCGCTGGCTCTGCAAGGAGAGAGGCTGTGGGGACAGGGAGGAGGGTGACAAGGCAGGATACAAATAAGAAGCAGCCAAGCCGTTCCCTGCCAGCCTCGCATTCAGTCACTCACACCTTAGTATAAATAAGTACCAGGTTATTCTTTCCAGACCCGCACAATGGCCAGGGTCACACCACCTTTTCGCCGGCAGCACTACGAAGAGCCATCTCCCATGAGCCTGGGGTGTGCCTCCTTGGCAGAAGCTGAACCCCAGGAGCAGGGATGGGTCTTACATCCTTTGCCAGAGGCTTACAGGAGCCCGCTCACAGTTCTTTGTTCCTGACCGCACGCGTCTCTTCACGTTCAGTTCAGCGGCATCAAGTTGGTAGCCTGAAGCTAGCCACAGTGGGAGTATTCACCACAAATCAGGGCTTTTTCCCCAAGAGCCAAGTGTTAAACGCCTACCAGCACCCCACTCATGAGGGCTTGTGGCCTTCTGTGGATGAACCCACCACAGACTGGCTGGCTGGGGGTGGGGGGTGGTATGGAGGTGTGACATGGCGGGTGGGGGAGACAAGGCTTTCTTGGTCATCTATGGGCTGGCTGCCGCCTGACCCACCCCCCGCCTAGGAAGGGGAATCTGGGGCCACAGAACATCTGCCGGACCTGGTACATTTTCAGCTCCATGAGGCACAACCCAGGCACACAAGGACCCCCGCAGGACCCAGCATGCCTTTGGGGTCATGGACAAATACCAGATAAAGACAAGATGGAAGGTGCCCTTCTCGTTTCTCTTCTGGGCAAACTCCTGTGGTCCTTCAGAGACTCAGCTCCAATGTCACCTCCTCCAGGGAGGCCTTCCTGATCACCTCCTCGCCTCAGCCTGGACAAAGTGCCCTCCCCAGTCACCAAGCTGCCTGCATATCCCCTCAGAGCCCCATCAGGCTACTCCACAGGTCTCTGAGCCATCTGGGGTCAGGGCATGTCTGTCTTCATCACTCCCAGGACCCTGTACAGAGCCAGCCACAGAGCAGTGGCCCCAGAAGTGGCTGGCTGCTGAGCAGCCACCCGGTGGGGTTTCCCCATCACTTTGAACTTCAATCTCAGCAAGTCACAGTTTCTAAGCTTTTTTTTTTCTTTAAGCCACAAAAGCCATCAAATGAAAGCTGATAAGGAGGCCCAGTATCTAGAGCAGGGCCACCTGGCTGAAGCCCGGAAGGCCCCTGGCCGCCTCTGTGACCTCCGGGGCCCTGGCATCAGGCAGACGTGGGGCGGGATTCCAGGTCTGCCGCTGCCCGGCCACGCGACCCAGCTCCGGTTTCCCCATCTGAACTACGGGGATGATCCCTTCCTTGCAGGCATGTGTGTGCACTGAATGAGGCGAGGCCTGATGGCGGGGACTTCGCAACGCCCAGCAAACGTCTGTGGACAGACAGTCCTGCGCCGGGCCTGCCGATGACCGGGCTGAGATGCGCCCAGGCCGGGGAGCCTTGCTGGCTGAGCTGAGAAGATGGGGCGGCGGGTAGGGCAAGTACCTGGCTGGCCCGGGGCCTGAGTGGGCCGAGCAGGGCTCAGGCCAGGCTGGGGGGCCCCTCGGCGGGTCCGGCCGTGGAGACCAAGGCTGGGGCTGTTCTTGGCTTTGCCCTGCCCTCCAGGGAAGGGGACCGCAGGGCTGGCCAGAGGTTCGGAGCTCTTTGGATGCTTGGAGTGGCCAATGCCATTGGCTGACAGGCTCCACGACTTGGCTCTGATGTTGGTGACTGGCAGCAAGGCCATCTGGCTGGGGCCTGTGGGAAGAACGAGGGACAGGCTGAGAAGAGGGAACCGGATGCCTCCTGTCCAGCTTTCTCTAGGACTTCGCCAGACTGAGTGACCCCCCCCTCCTCTGTCTCTTCATCCCCTCAGAGAGACCCACTGATATCTCTCCAGAGCCTCATTCTGGGCTCCAGGATACCCTTCCCCCAATGAGTCTTTGGGGCCTTTCTCTAGACTCACATAAAACCCCCTCAACCCAAACCCTGGAGCCGAGATAGCCATACCTGAGCGGTTGGTGGAGGGGCTGGGACTGGGGCTGAGGCCGTGGCCAGGCTTAAAGCTGGGGCCAAGACTAGGGGCTGCGGTAGGGCTGGGGGTGGCCGATGAGCAGCAGACGACCGGGCAAGGGTGGCTGGAGCACAGGTCCAAGGTGGGGATGACCGGACCTGGGGCCAAGCTGGTCCGGCCAGTGGTAACTGAGGAAGCCAGAGGCTGTATGAGCCAGAGGTGGGCAGCTGGGCCCCCTCCCAGAACACAGCCCCCTGCCCCCATCCCCCCCTCCAGACCCACCACAGGCACGCACCCAGCAGCAAAGAGGGCGGTGTGCCTGGCAGCCCAGTGGTCACGGGGGCCCGTCGGAGCTGGGTGGTCCCAAAGCTCTGGCTGGACCTGCTGGGGAGGGGCAGGCTGAGCTCAGAGGGACTGCAAGAGCCTGGACAGGGAGGCCTGGGAGTCCCAGAGAGGTGGACAGGGACGGCGGAAAAGAGGCAGGGAGCCAGGAGCCAGAGGTAAGGAGGGAGGGGGCTTGGTCCATACACGTACCATGGGCACATGGCCTCGCTCCCCCCAGGGTGCTGGGGCCGGAGCAGGGCCAGAAGACAGGAAGTGGACACGGCAAAAGAGCTAAGGGGCGGCAGAGAGGAAAAGGAAGGGGGGACAGGTGCAGGGGAGGAGAGAGAAAAGACACGGTCAGAGAGAGCCCCGGAGCTGAGGTGAGAGTGGGCAGACAGAGCCCGGGGTCCCACCCTGGCCCTCCTTCCCTGCCGACTCCCCCCTTGCAACCTGGGCCCCTCAGATGCCCCCTGACTCGCAGAGGCCCAGCTACCTCAAGGAGCACTGAGTAGAAACGTTGGCTTCAGCAGGGACCGCGAAACGGCTGCCCCTCCTCCAGGGAGACCTTCCCACCCACCCCTACAAGCCCCGGCAGGCTGAGAGCCGAGGCGCCGTCGCCATCCGAGGAAACAGCTTCCACGGCTCCTCTGCCCCCGGGCTGCCCACCAAAGCCCCTCCCATCCTGGCAGCTTGGCTGGCAGCCAGGCCTCCAGGGACATACCCATCGGTTTCTACCAGGTCCTCCTCTGTGCGCAGGCTCAGCACATACAGTGTGGACATGGACACCACGCTGGGAGCCACAGAAAGGGCCACTGTTAGAGCTGGAGCCACGGTCCCGGCCCTCTCTCTAGGGCAGGGTCTGTGGTCCTTGGCTCCAGGGGCTGGGCTCACGCATGAATGATGTCTCCCCACGGGTCTCCCCTGCCCCAGGGCCACAGGACAGAAGGAGGCAGCCCTCTTCCCTCCCTGAGACCTCAGGCAGGTCTCATCTCCCGGCCACATCGTCCTCTTCCTCCAGGCCTGGCCCCAAGGGCAGCTCAAGTCCCCCAGCCAGCCACCCCTGGAGCCCGGGGCACAAGTCACCTGAAGGCCATGACCACCACCAGGGCGATGATGGTTCCCTGTAGAAAGCGCTGGCTGATGCAGGCCTGGTCTGGGACCACAGAAGACGGCTGAGGACCGAGAGGAAAAGGGGAAGAAGCAGAAAAGGCCCAGACTTAGGGAGCCCATGGTGTCACTCGGTGTGGGCTCTGCTGGAGATGGGGGTGCTAAGGTCTACTGATTCCTACAGTGAGGGGCGGGGGGCGAGGGGGCGTTGGACAGAGGGAGAGGAAGGAGAAAGGGGGCCAGAGAGCTAGAGAGCTAGAGAGCTGGGAGGAAGAGGAGCCCTCGCAGTCGGCGAGCCTGGAGAGGGAGGGCCCGGCCCAACCTGCCTCCCACCCTCGCCCAGCCTCACCTTGCTGGCCACCTTGGGCGGCCTCTTCTTGTGGGGGACGCTGCCCACCCGGCTGAACTGGCTCCCCGCATGGCTGCAGCAAGAGGGCCAGGGTCAGAGGTGCCTCCGGGAAGGGGGTGTCGCCCCCGCCTGGCCCACACCCCCACCTGAAGGCGCCCGAGCTGCCAGTGGACTTGAGGCTGTCCAGCCGCCGCAGTCTGGCCAGCCTGTGGCTCCAGCGCTCCAGCTCGTCAATGCGCGTCTCCAGGTTGTCGGTCAGCTTGCACAGCTCCTTCACGGCCCCCACGTTCTCCATGAAGATGCGCTCCTGCCGCAGGCCACGGGCAACGTCAGCCCCCGGGGAGGGAGCCCTCCACGCTTCCCTACCTGGGCCAGCCCCAGCGCCCCCAACTCCCCGTGCCTGCCTCCAAGCAGCACGCCCACCTGTGCCCCGTTGCTTGGGCCATGCGGCCCACCAGAACTGCCCTTCCCACCCCCCATCAGGACACTGTCTCTCGGAGGCGCCCGGCCTCTCCCATCTCATGAACGTGCGGTTTCAGGCTTCGGCTCCTCACCACTCAGCTGAGGCCAAAGCATAGGACTTCATCCTCACCATAAGCCATGTTCAGGCTTTGCGACAGCTACCTGAGAAGCTCTGGGCGGTGACTATCTTTAGCCTCCTTTCGAAGGGGAGGAAAATGACCCCCCAGGGAGCTTCCTCTCGCTGTGGACCACACAAACAGAGTGTCTCCAGTCCCCGGGCCCTAACCCTCACCCTGGAACACTCACCCCCTTCCCTGAGACGTGGGGAGGGGGCTCTGGACGCGGCATGGGAGAAGCCTGGGTTGCCCTCACCCCGTGTTTCAGTGCTTCCCAGTCTCGGGAGATGAATGCCCTCCAGCTGGCCCACTCCTGCCTTTGGGCTCCCCCGATCCTCCCACCCTGCACACCTTGTTCACCACCAAGAAGTTCTCTATGGTTTTCCCATTGGCAAAGACCACATCTCCAGTGTCCTTCACAGCCTCGGGCAGGATCTCCTTCACCTCCTGGGCGATGACACCTGGGGAGTAGGGGGTGGGTAGGGTGGAGAACGCCCACCGCACCATCATGTAAGGAAGGGGCCCAGTCTGAGGAGGGTCAAATTCTGGGGGCTAGAGATTTGGGATCCAAGGTGCTCTGGAGCAGGGGGCTCCGATCCCGGGCTCAGGCGTGGGGTTCCCTGGCCCGGAGCAAGGGTGGACTCCTGGGAGGAAGGATCCCAGTGGAAGTGGACAGAGATAAAGGCAGGATTCACCTAAGGAGCCCAGGATCCTGGGACTTCCAGCGTCAAGGGGGAGAGTTACCCAGCACCCAAGGAGGCCTGATTTTCGAGGGGCTGAGGGCTGGGGCTTCTAGAGGGCAGGATTCCCTGAGTCGGAGTTCCAGGGATTCAAGGGGAGGGGTTCCTGGGAGCAGGGTTTCCAGCGGGCTGGGACAGGGGGCGGGGTGAATGAGGACTGAGGTTGCCGGGGTCCTGGACCCCAGCCCCACTCCACGGAGGCGGGTCCCTACCCGTCTCTGGCGCCGTGCCCTCGATGCCCGCCGTGGCGGCGAACTCTGGCTTGTATCTGTAGTGCACCAGCCGCATGCGCGAGATCCTCTTCAGCTGCTCGGTGGTGTCCACCTGCGCGGGAAACCATGACCGGAACTGAACCCTCCCCATCCGAGGTGGGCCCCGGAGCTCAAGACGGCGCCAGCCCAGGCTCTGCGGTGCGGCGGGGAGACCTTGCAGCACCAGGGTCCAGTGATGCAGAAATCTAGGGCCTGCCTCCCTCACCTCCTTCCCCTGCCACCGGGCCCTTCCACCTGGCCCCGCCCCTTCGTGAGCCCCGCCCCCACAAGCCATCCGCCCCTCCCTGCCACCGGCCCCTCCCTCTGGGAACTCAGCTCTCCCCGCCCCACGGTCCCGCCCCTCGTCCACAGCCCCGCCCCCACCTCCTGCACGTGCTCCTTGGCCCGCAGGTCCGAGGGGTGCATGAGAGAGCCCATGACCTTGACGTTGCCGTGCACCACCAGCGCCTCGTCAGGCCTGTCCGTGTTGATGCCCACACGGCCATGGTGGAAGACAGTGTCGGGCACCTGTGCCCGCTGCCACAGCACGTCGCTGTCACTCTCAAACTGGCCTGGGTTGGAGGCCTAGCACAAGTGGGGGGGGGTGTTGGATCAGTCCCAGGGGACGGGGGACCTGCAGTGCCCTGGAAAAGGGGAAACCTTGCAGCCACCCCTCCAGCTGCAGGCCGGGAACCCCACCCCGCCACACCCAACTTAAACTGCCCCTCGCACTATGGCACCTTTCAGTCACTTGCGGGATCTCAGAAGGCTACCCAGGCCTTGTCCATCTCTACCCTTGTGAAGGAGACACCGTGGCTCAGAGGGTGGGAACTGGCCCAAAGCCACCCAGCCAGGGCCTAGCAGGATCAGCACTCTAGCTCCCGACTCCCCAGAACCCCAGTATTTTTCCTGGGTGCTGCTTGTCCCTGCTCTGGGGAGGACTCTTGATACCCTGGGAGGAGGGAGCCCTCACCCTCACGATGATGCGCTCTGAGATCTGGGCAGCCAGCGTGTAGTTCTGGTTCTGTGCGTGGGCCTGGAGGGCCACCACCAGCATGAAGTACCTGGGGCGCACAGGGGTTTAGAGCACCAGGGGTCCTTCCCCACCTGCCCCCGCCCTCCGGCCCCGGTCCCATGTCTGGGGTACAATATCCAGACTCCCAGCACCCCCTGCGGGAAGAGGGCATTAACACTTCAGCCTACAGTGGAGGAACCCGAGTCTCCACTAGGGGGCAGAAACTCCCCAGGGCCCGCAGCTAGGACCCCAGGGAGCTGCTAAGTCCATTAGCCTTAGGTGTGAGGCTCAGGTCTCTCTTCTGTACAATGGGTCAGTGTGTGGGACACTGCGACAGTGGGCGGTGTCTTCCTGCCCCTCCTGCTTAGACATGGGGGGCCCGCCGGGGCCGGGGTGCTGCCCGCTCACCTCTGGTCGGGGTTGGGTTTGCCCTTCTTGCGCATGTTGTTGGCAGTGGTCTCGCTGAAGTGCAGGCGCCCCACAGTCACCTTCGTGACCTGCTCAGGGGGCAGATTGACCCTGCAGAGGAGCGGCGGGGACTCAGGAGACGGGGAGGGGGCTTCGGAGAGCCAGGCGCGCAGTCGGGAATGCGTAGGAGGCAGGTACAGCGGGAGCCCGCCTGGCCCCCTCGGCTCCCAGCCCAGCTCCAGCGCCAGCCTGCCCGGAACCACGCCCCCCCCCCAAGGTCGGACACTCACGTGACAGGGTTAAAGGGCCGCTTGCTCCGGTCCGACTGGGACTGCTCGATGTTGATGGACTGGTTCAGGGCCTCTAGCTGCGGGAGAAGCAGAGGCGTGTGGCCCATGAGGGCCGGGGGTCCTCGTGTGGTTCTGCCTCCTTTTAGCTGCTCAGCCGGGCCTGGCCCAGCCGGAGCTCCCGCGGAAGTGGAGGCGCGGCCCTCCCCTCAGTGAGGACACAGTCACACCGCTCTCCCAGAGCCCCACGCACCCACTCACGCCTTCCACAGACACACGGCCCCCACCTCCGCACACATGCCCCAAGCTGACCTCCATAAACAGCCGCTCCCGCCCAAACCCACGCACTCCCCAGACCCTCTCCCACACCCACGTCCCTGCGGCCCCTCCCAGCAGCTGAGCCACGCCAGGGCCTGGCTCCCGGCCCTAAAGGAAACACACACAGCCGTGCCCCCAGGGAGCTCAGGGGCTCCAAATCAACCACTCTTGGGCATGGGGGCCAGAGGCACCCCAGGGGAGGAGCCTCAGGGCAGCTGTCCCCAAGGACCAAGGACTGCAGCAGAGGGAACGGGAAGGCCAAGGAGCAGTCTGCCAGGAGATGAGGGGTGGAATGGGCATTCGCCGCATGTCCCAGGAAAGGGGAGCTGCCACAGGAGAGCCGGGGCAGTGAATGGGCACAACTGGTCCAGGACACAAGCAATGGCAGGGCTGGAGGGAAGGGCTGGCTCCCAAAGGCCTTTGTGGGCTAAGCTCAGAAGTCAGGGCTTTGCTGGGAGGGCACCGGGAGCTCTGGAAGAATGGCAAGGGTCGTGCCCCCTGGGGTCTCAGGGGGAGCATGAGCCAACCACCAGCGGGGAAGCTGCAGTGATCACTGAATCGAGGTGGGGGTACGGCCTGGTCCAGGGAGAGGCAGAGGGGAGAAGAGAGAGGAGGGGACCAGGGTGGGCAATGCTCCAGGGAACAGCCAGGCCCGGTGCCTGATGAGGTGAGCAGGGGTGGGCTCCTGGATTGATGGCTTGGGTAACCAGGGCCCTGGGGCCCTACTCCCTGAGCAGGGGGCCCCGACGGAGGGGTAGGTTGACAGGGAGTTCATTTGGGGATGGGGAACTAAGGCAGCCGACAGAGGGGTCAGGAGAAGGGTCTGGGCTGGGGGTGTAGACTTGGGGTCACCGGGCAGAGAAGGAATCAGGAAGCACGGCTGGGAAGGGGGCTGAGGAGACTGACCACTCACTTTGCCTTGGGGTCTTTCACGTGCCCAAGGATTCCTGGCTCCCCTCCCTTCCCCTCCCCTCCTCCCCGAGCCCCCAAACCTGCCTTTACTCCGTGCAGTTTCAGGTAGAAGCAGTCAAGGGGCTTGAGGCCTTCGGGCGTCTTGACGTACTTGGGCTCGCCCAGCAGGCCGATGTACACCGTGACCTGAAAGTGGTTCTTCTTCTGGCACACGAACGCGTCGTCGCCCACCGAGAAGTTGAAGCCCTTGTCGGCGTCCACGCGGTAGGTGAGCATGGGCCTAGGCGCAGGGGAGGGTACTCGCCAGAGGCTCCCCCCGCCAAAGCGAGGCCTGGAACGGCCCCCTCCAGTGCCTGCCTTCCACAGCGATTTCCTATCCAGTACCCCCCGATCCTCTGCCCCCTCGTGGGGCTGCCCCCTACCTCTCAGAAGTGGAAACTGAGTCCCCAGAAGGATTTGAGCTCAGGTCTGCCAACTCTTGGGCCAATATTCTGTCCTCTGTGTGGTTGGGCCCAGCCCGCCCTGGTGATGGGGGACGCGGGGCAAGACCCCTGAGGCCCACCCGAGGGGAGTGAACTCCTGAGGAGGGGGCTTCGCGGCCCCTCATCACCCTTGGCTCCTTTCCAGAATGCTGCCTGAAGCCCCCTCCCTCGCAGGAGACGGGGTGAGAGGGGACATGTCTGCAGAGCTTCACGGGCCTGACAGCTGGTTGCCATGGAAACGGTGGAACCAGGCGCCGGCTCGGCACTGGCCCAGCCCCGGCCCGCTGGCTTGCTCAAGCCCCCAAAGTCCTCGTCCTGACTCCTCCAGCTGCCCAGGTGGGGAGGGGGGCACTCTGGGCAGCACGGACTCAGCCTCGGTTTACCCATCTGTCGCTGGGCAAGGATTCCAAGCATGGATCCTCTGGGGGGGGACCTCCGGGTGGCAGGAAAGGGGGCAACTGTTGGCCCATCCTCACCCAGGTCCCCAGGCACAAGCAATGCTCCCAATGCCCAGGGCCCGCCTGGAGGAAGATGGGCAGAGAATGATTCCAAACTCGGGGGAAGCGGCTTGGGGGCCTGGCTAACATCTGCAGGAAGGCCTGGGGCTGCACCCACCTGCCGGCCCCAGGGGGACACCCAGGAAGTACACGCGCCACACTGGGGCCCGCGGCTGCCAGCTTCCTGGCCTTAGGGCCTGAGATGGCAGGGCTGGCCTGGAAAGCCTGGTGGGAAGAGTAGGGGGGGATCCTCCCCAGTCCCGAGGGCTCCTGGCTTCTTGCCCACACAGCCTGGGGCGCCCAACTCCAGGAGGCTGCTCTCAGCCACCCTGCCCAGGCCTGGCAGTGTCCGAAGGGAGTCAGCGAGCCACGCTCTCACCCCCGCTGGACTTCTGCAGCAGTGAGGGGAGTGGTCCCACAGTGCTCCTGGCCTGGTCCCAGGAAACTCAATCCAACATGGGTGGGTGCTGAGGGAGAGCTCGGAATGCCCGCACAGCCTGTCCTCCCCCACCCCCTCGGCCTTCCCTCCCAGGGAGGGGGCTGCTGGGAGGGCCCTGCCAACACAGCTTCCTGCTACCTTCCTGGAATGCAGAAGGAGTGGGGGAGGAGAAGCGAGAAAACACCCATCCACCCCTTCTCCCTGCCGTGGCTCCCACTGGCCCCTCCCTGACAGACACCACCTCCTTAAGGAGGCCTCAGGCGGGCCCACAAGTCAGGAACCCCGAGGCCTGTCCTCGTTCTGCCCTGGGCCCTCTGCCCTGGGCCCTAGCGGTGCCCATTGTGCTCCCAGGCCCTACTCTGGGGCCTTGACGCTGGGGGCAGGGGAGCGGCGGTGGGGGGGGGGGAATGCGCCTGATGTGGGGGCAGGAGGGGGGCGGGGCACTCACAGCTCCTTGTAGTTCGCATCGTACAGCGTGGCCCACTTGTTCTGCTGATGCGGCTGCCACTTGATGGACTGGTAGTTGGGGTCCAGGTAGGAGCCACTGAGGCTATCACTGTCCTGCAGGAGACCTGGAGGGAGGGAGCAGCCACGTGGGCCCTGCGCCCCACGCCCCCACCTCAAGGGGAGCCGGCCCGCTGCGAGCTCCAGCAGGCCAGGCACATACCTGGTGAGGGTGCCCCTGGTGGGTGCCAAGGCGGCGTCTGGACCCGGGCAATGCTGAGGGGCAAGGAGCCGGGCCCGGGTGAGAGGGGGCCCTGGGGAGGCCAGGGTGGGGATGGGGCTCGAGCAGGGTGTGGGGGCAGCGTCGCTGCGGTCCCAGGCTCCTGTTTGATCATTCCATTCAGCATCTGGGCATTGAGGGTGTTGGGAGGCGATTCGGAGTGCTTCCTCTTCTTGGAGGGGTGTGTGGGGAGCCTGGGGATGACACAGAGGCGTGCCATGGGGGGCTGGCTCTTCCTGAGCCCCTTCCCCGCCCCGGGCAGTACCCCCTTCCCCTCTTCACCCCGTTTCAGCAGGATATGCCCAATCCAGAGGACATCCCCTCCAAAAAGCCGCTGGGCTTTACCTCCGCAGTGCTCCCCCATTGCTCTGTAATGTCATTCTCTGCTTCCGTCACTCCTCCCTACCCCCTGGATCATGGAACCAGGAGGGCAGAAGCCACACCTGACCTGTCTGTGTGTCCCCATCAGGCCCAGCCGTGAGACTGCGACACAGAGTCCCCCGAATCGTTTGTGGAATGAACAAGCCGGTCCCTTCCCTGGGGTGTCATTCTCGGGCCACCCTTGAGAGCGGGGGCTCCACAGAGAGCAGCCTCCAAGGCTGGAAACGAGCCCCAGGGGGCGCGGGCCACCAAAGCTGGGAAGGAGAGTTTCTTGGGGAGGAGGCTGTGGAGGCTTGCCCTGAACTAACCCTTCCATGACATCTTGATGTGTCAAATAAACAGATAAAAGGACAATTCCACTGGTTGGAGTCAGAGCGGGAGCCCCTGGACTCCCTGAGAAGGTTAGAAAGTCACTGGTGTCTGGGGAAAGGCACAGCCCGAGGTTCAAGTCTCGGCTCTGTCCCGTCCTAGTTCCATGCCCCGGACAAGCATTTCCTCCCCCTGGGAGCCTCAGTTTACCTATCTGGGCAATGGGGGTGGCCATGCTCAAGCACCTGGCCATGGCTACAGGGCTGCTGGGCGGGAACTTCCATAGGCACGCGCTGACCCCCATCTCCTGGAGGCAGAGCTCATCCCGGTCCCCAGCGCCACCTCTGCCCCGCCTGCTGCCGCCCCGGGCCCCACCCCCCGAGCCCACCTGCGCCAGGCTTACTCAGCTCCGTGCTGCTGCAGCAGCTGGTGTAGCATCTGGGACTGCTGCGTGTGGTGCAGATCACTAGGCACGAGCCCCTGCCCCATGGCAGCATAGGGGGGCATCGGGGGCTCGGCCTTCATGTACAGGTCCCGCGGCAGGACGGGGTAGTGAGGCGGCGGGGGCGGGGGCGGTGGCGGGGCGCCTGGGAGGTGGGCCGGAGGTGGGGGCGGGTGCTCCAGGCGGGGGGGCACGCCCACGTGGCACAGGGTCTCAGGGGTTATGGTGCGCAGGAGATGGGGGTCTGCAGGAGAGATGGTGGGGGTTGGGCATCAGAGACCTACATCACTCAGCTTCCTGGGCACAGAGTTTCCCACCTTCTCCTGAGACCAGCCCCACGCAGGAGGCGGGCTAGGCAGCCTGAGGCTGGCCACTAGGGGCCCCGGCAGTGAGACGAGCCCCTGTCCAGGGGCGGGGTGGGCAGCTTCAGCTTCCGTCCCCCCACCCCCCCGGCCGTCCTAACCGGCTCCTTCCCCCTAAGCCTGGCTGCCCAACGTCCTCCCCTGGCCCCTCTCAGGGCTCATCGTCCTCTGGACCTCAGGAAGGAGTCTCTCGGAGACCCCCAGCACAGTCCTGCGGCAGCCCCTCTAGCGGGCTCCCAGGGGCCAGCCCCCCAGGTCCCTTTGTTCCCCAGGAGGCATTCCAGAAATGTTTTTGGTAAGATAAACAGAACTCTTGACCCCTCTCTGGGCTGTGGGGAGATGGCTGCCCGCGATCCTTCTGCTTTTGGCCACCTGGGGGCCGCGGCACCCCTGGCGCCCACCCCACCAGGGGAGGTGGGCCCAGGAGGCCAGCCAGGCCTGCACTCAGGCTGCACCCACGGCCTTCCCCGGCCGTCCACTTACCACCGAAGGGCGCGTCCATGATGGCGCAGGCGGGCAGGCGGGTGGCATCGCCGGCAGGGACACTTGCTCGGAGGCCGGGCCAGGCTCCCCACCCGCCCGTGGGGAGACAATAGCCAGCGCCGGGGAGTATTTGACCAGCGATAATCTGGGCCTGTTGGGCGGCCGCTGGCCCCCTCCCTCCCTCGCTCCCTCCCTCCCCGATAAGGCCGCCCCAACCACTTGCCCAAACCCCAGAGGGGGAGGGCGGTGCCCGCTGGACTCACCATTCACCTGCTGGGGGGAGTAGGCCTCGGAGCCCGAGTCTGGGGGAGAATCCGGCAGTGTGCTGCAGGAGGAGGAGGGGGCTGTTGGGTGGGCAGCTCGTCTGTGGGGCTGGGTCCCCGAGACCCCAGATGCTGCAGGCCTGAGGTCCCCTCACTCCCCCCCTCAGGGGAATTTTTCTGCATGAGCCACCTTGGGGGTGCCAGGCAGGGCCTGGGGCTGAGTTGTAGGTGGGGGGCCTTGGGCTCCTGCCCTGTATCCCCTCAGACCTCTCGGGCACTTGGGGACCAGGAACCAGTGTCCCTGATGATGGCACAGGGATTCAAGGACACAGGATGGCATAGGGATTCAAGGAGCAGGGGTCAGGCCCGCTGCTCCCTTCTCACACGCACTGAAGCCCCACTTTCTAGAAACTCTAGGGGAAAGTTCTCAGGGGCTCTAAGGGCCTGGGCCGCCCCCCTCCCCAGGGGCAGGTACGGGCTGGGCAGGGAGCCAGCCCACCAGGTCTGGGTGTATTTTTTTCTTGCAGGTTTTGTTTTATCAGCGGTTCAGGCGAAAGAACAAACTCAACCCTGAGAGATCGACATGTCCTGCATGAACCCTGCGTCCGCCTGGTGAGGGGAGGCTGTGGCCTAGCGGGGACCCTGCTCTCTGGCCGTCCTGGTCCCCACGTCTGGAGAGACTGCCCGCCACCATGCCCAGGCAGCCGAGCCCTCGCCGACACAGCCCTGGGCTGATTCCAGGGTCCTCATGCCCCCCTGGATGAGCCCCCCAGCCAGCCCCTCGGGCTACGTGAGATTGACGGAAAAGGCAACAAGGACTGGATCCTCTGCGGCCCTCAAGGCCCCCGAGGGCTGCCTGGGGCCTCTGCCCCGCGCCCACTGTCTCCAGCCAGCTCTGCACAGTGGCCCTCGGGTTTTCCGTGTGTAAAGTTCCCTGCAGTGAAACATCTCAAGTCTATGGGACCTTGTGTTCCTTCCCCACAACTCCTCGCGCTGCTCACTAATCCTCGATGTGGTGATTTCTTGATTAATAACCCCCTCCCCAGCCGGCCTGCACAATCCTCCGCAGGAGGGACGCGTCTGTCTCGTTGGGCACCCAGAACAGGGCCTGGCAGGTGCAAGGGCGATGCAGGGCCCTGGGTCCTCCCCGGGGGCGCTCGGTCTCTGGGCGGTTCTGGGCAAGCCCCTTCTCTCCCTGACCAGCTCGCCTCCGAGGCCCTCCCCCAGTAAGCCAGGCAACAGCTCCGGTGCCCCCCACCCCCGCCCCTCCGCCACTTGCTCTGGGCTTCCTCCCCTTATTTCCACAATCCTGGAGGGGGAAGCACTTGGAGCTCACCCTACAGCTGCTGATGCTGAGGCCCTGACCGAGGCTGTGGGTCACCCAAGAGGGCCGCAAATGCTGGAGCTGGAGAGCCAGGCTGCGTAGACACCGTCATGACCCCAGCACTCTATTATTCCTCCACCCAAAGACAGGGTCCCCTGCTCCTGCCCCATGCTGGGGAACCCAGAACCTTCTTCGAGCCCCGCTGCAGAACCCAGCAGACCCATGTTCCTGCCTGTCCTCATGAGCACAGGTCTGTGGGCGGCCCCGGAGTCTGGCTGGGCTGCCGACCGCCCGCATCCTGTGGTCAGAGCCGGGCCCCCGGTGTGGACTCCTCGGAGAGAGGAGAGAAAGGGCCTGGGAGGCTGGCTCGGGCAGGGGGAGCTTCACGTACCACACCTGTGCCGTGGGCCCGCTCCGTGTGGCCCAGCAAATGGTAGCTAGATGCAGGAGGGGGTGGCCTGGGGCAGTGAGGGGACCTTGCGTGCCCTGTGTGTGTACACACGTGTGTGCCTGTGTCTATCCGTGTAGTGCGCAGCTGCGTCTCCAGGCTCACCTCCTCCCATCCCCTTTACACAGCTGTCAGAGAATTTTCGAGCGCTTACGTCAGCCCTCATCACTCCCCTGCTCGAAATCCTCTGGGGCTGCCCACGGCCTCGGAACAAAGCCACGAGCCCCTCCTCAGCCACCTTGCCTACCCACAGGGCAGCCCGGTCACCACGGCCAGGCCACCGCCAGCACCTCCTCGGCCCATGGACCCCTGCCCCCTTCCCGCCGCACACCTGCCCCCCACCCTCCCCGCCCTCACTCACCCTGGGGCATAGGGAGCCTTGGGCTCTGCCTTGATGGGGGGCCCAGAGCCCCCCATGAAGGGCTTGGGAGCACTAGCCATCGCATTGTTGTTGCAGTTGAGCGGGGCGCTGTAGCTCGGGGCGGGGAGGGGGCCGTGGCGCCCCGGGGATGGTCCGCCCCCAGGGGGGCTCAGGTGGTGGCCCCCGCTGGAGCCCGGGATCGCCGGTGGCCCGTGGGGGTAGGAGGCTGCGCCGGCTGGAGCAGAGATGTCGGGGAAGCAGCTGTGGAGAAAGGGAGCAGCTCAGCGCCCGCCGGGACCCCGGCAGCTGGCGGACAGGGCCCTGCAGCACAGCCCCCAGGTGAAAGGCGGAGGCCGGAGTGGGGGCGGGGCCACTCACAGGTCAGAGGCGTCCTCCTTGCTGATGTACTCCTCCAGGATGCTGGTGTCGATGTTGGAGGGCTCCAGGGCCCCGTTGATGTCGTGGCCTGCAGGGGAGGGCCAGACGTGAGCACCCGAGGCCTCTGGGTCCTGCCCTGCAGCTCTCCCCAGGCCGGGCCCTCCAGAACATATGCCCCCAGGCTCCTCTCCACCTGCACGTCCCTGTCTGGGGAGAGTCCGGCGGTGCCCATCACCCGACGCCCCCCCAGGAGGCATCGCACGGATGTGTCCCTCGCCCACCAGCCTGCCCGGTGTCTCTGAGGAGGGGACGAGCCCAGAGCGCAGATCGGGGGCAGACAGGCCATTCCTGTGACGTGAGCAAGTCCTCCCTCTTGTCTGCAAAATGGGGTCATCGTTCCCAAGTCTTACGGGGGGCTGTGAGGAGTACTGAGATACTTTATGGAACTGAGTGCCCGGCGGATGCCCACCACCCTTGAAGGCTGGACCCAGACTTGGTGACTTTGTCCCGCCCTGCCTCCTTCCAGACAGCCCAGCTGCCGGGCCCCCAGGAACACGACGCTAGGCTGGCCTGAATCACACGTCCTGGGGTGGGGTCCCATGCGGCCAGGGAGCCTCCTGCCCCCAGACCCCAGTGGCAGATGGAGAGGGAGTGGGGACCGGAACCAGAAGTGTCCAGCTAAACCTCCGACAGAGCTTGTCACCCCTGTAACGAGGGCTGGGGTGTCCATCCCTGGTATTCCAGAGGAGGAAACGGGCCCAGAGAGGTAAGGTAAGGCCTGGCCTCACAGCAGGGAGCCATGGCGGCCAGAGCTCCGCTCCTCCACCGCCCTCTCCTGGGCCCTCCCTGCTGGCCCCAGCCCCACGAAGGGGAGGGACTCACAGAAAAGGCGCCCAGGACTCTTGGAGAGGAGAGGGGGAGGCGCTGGCCTTTCCCCTCCCAGGGTCACCTTGCAGGGGGGAGCAGGAGGGCGGGGTGATAAGGGGGCTGACGTAGGAGATGCGTCAGCCCCGATAATGGAGGACAGCCCCACCCACACTGCTGACCTGGGCTGACCAGCCCCACTGAGGCAGGGGTACCCCTCCCACAGGCCCCTGGAGCCGTGAGCCCGGGGTCTGCGCCTCCTGCCTTCTCCCAGGGGGGCCCTGGGAACAGCTCAGGAAGATCCAGGAACAAATCCTGGCTTGCCTACTCCCCGCTGTGTGACCTTGAGCCGGTCACATACCCTCTCTGAGCCTCAGTCTCCTCATTAGTAAAATGGGAACATGAACAGCTAATACTCTGCAAGGTTGACTGTGAAACAAATTAAGGTATGTAAGGTGCCCGGCGCATAATGGGTGCTCAGCAAACGGACTGGCTGTCCTCACTTCACAGACCCAGGGCCCTGGGGTCCCCACGAGCCCCTGGCCCAGGCCCCTCCCTGGCCCCAGCCGGCATTTCAAGAATGCTGAGCCCCGCTTAGGTGATTAATGAGTGGCTAAGCCCTCCTAGGAGTCACGCGCTGCCCGGGACAGGCCCTCCTGCTGGCCCCCACCCCCGGCTCGCCCGGCCAGGAACCAGGGACACCCACCGAGCACTGCCAGTGGCCGTCCAGGGTGCAGTGTGGCCGGGGTGAGAGAAGCTTCTCAAGCTGGGAATGACCAGTCTGCATATCAAGGTTCTAGGATTCCCGTCTACAGTCTGGCTCCCACCCTATCCTTCCCCGTTACCCGGAGATCCCGCTTATTGAATGCCTACTGTATGCCAGGCACTTTGGGAGCCAAAGACATTAACAACCTTAGGAGTTTATTATTACATGCAAGGCATCCCGCGGGTTCTTCATGTGCAGCGCCACACTTAATCCTCCCAGTCTGGAAAGGCGATGATGACAAGAGGACAACGATCGTGACAGCAGCTCAGTCGGCAGGACTCCTGCGGACTGATCAACTAAGCGCCTGCCTACCAGGTCCCGGCACTATTCTCAGTGCTTTACAGGATTATCTCCCAATTATTAGCATCGTCCCCCTTTATTCAGAGAGGTCAAGTGTCTTGCCTGAGGCAACACAGCAAGGAGGATTCAAACCCGGGCACAGGGGCCTGACTCCAAGGGGGAAGGGGTGGTGGATGAGACTTCCTGGCCATTCTGGGCTGCCCCACCTTATGAGCTGGGGGGGGGGGTGTTCCTCAGGGGATAGGGAGGGAGGGAGCACTGGAGCATTACCCCCGCCCTGGCTGCTGAAGCTGCAGGTTTTCAAGACTGAACTTGGAATCTACAGTGAATGATGGGGTGACGGAGTCATGGTGTTGCTATTTATAATAGGCCAGGCCCCCTCCTCCCCCTCCTCCCCTCCTCCCCGTCCTCTCGCCAGGAGCACTCCTAATCACCCCTAATCCTCCTGCCCACCTCCCTGGGGATAGGGGGGCCTCAGGCAGAGGCATCCTGGGAGACCCTAACGAGAACCAGATGTGGTTGAGGGGAGGAGAGACCCTCCCGTGCCAGGGGCCGGGAGGACGGGAGGACAAAGGAGGGAGGAGGGAACCACTGGGGCTGGGTGGGGGAGAAGTCTGAGGTTTGGGGAGTTGGTGGGCCTCCTGAGGGACACTGAGCCCACATCTTCTTGTTCTCTGGGACCCCACAAGGCCTGCCTGATGTTCTCCCCACACGGCTCAGCCTAAAGGGTCCGGCCACCAGGCAGATGCCCCCAAACTGCCCCAGAAACCATACTGGAAACTTCTAATCAGACATTTGGGAGGACAGGGTGGGGAGGGGGCTTGCCAGAGCTCAGAGATTCCTGAGGCTGGGCAGAGTCCCCAGGAACCCAGGAGGAAGGCATCAGCACACTTTTGGGGGTCCCCTGTCCTTGACTGCTCCCAGAAAGAGCTCTGGAACATCCCGGAGTCAACAGCAGATACCTTCCAGGCAGGAAGCTAAGTGTGTCTCCTGCTGAGCCTCGAGATCTCCCTGGGAGGTGGGGAGGCTGCCCAAGGTCCCACAGTCAGAAAGCGGCCCCACCAGCTCCCAAACCAGCATCCCAGCCTGCCCCTTCCTCAAATCCTGCCACAACTTTCCACTGCTCAGGATAACCAGAGCCCTCCTGGAGGTCCACAGCGGCCCCCCTGCCTGCCCATTCCAGCCTTCTCTCCTACAGTTCCCTCCCTGCAACTCTCCCGGTCCTCGGGCCTTTGCACATGCCGTTCGTTCCCTCTGCTGGAGGAACCCTGTTCCCATTCACTGGGCTTCCATGTAAGTTTCTCCGAGGGGCGCCCTCTGACTCCCATTCTCGTGACTGGAGGCCTCCTTTCTCATCCAGCTCCTTCCTCGGCCATATGCACAGAGGGTGGAGGGTCTGTCCACCGCTCACCCGCTGCCCACAGCTCACTCTCCGAGTAGCCACTCTGTGCCAATGCTCTATATGGCTCGTATGTCACTCCCATAACAACCCTCCAGGAGAGGTGGTTTTCTTGTTCTCCATTTCACAGATGAGGAAGCAGGCTCAGAAAGGACACAGGCCTTGCCCAAAGTTTACAGGTGTGGGAGCCGGGATATGAGCCCGGCCCTGCTCTGCCTCTCTGAGGTATAAGCATCTAAGCATACAGTAGGCACGCAATAAATGTTCAGGGAATGAATAAGCAAAGTGGGACCCAGGACACTAGAACCAGGCCTGCCTGGGTCTGGGGACCTCCAGGCGGCTGTGTCACAGACAGGGTCCGAGGTTAGACGGGGCCCCTCCAGGTACCGCCCCTGTCCCGCTGAGCTACGTGCCCCAGCTGCTCCTCATTAATTAGGGCCTTTATTACCTGCTTTTAACAGGAGCCAGACGCTGCCCTGTCCCAGGCAGGATGGGATAGGGGCTATGGAGAGGATGCCCCCTCCCCTCTTCTCTCCTCGTCGATTTAAGGCCATGCAGCTGGGCAGGAGGAGAACCGCAGGGCTAGGAGCCAGGCGCATGATGAGGGCGGGTGGGGGCCCAGGTGGTCCTCCGCCCAGGACCCCTCCCTTCCCCCTCCTCATGCTCATGACCACCCCCCCACCAGCTGTGGCCGCTGGCTGAGTCTGGGCCATTGTCCCAGGGAACGGGGGAGGGTGGGGACCCGGCACAGTGGGAGGCTTGTGCCCTGCCCACACCTCCCCCCCACCCGTCAATGGGGCACTTGTCAATTCATGTCCCAAACATGGCGGAAATCCCGTCCGCCACGTGGCTGTGGGCAGGGGAGGCCAGGGCCTAAGGATGCTGGCCAGGCCTAGCTGATCAGGATCTGGGGCTGACAGGGCTCGGGGCCCAAGCCTGTCCCCCCATTCTGCCCTGAGTGTCCACCCCAGGTGTCTGAATCTGAGGGCACCCCGGCTCCAGGCCATGGCTGGGAGCCAGGAGGGTGGGGGTCGGGGCCAGCCCACCCTAGCACCCCCATGATGCCCTCAGGGACTCCTAGGGTCAAAGAGGCCAAGCTGGTAATGTGGGCCCCCCTTCATTGCTGTGCGACCCTTGGCAAGTGACCTGACCTCTCTGTGCCTCAGCTTCCTTCTCTGTCAAGTGCAGCGGGGATCCCTGCATCACGGAGTGGTCCTGAGTCTTCAACGAGAGGACAGGAAAGCTCCTCACCCCCAGAGGCCATTCCTCAAATAACAGTCATCGCTGTTTTCAGCTCTCTTGGGGCTCCCCTCTCCTCTCCTGCCCAGGCTGTACCCCTCTCCCCCATGCCTCTCCACCTGACTGCAGATCTGCCCCAGAGAGCTTCTGGGGGGGCCTCCGACCTTCTCCTGAGTCCTTCTGACGCACGATGGGCACTGTGCTCTTATTCTGGCACATGCACAGCAAAGTCCAGCCTCCAGGCCTTGGCTATAGCCCCCCACCCCTTACCCCAGTGGGTCAGCCTGTGGCTGTCCTCCCCACTCTGGCAGCCCCTCCTTGATCCCTTCAATCCCAGCGAGCCCCCAGTGCTGTCGCTGATTTCCCAGTGTGGCCTGAGCTAATCGACATGCTCCAAACTAGCTCACTCTGGGACAGGGCACAGTAGGATCTCATCTCCTTTGGCCTGAACTTTCTATCTTTATTAATATGATCTGTGATTAATGTAATAACTGCTAGCCGTCCCCACTTCAGGCTTCAACCTGTGACCAGACCTTCTCACTCAAAATGCCTTCTGGTCAGACGCTTGACTTTTGCAAACTATCCTTTGCATCTCTGCATCATGTTTCCAGTTAGCTGGGGGCTGAATGACAAGGATATGGCTCCAAAGTCATTGCCATCAGGTCCTTAATCTGAGCCATAGTTGCCTTTTTTTGCCAAAAATGCAAAAGAAGCCCATTTCCTCCAGGGGACCTAGAATCTTCGGCCACCCCTGGGCTACAGCTCTGTCCTCCCCTAGACCCCCCCAGAGTTACCGCCCTGTCCTCGGGTCGACACAAGGCTGAAGTCACAGCCCCAAGAGGCTGTCAAGCCAGGCCCAACAGAACCGAGCCCAGAAGCTGCAACGTGTTCTGTGGGGACCCACATTGGTCCCCAAGGATCTTCAGTTTGCTCTGGGGGGCCCTCAGTCCTAACGCTACAGGGCCAAGCAAGCTCCCACCCGATGGCCCCATCCCTCTCGCACTGGGGAAGGCTGGGGAAGGCCCTCCGCACAGGGGCAGAGTAGAGACCCTGCGGCTTGGGGCACAGGCTGGTCTCTATAGGGTTACCCACGTCCCTCTGGATTCACACACCAGCATGTCCCCCACACATGTGCGTGCACAGGGGCACACTCCCCCTGACCAACACATGATCGTGTACATACACACACACACAGTGGCATACCCTTCCCACGCTGACACACACGTGTGCTCATTCACTCATTCATTCAAACAATTGCTGAGCATATGCTGTGTGTCAGGCACGATGCTTGGCTCCGGAGCTATGGTAAGGAACTGCCCACGAGGAGCTGACGTTCTGGAGGCAGAGTCAGATGACAAGACAGACGGGTAGAAATCCATAGCATTTCCGAGGTAACAAATGCTATGGAGAAAATCAAGCAGGGAGAGGGGGCGGAGGAGGGGGGGCAGGAGGGCCGGGACGAGTTGCAGTTTCCAACAGGACAGTCGGGGAGGGCCTCCCTGAGAAGAGACAGGAAGGTGGTGAGCCACGGGGATATCTGGGAAGAGCATTCCAGGCAGCAGGGAGCCAGTGCAAAGGCCCTGCGGCTTGAGCGTGCCTGTGCTTGTTCCCATGTCGGCGCAACTCCCAGACTTGAACGCTCGTGCACACGAATGCTCACTGGCCCAAGGGCAGGCCCAGGCCAACAGCCCTCCGGATCGGAAAGAGTCAACTCAGTGTCGCAGACCCTCGGCTACCCCCACCCCAGGCCGCAGACCCACGAGGGGGAAACCACAGAGGGAGAAGAGAGCCCAGGGGCTGAGATGGTGAAGAGAAGAGTGAAGGAAGGCCCCAAGGCAGCAAGGGTCCCCAAACTCGTCAGAGGGGCAGAGGCTGTCATTGTTCCTTGCGAGGGCTGGAGGGACCCAGGTCGGATGCAAACAGTGCTCTCCCACTGATGTGGCCTAGAGACAGGCGGAGGACAGGATGCCCTGGGGCTTCCACAGGCCAGGCCAGTGGAGGCTCTGGACCCACCTGCACCCCCAAGCCGGGGTTTTGCCCTTCCCTCCCCTCCCCTCCAGGGGTCTCAGGGCTCGCATCACACAGCACGCAGCCTTGACCATCTGAGTGAGGGCTCCGAGGCCCAGAGAGGTCAAGGGGCTGAATGGAAGTCACTCAGCCCAGCCATCCGTGGATCAGGACCCCTCCGCACTCGAGGAGAGGCCCCCTCCCTGCCCTGCTCTAGGCTGACACCCAACTGTGACAGGAGCCCCAGGGTCCCACTCCCGCCCTGCTGCGTGTGGCAGCCCTGTGAAGCCCTGAGCGAGACGGACCCATCACCTTCCTCTCTGGCCTCTGCACTTCCCTCCTGGAAATGAGACACCACCTGGACAGAGCCCCGGGACTCCCAGGAGGCAACTTATGCAAAAACCTCTGGCCCGGTGCGGCAAACAAGACAAAGGACAGTCAGCCCCGTCCCCCTGCCACCAGCCCGGCCCAAGTTCCCCATGGCTGAGGGGCAGGGTGGGGCCCCAGCTGGAGGCGTCAGGACCCAGGAGCCGGCATCAGGTCAGGTGGGGCAGACCTGCAGGAAGCTGGGGCCCGGCCTGCAGAGTGCCTACCATAAGACTGCTGGTCGCCCCCCATCCATGGCCCAAACGGCCCAGAGAGGGTGAGAGGCTTTCCCAAAGCACACAGTGCCAGCCACAGGCCCCGGCCCAAGGTGGGGCACTGACCTGTCCTGCGGATCAACACATCCTCAGAGTGGGGGGCCCGGTGAACTAGGCTGTGCAAGCCCCGGGGGACAGTGATCCCCGTCCGGGCTGACATTTCTGGGGCGTTACCGCACCAGGCACCCACCAGGCCTCAGAACACCCAGTTCGCCCAACCTCCACAGAAACGAAGCGGGTACAGGGGCTACAGGTGTATTCCCATCTTAAGGATGAGAAAGTGGAGGCACAAAGAAGTGCAGCGATCGGCCCAGGAGAGGGACGTGGGCAGCCCTCCGGGAGTACATGAGGCCGTGACTTATCCGGCCCCCGACCCAGGGGCTACCCATACCCAGCAGGGGCTGAAGACTTTCACAGGGGAGAGGAACCCCCCCATACACACAGCCAGGCTGTGAGGGAAACTGAGGCCCCACAGCGGGGCGGGGGCGCGTGAGGAGAAAGGCGGCGGGAAGGAAGGGCGGGCAGCCTGGGTAGGGCAGGGCCGAACCCTGTTAATGATCCAGTTAATGATTTCTGCTCCCCGGTCTTATCGGAGGGCAAAGTCCAAGAGTAGCAGCCAATCAGCAGCCGCCAGGGCTCCCCCAGTCCTGTAAGCCCTTGGGAGTCAGAGAGCGGGGCCAGGTCCCCAGGAGGAGGCCGGTCTGCCCCGAGCGACCCACCCATCTACCCCCCAAATACCCTGCTTGGCCCTGCCTAAGACCCCAAGAGGCACCCTGCCAAGGCCCCCAGACTCAGGGGAGACCCCGCGGCAAGCAGGTCGGAGACAGCCAGCCTGCTCCTCTCCCCCAACCCCCCCCCCACCCCGCACTGACCCCAGGCCCTCCCAGAGAGTCGGCTTCCTCGGGTGCACCCCCCCACCTTTGTTCACATAGCCATTGTTGCCTCCCCTGACCCTGCGAACGTTTCCTGCACCCCCCCCCCACCAGCCCCACACCGCCCTGTGCCCTGTGCTGGGTGTTGGGGACATGGGGATGAGTCAGACCCCCCACTACTATTTCCCCTCCAGCTGGACTCAGGCCCCGGGGAGGAAGGGCTGGGACAGGACTCCTCCAGAAGGCACCCCATCTCATCTTCTCGACAGTCAAGGGTCCACTGCCTTCCCCATCCACCTACTCCTTTTTGCACCACAGACAGACAGACAGACAGGCTGACGGAGGGCCCAGTGCCATGAGATCACACATCCCAACTCAGCCCCAGACTCCCGTCCAGGGTGGGGCATCCTCTCCCCAAAACCATCAGATAACCTCCCCCTGCGGCCTCCTCCTGCCCTCTGGAGGCAGACAGGCTGGTCCCCACCGAAGGCCAGACTTCCTCTCCCAAGGCCCTGGTGGCGGAGGGGAGAGCTGGGGGCTTGCTGGCAGCTCCGGCTAATGCTGGCTAACTCCCTTCCCTCAGAGTCTTGGCCCCTGGGAAAGGGGGTCAGTGCCTGCCCCTCCCTCAGTGGCTTTCAAATCAGGATCCCGGGGCTCTGGGGGCTGTGGGGAGCCCTGCCGCCCCCACCCTCCGTGTATCAGGAGGCCACGAGTTTGCCTTTCCTTGGTGGCTACAAAGAACCTCATTGGAAGCCCCGTGGTCTGGTCCCGTCCACCTGCCAGGAAGCGAAATGAGGCCAAAGCCGGGAAGTCACCATCAGGTCCGGAAGGAGCGAACGCCCTGGTGGGGCTTGAGGCCACGTGGAGGTCCCCTCCACCTCTCAGTGGCCTTTTCAGCACCTGCGGGTAGCCCCATTCCCCTAGGTCTCGAAGGCTTCTTCCACAGCACCTGCTTTCTTGGGGGAGGAGGGGGGCGCTGGTCACCCAAGCCCCAGGTGCCCCTGGAGCCAGGGCTCAGCGCCCTCCATCTTTCGTGTTCTAGCATGGCCCTCCTTCCCAGGGCTGGGAGATGAGGCTCATCAGATCCGAAGGCACCATCAAGACCTTCTCTGCCACCCCCTCCTGTCTTGCAGGTAAGGAAAAGGGGTCCAGAAGGGGCGGGAGCTCAGCTCAGGGTCACAAAGCTCTCAGCAGCAGGGCCCGAGCCCCGCACCGGAACCGCTAAGGTTCTGTCGGGCTCCTCTGATGCCGTCTTGCCCTGTCCCTGACCGGGCCCCGGGAATCCAAGGCCCCAGCCAATCAGGATGCTGAGGAGTGTACCGGCCACCAGGACCCCATTACCTGCCGGGAGCCAGTGCATCGCGCCTGGAGGGTCTCCTCTCTGCAGGCCCTGTGCCCGCCGATCCGGGCGGCCGGAGCCTCCTTCTAGGGGATTAGCAGGGCGGTCACGGGGGCCCGGCCGTACCAGCCTCGAGGGGGCCGCCCTGTCCCAGCCTCCCACCCAAGGCCCAAAGCGCCTTAGCCCCCAGCCCACCACCCCGGGGTCGGGCACAGCCCGGCCCACTGCACGGGGCAGGACCCAGGACATAGGCCTGGGGTTCCAAGAGAGTGCGCCATGGCAGACAACGGGTCTGGATCGGCCCCTGCCCTTCAGCAAAGCCTTTTTCCGTCTCCAGCCCCGAGCTGAAAGCACAGACCCTGCCGCTGTCCCCACTGTCCACGGGGAGTGACCAAGGTCAAGTGAGGACCAGAATGAGAACTCAGGATGCAGCCCCAAGGGCGAGGGTTCCAGAACAACTACCCACACGCACGACACTCACTGGCTTTCGCACTTACGCTCCTGAGCACGCCGAGGCCTGGCCCTGAGGTCCCCCCCACACCGCTGCACACCTGCTCCCCACCAGGCTCCCCCCACCCCCCCAAGCAGCCCCGGAGCCTCCTGGCCCCCAGCACCGGCCCACCCTCCCGCTCATCCCAGGCCTGGGAACACTTCTCCAGCCCCGGCTCCCTCCACCCGCCTCAGCGGGCAGCCCCACTCCACCCCCCCTGCTCCCCACAGACATTCTTGAGTCTCCTCTTATCTCTCTGGAGGGAGCAGCACGGCCTCCCCGCCAGGCCAGCCGCATGGCTGAGCTGTGGCGTCAGCACCCACCCCCCACCCGCGGCCAGGAGGGAAAGTTCGGCTCGGGAGATGGACAGCTTGAGCCAGCGAGGCCCAGCGCTCTGCCTGGGGAGCAGGGTCCTGCGGGAGGACGCATGGGGACATCGGCAGGAAGCAAGGGGGCCTGGCCCATGGCCGTCCTGGGTATCTAGCGGGCTCGGGACACCCCCAAAACACCCCTTTCCCTCCTTCTCAGGGGCCCCCAGCCCCCACGAGGCCCCTTGAGGGTTCATAAAGGATGAACCGTGTCTAGGGAGAACCAGAGCCCTGGGACTGATGGGGGGACTGCCTGGAACCCTCAAATGGCTCAACCACCTCAGGATCAACCATTTAATCTAGTCCAAGCCTGATTTCTTGGGTCTGGGTCTGCTGGGGTGTCCAGAATCCTGAGTGAGGAGGCCTGAGGCTAGGAGATGGCCTTGTCTATTCAGCAAGCAGGAGTGGACAAAGGCTGCTAGCCAACCTGCCTCTCCCACCCAGGCACAGAAAGGGAGACACTGAGGCAAAGGAAGGCCTTCCTCTCTCCCTCCTGGACTCCAAAGGTATCTGGGTCCTAGGCTGGAAGCTTGGGCTGGGATCCGCCGCCCGGCAGCCCAACAATCCCCAGCGCAGTGGTGTCCCTGTGGGCCACCCCATCCCTAGGGGCAGGTGCACACTGAGGACTAGGCTGTGGGCTTAGGGACTGGGGCGAGAGGGTGGGGCCTTGGCTACCCAAGTTGGTGGAGAGGAGCCCAAGAGGGGCCGGAGGGGCTGTCAAGATGTTCCGGTGAGGGTCTGAGAAGCAGAGTGGGCTGGGGGACGGCAGCCTGCACCTCTGCCTCCCTTTCCCACACTCTGTCCCATTCCTCCAGCATCCAGCATCCAGCACCCCGGAGGAGGGGGCAAGACCGGGAGGAGCGGCAGAGGCTACCCAGGAAAGAAGGATGGGAGTCTGGGTAGATGTAGGAGCTGACCTCCAAAGCCACAGTGTGTGTGTGTGTGTGTGTGTGTGTGTGTGTGTGTGTCTGTGTGTCTGTGTGTTGGAGGGTGGGGGGCCAGGGGTAGAAGAAAACATTGTAGATTATGTGTCGATGTCCAAATTCCAGTCCTGGGGAGGGTCCTATCGGGGTCGAGGTGAGGGGGTGAGGTCACCCCTGGGGTGGGGGGTAACAGCCAGAGGAAGCATAGCTCTAGGGACTGGTGTGGGTGGAAGAGCCCCGAGGAGGCTCAGAAGGCTGGCAGGACGCAGTTCACCACTTTGGGAGGGTCTCAGAGTGCGGAGGTGGTTGGCAGCGGGGATGCCGAGACTTCGAGAAGGTTCTAGCCCAGGGAAAGTATTGCAGGGTGGGGGGGAATCCAGACCAGGGAGGAATACTGAGGAGGGGTTCCAAGCCCTGAATTAGGGAGGAGTAGCTGCTTCAAGGGGAATTTCGGCCTTGGGGGAGGGAGCAGCCTTGCAGAAGGTGGGTGACAGGCTTAAAGGGGGTCCTAGTCCCAGGGAAGCACAGTGGGGAGGTCTCAGCTCCTAGGAATCAGGCTGGGGGTAGGCTGTCCTCCTGAAAAGGGCACAGGGGCCTGAGTCTTTAGGCAGGGGGTCCGACCTCTGGAAGGCATGCTGGTGGGCTGCGGGGCCAGCCTAAGAGGCATGGAAGATCCTAGAACGCATGCTGGGGTCCTGGCCTCGAAGGGGGTCTGGGAGTCTGGGTCTGTATGAGGTTCCAAGGAAGCACAGCGGAGGGTCCCCAAACTCGGGAAGTGCACTAGGGGTGGGAGGTGTCAGATTTTAGGGGGACTGCAAGTCCTGGAAGGCATGAAGAAGGACCAAGCATGGGAGGGGACACGGCTCCAAGGAAGCTGTGTGCTGGGGGGACCGGGAGGGGGTGCCCAACTTCAGCGGAGGTGGCCAGGAACCTCCCGGAGACTCCCAGCCCCGGGAGCCAGCCCAGTAGGCGGCCGCCAGCCCGGAGCGCCCCGGCCCAGAGGAAGCGTTCTGGGGAGTCCCAGCGTGGTCGAAGCAGAGTTGGGGGTCCCAGTCCCCGGGGAGATCGGCTGGGGGTTCCCAGCACGAGGAGGGTCGCCGCCCCCCAACCCCTCCCCGGCCGGCCCGCGGTCCCTCACCTTCGAAGAAGCGCTGCAGCGCCTCGGTCTCGTCCACCACCTCCATGGCCGGCGTGCCCGGCGCGCGCTCCGCCGCGGCCCCGCTACAGCCCGGCCCGGGGGCGCGGCATCGCCGGCGCGGCCCGCGCGACAGTCCCGGCTCGGCTCCGGCTACCGTCCCGCCCGGCCCGCCGCCGCGCTCGCCCCTCGCGCGGCCCTGGCCCGGCCCCCGCCCGCCCCCCGCGCCCCGCCCGCCGCGCCCAGCGCCCCCTGCCGGCCCGGCTCGCGCTGCAGTCCCGCGGCGGGCGGGACGCGCGCGGCTCCTCCAGGCGGCGCTGGGCGCGGGGCGACTTCCCGGGGTCGGGGTGGGGGTCCGCGGCCGCGCCCCCCCCCGCAGTCCTCGCCCTCTCCTTGGGCACGGGTGGGTAGCAGGCTTCTGAATCTTAGCTTCTTAGAAGACGCCCCCCATTTCCTCCCGTGGCCCCCCGACCTCCGCAGGAATAGCGACCCACATCTGGTGAGCAGACCGCTGGCAGGTTTCCCATCGAGGACATACAACTGCGTGCATCTTGCCGACGAGGAACCGGGCTGGGGCTCAGGGATGAGCAGTCCTGTGCTGTCCAGTAGAACTCCGCCTGATGACGGGAATGTTCTCTGAGTGACCGGCTGATCCAGTAGGGCAGCCGCTAGCCGCACGTGGCGATAGAGCACTTGAAATGTGGCTTGGTAAGACGGAGGAACTGGCTTTTCAATTGTATTTAATTTTCGGTAGCTCAAGTGTAAATAGTCATGGGCAGCTACGGCATTGGACTTGGACGGCCTGGGTCTGAGGCTTTCAAGGTACTTGGGGTCAAAGCCCGGATTCAGAGCCAGATCCTGGCTGACCTGAAAAGGCAGCCTCTTGGTCACTGTTTTCCTCTGTGGTAGCGTGAGACCCGTAGGTTCTACCTCCTATCCTAGTGTGTCCAGCATAGACCTAACATCCCCCATCCCTCTGCCCCCACCTCAGAGCGCCTCCTCATCTCTGTTTCTCCCAACCGCACTGCTCTGTCAGTGATGGCCTCTAGAACCTCCCAAATCACTCTTTTTTTTTTTTTAAAGATTTTATTTATTTGAGAGAAAGAGAGCATGAGCTAAAGGGGAGAGGGAGAGGGAGAAGCAGACTCCCCACTGAGCAGGGAGCCCAATGCAGGGCTCGATCGCAGGACCCTGAGATCATAACCTGAGCCGAAGGCAGATACTTAACCAGCTAAGCTACTCAGGCGCCCCTCAAATCACTCTTTTTAAAATGTCAATCAGATCATGTCATCATTCCTTTGCTAAAACCATTAGTTTCCTGTCATGTTCAAACAATATCTAAACCTCTTGTCCTGGTTTCTGAGGCCTTTTATGCTCTGCCTCTGCCGGTGCAACTGACCTCAGCTCCTCCTTTTCTCTCCATTGCTCACTAAGTCACAGCCCCCAAGGCCTCCCTGCCCTCACTCAAACATGCCAGGCGCACGTCTGCCATATGCTGTTCCATCTGTCTACAATGCTTGTCCCTGCATGACTGGCTCCTTCTCACTCATCACCTCTCTGACCATCCTACCTGAAGCAATTCCCCCTACCTGCCCTTCTTTCTCACCACATTCAAGATTTTTACTTAGTTCTTGTGATTATCCTTCCGGCTCTAGATTGGAAGCTCTGTGAGGGTAAGAGGTTTTTCCAGCTTGGTCATTGCCGCAGCTTCAACACCAAGAACAGCAGCTGGGACGTGGTTCGTTCTCGGTAAATACACGTGAAATGAACGGACAATGGCATCTTCACACCGCAGAACCCTAGATCTCTGACACTTTGGAAGCAGAGAATTCTGGAATCTCGGACCCAGCGAATCATCTCACTGCAGGGTGGTGCTGCTCACAGCCTCTCGGGATCCTCAGATACAGCAAGTCAGAGCTGGAAAACTGATGCCACCCGACCACCGTTTGACAGAGGATGGGACCGGGACTGAGACCGCAAGGCCCGGAGGGGCGGGAGGACCCCTAGCCGACCGAGATAGCAGCCCCACCAGCCAAGAGGGGGCCACACTGCCCGGCCAGTGCCCCCCTCCACAGAGGAGCTCAGGGGGTGAGCCGGGCTGCTCAGTGGGCATAGGGGTGAGAGCCTGTGAAGTCGCTCCCCACCAGGCAGCCCTCCCCTTGCTCAGCGGCCAGCCCTGGGGGAGGGGCGGCCGGTGCCCGAGCCCCAGATGTGGCCCAGTCAGCAGGCCGGTGGTGGCCCACCGAGGAGGGTCAATGCCACGACAGTTCTGGGGCTGGGGGAGGGGGCGCCCAGGCCGGCGGGCGCCTCACAATGAGGTTCTGTCCCTCCAGGGGCCGCTCTCCGAGCTGTTGCTCCTGGATATATAGAATGGGATTTTGCTGGAGGCCCCAGCTGTGTGTGCTGACAGCGCTCCCCCCGCAGGGGCCGGGCTGAGAAGGGGGGAGAGGGCCACACTGAGATGCCTATTCTTTTCCCGCTGATACACCCCAGAGGTTTTTTCACCCTCCGCAGCCTCCCTTAAGACAATTGTTATTCTCTGCTCTGCCCCCTCCCCCGCCCGGCCAGGCTTGCCTGTGGACAAAGTAGGCACCCGCCTACGCCATGTGATTTTTTTAAGTGAATTTATTTTAGGAGTTGCCCGGAACCAGCTGGAAAACTAGCTCCTTTATAAGCCTCCACCTACCCACAGGTCTTTCCACCATGTTCCACATGGTGCTGAAATGCCCACCATTTGAGGGCCATCGTGATGAGCTAAGCGTTGTCCTTGTGTGGATCATCAAAGGAGTGGGATATGCATATTTTGTCCCCAACACCCCCAACTCCTCAAGTTGGATCATTAGGCCTCTGGGGTGGCCTTGAACTTGGATGGGGTGGGATGGAGCTTCCTGTTCACCCTGTGGGAGCTGGCCTCGCTAAGGGGGTTCTGCCCCTGCCATCTCCCCTGATTCCACTAGGCCACTGAGCAAAGGAGGGCCTGTCCCAGGGGTTCCCATCTCTGGGCTGGGGGAGAGGAGGGGCTAAAGTCCCAGCTAAAGTCTCAGCCAGAAGTCGAGGCTGCCACCCCCAAAGTCCATAAGGAAGCCTGTCTGGGACAGGGCGGCGGCTCAGGCTGGTGAGGGAGACCAAGGGAACCGTGTATAACCAGGACTTTGAGGGAGCCAGCCAGAGAGAGGAGCCCCATCTGCGCCCCGTCCCCACCAGGCCACAGGGAGTGAGCAACCGAGACTTCCTTCCCGGCCCAGCGGAGGCAGCTGTCCTGTGGTCATCTCAGCGATCCTCCAGGGCCTGCCCTCGGGTCCTCGGAGGGCTGATCTGATTAATCCCGCCTGTCAAGGAGGGAAAAGGCTGCTTTCTTCTGTCCCAGTGCCTGGTGCTCAGCAGGGCCAGCAGGAGGCAGCGCCGGGGAGAGGGAGGCTGGGACCGAGGGTAGCTGGAGGGGGAGGCCGGGCCAGGAGACGGTGGGGCTCATCAGCTAGCCAGATGGCCAGGCGTCCCTGTTGCGGGACCCCTGACCCCTCCATGGGCTCCTATAGCCCTAGCGCCCACCCCTTTTGCAGAGGATGGGAGGAAGGCCCCAGGGGTGGTGAGTGGGAACCCAGCGCCAGTGAGGCTGGGGGTGCTGCTTCCCCGGACCTGGGTGAGAGGGGTGGGGGGGAGCCCTGCAGGACAACCTCCCGCCCAGCTGAGGTGGACAGATGCGTCCACAGGGCCTGCGTGGGGATGAGAGGCACAGCGCTGCTCCAGCCCTTCCCAGAATTGCCCCTCATGAGAGCCTTTCCCCACACATTCTGTGTAACCTTGGGCAAGTCACAGAACCTCTCTGGCCCTCGGTTTCTTGGGCTTCTGCTCCACAAATTGAATAGTTTGCAAACTCAGTGAGACTGAGTTTCTGAGGAAGAACCTCGGAAAACCGTAAAGTGAGGGTGGAGGCCAGAGTCCTCAGCAAGAGGCCTGATTCTAGTCCTACATCTGTCCCCACAGACTGCGTCCCCACAGCCTGAGTCCCCACAGCCTGCGTCCCCTTAAGCAGGGCTTTGCTCTCATTGACTCTTCTGTTCAAGGGGCTGGGGGTGAAGCCAGGCACTGTTCTGTTGCCTTCCCCCAAACTCCACCAAGTAGGGTCCCTCCAACTCAGGGGGTGAGAGGGTGGGCGGTGTGGGGAGGGGGAAGGTCAAGGTCAGGTCAAAGCTTGGCTGTCCCAGGGCCTGGGCCCACTCTGCCGGCACCCGGGGATGGACTGGAGGAACAGCGCCACCTGCTGCATGGAGGGGGTGGGCCGGGCCTGGTGCCAGCAGGGGGCCAAACTGCCGGCTCACTCAAGGCCTGCAGCTCCCCCGCCCCCCCGCCCC